>JAGTJM010000033.1:0-362586 GCA_020747015.1 Pyrenochaeta sp. MPI-SDFR-AT-0127
GCATTTGTAAATGGTCTCGGTAGTAGGTACACCTGCTCTTTCGGGAACTTCTCTAATTCATGACGGTTAAATCACCATCTGATTAATTACAGCTGATAAAAACCCCTGCAGTCATGATTATTGAATGTACGTCAAGATTTGAATGTGGAGGCTGGCATGGTCCCCTGAAGCCCCACATCTTGCTGCTCTGCTTGATGGAAAACCCAGCATCGCGCTCATGAATGGAATACACGAAGGACTACGCACCTGTGAATTCGAACTCGAAACAGGCAAATAGCCATGATATATTCACCCCTATTAGTCTTTGTGTGTCTCGCCGCAAAAACTTCGGCAGCATGTACTCGAGCAGTGCTGCAGGAGGCCGTTGACGCATACATCCAAGCACAAGGAGCCGGAAATCCAAATCTCCTCCCTCTGAGCCAGAATGCCAGTTACGCAGAGAATGATGTGATTACCGACATCGCCACGGGCCTTCTTAGCCAGGCCATCACCATCGACCTCAGCCGCAGCCTCCTCGATACAACCACGTGTTCAGCCTTTACCGAGATCTCAGCCGCGACAAACACACATCCCTATGTGGTCGACACAAGGCTGCTCGTCTCAGGCCCACGCATCACATCGATCCAATCCGTTATCGCAGACAGCGGAGACTGGGTGTTCAACGCAACAGGACATCTCTACTGGTCCGCGAGGGAGACTTGGGACCCCATTTCTGCAGCCAAGCGCGATACCCGCGCCGTTATTAAGGCTGCCGGCGATGCCTACCTCGACAGCTGGGCTGATGGCAAAGTGACTGTGCCATATGGAACGCCATGCGCGCGGCTCGAAGGTGGGGTGTATACAGGTGAGAGGAATGCGTCGGCGAACACATGTCGTATGCCTGAATTTCCGAAGCCGTTTGCGGGCGTGGGAAACCGCCGGTATGTCATTGATGAGGAGATGGGGGGTTTGGGGATTTTGAATGATTTTCCGTTCATCGATACGACAAGGCCGGATGGTACGCCGAGTGCTAATTTCTTCAGAGTCGAGGACGGTCAAATTAGGTACATTCATGAAACGACTGTGTGTGCGACGCGGAATTGTGGCAGATAGAAAGCGAAATACCCTCTTCCGCTTGAGGTACTTCAATATCGTCTTGGCGTACAGAGTACCTTGTATTCCAATTTCTATAAAGAATACTGCCTCCTAAGTTACTCTAGATTGCAAGTAAGGACTTTTATTTTATGAAGTTAAGACTGTCATTCTCTTTTACATTCCAGTTATATTCGCAATACCTATACAAAATTAATCAAACTAACACGTCCCATTTTGATGGTTAGGATGTCTCGCTACATCGCTGCTTAAAACTGACTCTCTCACAATCCAGCGTTGCAACAGCGCTTACATTGCAATTGTCAGTGCCAACGAAAAGTATACCAATATGGCTTGCCCGCTACTGTAAATCCGATATGTGTGGTCCCGGACGTTTTAGCGATGCAGCTGTGCCGCAGCGGGGTTTTCGCAGCCCGTTGACACCTTGAATAACATGGCAGGAGACCACTGAGATTAGATGTGATATGGTATGGTGCTTTATATTTCAGCCGTTTCTGCGTTATCAAGCCTATTCAACCGCGATATTTTGTTCGCACACTGATCACGGCCAAAGCTGAGGTAGAATGAGTGAAATCCTAGGCTCTGTGGCGATCACAAAGGACGCACGCACCGTCATCGAAGAAGTGGCGCGGCGCAAAGGTACCTTTACTCATACTTTCAAAAAAAAAAAGCAGAGCAGGAAGCAGAAAATGGTAGCAGGGGCATGCTGCAAGCAATACAAGGCAGCGAGGAAATTCGAGAAGATTTGGTAAAGGCATTGAAAATGTGAGAATCCTGACGTGTCCTTCTTATCATTTCTACTCTTTAATGGAAACAACTATTTCCCTGCGTATCGACTGACTTGTACACGAGCCCCGCGCAGTTTTTGATGGAAATCATTCAAAATGCCGACGGCAACAAGTATGAAGAGTACGAGACACCAATAGTGTCCATTAATGCCTTTTCCGAGTATGTCAAGTTTGAATGTAACGAAGAGGGCTTCTCCAGTGAGAATGTTCTTGCGCTATGTCGGACGGGCCGGAGTTCTAAAACACCTGGCAAGGGTACACAGGGGCAACGAGCATCGGCTTCAAGTTTGTCTTTAAGATCGCCAATCAGGCACACATACACTCGCATCATTACTACTTTTAGCTGGATCAGGGCAGAGAGCTTGGCATGACTACACGCAATGGAAGAAGACTACTTTGACGACCATCACGAAGAACATCAAACGACCACCATTTAGGCCGCATCTGAGACCAGTCGAATGACTTTTCAACTGCACTTAAAAAGGAAGTTAACGCAATTGACCCTGTTCTCATCTTTCTACGGCGCACAGAACGATCTAATCTCACTCTCTGTAAGTCTTCCTCGGATGATGAGCCAGCCATCTCCAAACGCTTTCGACGCATCAAGTGGAAGTCCGATTGTGGAATATTGTCGCTCAAAGATGTAGATTCCAATTAACACGCCACATGTACAAAAGCCGATTCACCATCAAGCTTGGTGGAACCGAAATCTTAAGGCGAGACAGTGCAGAGACCGACATTGTTCTAGCATTTTAGTGACCAAAAGTTTAGGCAGCTATCTGCCCTTGATACAGAACCAGAACTTTACCTTTGCGTAGCTGCCTCTTGGCGACTTTGGGTTCAAAGTGCGATGTGTCATAATGGCTCGGATGCTTCTGCTAATGCTGTGCACAGTTTGTTATTCAGGCAGATTTTCTGACCACATTGAATCGGCAATCAATCGACGAAGAGAATCGTTGGACCAAAACATCGCTAACGCACTTCCAAAGGCCTTTGAGGCAGCTATCAACAACTTCAACATCAGCGAAGAGAGCTCAGGCTTGAATGTACTAGGAAGCACGTGGCCACTTCACCTCGATCACAAGATTATTGGATTGGCCCCGTACTGGGTTAACATAAAATAATGACATATGTAAGAACCTCAGTCGGTCACTCGTCATTAAGGACCGACTCGGCTCTGTCAACGAGCCAAACTTCTCTCAAATATTTAGAGTGGGCGCACGATCGTAATGGTGGACCGATGTTTGGGAAGACTGCAACTATGTCTCCCCTAATTATCCCGAATCGGCCCTTGAGACGCTCTTAATGTTGGGTGTCACTGCTCCTCACTGGTGGTGGCTGTGTAAAAAATCAAGGAGCTACATAACAAAAGCTTGCCTAACGTTAAGGTGAAAAGCAAGGACTGGTGCTCAGATCTCGGTAAGATAATTCTCGAAACACCGGGGCTTAAGGACGACACAGAGTACGCAAAGGAATTGGAAGATTTTCCTCTGATTCCACTGGTTGACAATACCTGGCGGTGCGTCGGCCCAAACAAAATTTGGCGGTATCATGCGATGTTGAAGCATACCACTTAATACTATTGGCTTTAAGTATTCGTCAAACCTAAGTAGATTATTACAAATTTAGGGCTATCTAATATTGAAATACATAAAAGCATCTAACTCAGCGTAGTTCTCTTTGTAGTTCTATTCCCGCCCACGGTGCCTACATCAGGAGCCCCGACAAGCGCTAAATTCTCTATCCCCGCGACCCCGTACAATGCCGCCGCATTTGTGCTAATCCACTTCGCTTCATCAACAGGAATTAGTACATCACTACCACTGATTCTCTCTGCCTTCCAAGGTGCCGTTGGGCAAATACCATCTGCGCAGCCCGACCCTAGATACTCGACCCATACTCTTGGCACAAGTGTTGCGTTGTTTCTATGGTGAGCGACGTACGCAGTGTAGCGCGAATGTCCTTGCTTCAGGTTTAAGTTACCGAAGTCCTTTCCGTAGCGGGATCTCTGTTCGGCCTTACTAGCGCCGTAATAGTAGCAGTAATCGAGAAAAGCGTCGAAGAACGGTTTCGTAGTGTTTTGTTCTGCTTGTCCGAAGTGCTCAATAAGTTGATCGATGGTTTCAAGCACACCGAAGACCCCTGAAAGATGTGAGACAGTGACATTACCAGCATTAGTTGGGTCTGTGGGTGGCGGCGCCCATGCGCCAGTCAGGCTGTTATATAGCGCCTCACCCGTGGCGAAGCCATTCTTGAGCTTAGGAAACGTTTTGACCGCTTCAATGAGCTTGGATCGTGCCTCTTCCCACCTAGGGCCGCGACGCTCCCACTCAATCAGATATGCTTGCGCAATACCAGCCCAATCTGTGCCGAAGTTGAGGTAGAGAGCTTCAGGATCGGGATTATAGATGACGCTCGGGGCGCGCACCTTTCGCCTTGCATCAACGAGCAGCAGGGATTTGTCGACATTGAGAACTTCGTGAACAAGATCACCAGTTCGTTCATCGCCACCAGAGATGTAAAAAAACGTCTTCCTGTACACTGGGGTCGCTATACGAGCCTGTTTGGCGCTATCGCTCCAATGCTGTACGCCATGTCGCGTACCCAGACCTGTAAAATTGCCCAGATGGTATGAATCAACCTCGCCACCATGTCGCACTTGGTCATGGGCGAGGCGGTAGGCATCGGCACGGCCAGTGCGAAGAAAAAAGTCCCAAAAGAACAAATCTGGTGACAGCTCTGAATTATCCCAAGCATACCCGCCAATGTCATATCTCCACTGATGGCGATCATCATCATATGTGTGAATGATGTCACCGTGATCCCAGAAGCCGTACCATCTGCGCTGTTCGACTTGACCCTCATAGAATTTGATGAGGAAGTCCATGTTTGACTCAATTTTCTGCGCTGCAGCGGAGTCAACAGCACCAGGAACATCCCAATACGCGCCAATAGCCTTAGTGTCTCGAATGTACTCAGGTTCTGGGGTAAGGACAGGTGGGTTGTTAGTGTAATTGGTAAGTGTTGAAAGCTGGTCTGCAGAAGGGGTAGTTTCAAAGGCGTAAAGATAGAGCTCATTCGTGCGGCCCACACCGTAAGGCGTAGCATAGCCGCCTTCGTAGTCCTCATAGGTGATCTCGAGTGCATCAAGTTGTTTCGCGTATGTATCTTGGCCAAGCCCGTCGTGATAGGGCCTAACGTCCATAGGACCGGCTTGTGGGCTATACAGCCACAATGTAATGGAGCCTGTATCGGTAGCAGCATTCGAGATGTCCAAGCTCGTCGGATATTTCTTCCAGAAGTCACGCAGGCCCAGAGCAAGGCCGCCAACAGTGGCACCACCTAGGTATGCAAGGCCACCCGAGCGTGTTCCCCCAGGGATCTTCACCCAGCTCTGGCCAGCCTTTGTGCGCTTCTTGAGATTGAAGCCGTCTGAAGAGAGTTGCGTTAGTCTGTAGTCGCTCCATGTTGGAATCCATTGAAGGCGAGTCGTGACTCTCTGATCCCAGGTACTCGCATTTGGCAACAGGGTACCATTATACTGACCCGACCGAACATTTGCGCCGGGGTCTCGACGGAGGCCTGTGATACCCTGAACTGCCTCACGCAACAATCCACCGTCAACTCCAGCAATGCGAACATGCCGGTCATAAAATTTCTCATTGGCAAGCGGTACATCAAAGCGGATGCCGATTCCTGAGATAAAGTCTTTCGTCATATCGCCATCATAAACGATGGTGTGAATGATACGGATTGCCTCTGAGTTGGCATAGAGGTAGAAGCGCACTGTGAACGGGAACCAGTCATCACGAGCACCGTTACCCACAATCGTATGCACACCTGCCACCGTCACCAGTGTGCGTGCTGTACTACCCTCTGATATGGTCACATTTGAAATCTTGCTGGTGAAGCTAAAGAAGTCGATGTCGGTCGGTTTGCCATCCTCGTCATCGTCAGGTGTCCCGGTTTGCGATCTCAAAATCAAGCGACCATTCTTTCCGACAAGCTTGCTACCTGCCTCGATTGATGACACCAAGACGTTGCCTGACTTGGGAAAGGTTGCAGTGACCTTGCCAGTATTGACCACGACTCCATCAGCAGAATCGATGACCTGAATGCCGTTGCTCTGTCGCCTGAAACGCGAGGATGATGAATTACCGGGACCGGAAGCGGTGATGATGTATTCGTCTGCTGGAGAGCTGCTTGCGGCAAGAGCATGTCCGGTCCATTTTAACGAGCCATCAGGCCAGTATGCCGTGACCCAAGACTGCAGCTGCGCCTCGCCAGAAGCCGTGAAGGTAGTAGCATTTGCCAGGTGCTGGCCTCGCGGCCATGGTAAACCGAAAGTTACACCGCCGAGGTATTCCGGTGTTCCTTGAAGCCATTTGACTTTGACGGAGTCATTCTGAGCAGTGGCATAGCTGATAAGGCCAACAAGGCCGAGAAAGGTCCTCAGCATGTTGAAAGAGATGATAAATGAGCGGAAGGAGTCACAGCACCAAATGGAAGGCTTGACCTGGCTCTTCGAGGTTCAGATCATGTTCAATTTGTACCTGCATTGCTCACCCGCATACCCGGCTTCGGCCTCATTGCGAAGGGTATTGCGCTATGCAATTTCCGAAGCGCGATGTCGATTGGGGCAGGACGACCGTCACTTAGCCCGCACGCAAAAGTGTCTCCACCAAACGTGCTGTACCTTGTCAAAAAGGGCTCGTGTATGCTGCAGGGGCAACAACAAGTGATGGTAGTGTATGGGGGAGTTTGCGGGGGCGGGAGTGGATCTGCATGCTTGTGGTGGTGTGGAAATTTTACCGCAATCTGTGTTCGGGGTAACAGCCACCGAAGCTCGGTGATCGGGATGATATCTACGGAACGCAACTACACATGTCAGAAAAGAAGACTTATCGACGCCTATATCGCAAAAGAGCTTTTGTGAGGACAATATGACGAACTCATGGCTGTAAGTAGAGTATTTTGCAATTCCCTCAAAGAAATTCTTCATATGGAAGCCACTTGTTGGTAAAGTAAGCTACACTTTGGATGCACGTACAATTCGAAAAAGAGCCATGACCTCATCTAGCGTGTCTGGCACGCCAAGTCGAAAGGGATCAAATATCTTCGAGGAGAAACGTAACTTCTGCGATCTTCATAAATGGTTTCTCTGGTGTGTAAATTCTGAATCCTTATTTCGGCAATTTCCTTGACCGCCTAGCACAGTTTGTGACATGTACTGCACCGGCCCTGTACGAGTGGGAATGCGACTTCGAGATGCCCCTGACAGCCGTCTATAGTAGTGAAGTAAAATTTCGCTGAAGAGGATATTATTGCGACGTCCAGCAGAAAGGGCGTGAAGGAGGTATAAGGAGCTTCTTTGGGTGCGCTCCTTGTTAACAAATTGCGCTCTTCTAACAGCGTATATAAGACTGTCGAAGGTTACGAGGACTTTAGATCTAAGAATTTGTTACATTTTCTTACCAACACGAACTCTACCTACCGGCTTGTTGACGACCCTCCTTTGCGGCCTTTCGTGAGTCGAGACGACCAGGTATTCTAGGAGTAATTGGGACTGATGGAACAAATTCTAGATACATTAGACTTAGGGCTGTTAAAAAGAGCTTGGCAGAGACTCGCGCTGCTGGTACATTTATCTGAAATGCCATTGCCTGTCCAAATGTTAATCTCATTGAAGCCCAAGATTACTGAGAGATTTTTAATTCATTCGTTTGATGTTGAACTTCGCTTGTTGCTAATATATCTAAAAACTGAATAGAAAGGTGTGCTGTCAAAGTAGAACCATTGAAGAAGCCTTTTGCTCCTCTATCGATGTCTTCGTAGTTTGCAAGCCACAGAGTGCCAGCGTTGTATGAAGTGCAAATATATTCATGTTAAGGAAGAAAAGAAGAGCCGATACCTTCACATCAACGAATAAGCATAGTGGTCGAGCTGGAAAAAGGCATCGTCTATCCCTAGATTGCCTTGTATCACCACCCAAGCATTAACATAAAAAATTGTGCCGCCATTGGTCTGATAAATGTCCCATCAGGTGTTTGTCAAACGAAAAGATCGCGTAGTTTAGCATCAGAATTCTTCATTGATTTGTGGCGCCCCAGTAGCTCTGGTGAATGGCAACTGGGCGCGGGTCTCCTTGGGGACTGCCTCCTCAGTAGCGCGGCAATAAACAACTATTGTTCGTGATATCTTGGAGGTAAAGCGTTAGCTTGAGAAACCATCAAATGAGTATCCATCCGCCCGTATTATTGCAAAATTGCTCAAATTGCCATTTCCCCACTAGCCAGGATCAGAAGTAACAATAGGACTGGCGCGCCTTTAGCGTAGTCGCTGGCAACCCTGGCCGGCACACCGCTTAAGATGGCATCATCTGCTGCATTCTTCCATTTGTTGCCATGCGGGGTGTAGTTGATAATCTCTGCCGTCATGTTCCTTTTTCTCGCATTTGAATCCCGTGGTAGAACGGATGCAGCATGCTCTGCTGAGTGACAGGAGAATCTCGAAGGTGACGCTAAATATTCGTGAGTATTTGTTTGGTAGACTTCTTCTGTGGCACAAGGTTGATTGCGACAATGTGTGGATAGGTTGAGTTGGCGGCGCTTATGTTTCATCGAACCTGGTAGTGACACTACTTTTACTTCCCATTCAGTTAGACAACGCGGAGATTGCGTGTTTTTAGATACTTGACGACCCAGTGCACAATAGGCTTGCACTTGCTTTAGGTTACTGCTAGGCTAGTTGGGATATCCCTACCTATCAAACTTGGCACCCTCAACGAGGCCTGTTAAGAGCAGCCCTTGGCGCGCTAGTCACCTCCTGAACACTCCCTACTTTCACCCGATACGATCATTAAATTGCTCAATCGTGGACGCAAACTTTTTTACTTCAAGCTATATTTAATATCACTCCTAAAACTTTCTTCAATTAATGCCAAATGGCCAGGTGGTTATGGCGTGTGACCCGAGCGGAAGCTTATCAGGACAAACTCTGATCGCATTCTCATGGGCTTTGCCCGGAACGCCCCTCATGTCAAAATCGTTTTGGTATTTCAACAACCTTTTTGCCCTTTTTGGGGTTAGAAACTATCTGCTAGGAATTCATCTCTATTTCTTGCGCACAGGGAAACTCCTTTTGTCAACAATTCTCAACATCTTTCTGGGATGGGTTTCACAAATCTTTTGCCTGATTTGGCCCACCTTCTCGCCAACTTTGTTTTTGTGGTGAATTCGACGAATGTACTTTTGAGTGATATGTTTCTTCAACTCTATAATTTTGACGGCAGTTTCGAAGAAACTGGAGGCTATGGCGGTGCAAGGGTCACGGCATCATTGATAGTGTTTCAGTGTCAGTGAAGCTACCTCGAAGTGATCCCGGTGCGTGGTGGGGAATTCGCTAGACTGAATCCACCACGAGTCACATTGTTGAAACATCCAGGCCGTTCAGGTGAGAGGACATTTTTCTATACAGCTTAATTGTTCCAATTGTATGGGCGGACTCAAATCTCGAAGGCCACCCTGCTGCGTCCAACACCCGCCCTTCTAGAAAACAAAGGAGATATGTAGGGCATACATGCAGGATATCTCCCATTCTTGTGGTCGCTACATACGTGTCACTCAAGCCTCTAACTTGTAAAGCAAAAGCTACTTGCTACTACTATGATGGTTAAAGTGCATAAAATAGCCACCTGAGGGATCTTCTTGGCAGGCCCAGCCGCTGCCTTTGGGGTACCTCTTATCGCGCCGATAGTAAAACGATCTACTGAGAAAGTTATGTTTGACGTAGCGTGTTTCTGCTCGGTACCAAACTGTATGACGCCAATGTAGTTCGCCGCAAGAACAAGCCCGTGGCGCCAGAGATAGTGGACCAGCGGCGAGAGGTCACCTTCAAACTCGGTCAAATTTGAACTTGCAACCCAGGAAAAGACATGCTGTCCATTGTCGTTGGGACCTTGGTAGAGTTTACTAAAGCAGAAGAAGGCGACGTCAGCCAGAATGCAAACTAAAGAAACAGCACCGCATCTATATCACCAAGTTGCGGAGATCGACGTGCCGGGGCACTTACAAAATTTCCTTCCCAATCTTCTGTACAGGCAGTTTGCGGACATCCACAATGTCTTTTGCTCCTATAGGTAAAATCGAGCCAAATTTGCCAATCCATACCATCATTTCATAGCTTGGTGCTGTAGTATTTACCGCATTCTCCATATCAATGTCAAAGAATAGATCGAAAGCCACATTGGTCTTGGCATTGAGAATAGCAAGACCATCCATGTCGAAAGCCAATGGCGATGTGCTCAGGGCCGGCCTCATTGACCATGACACTTTAACGTCGATGGAGGAGAGATTCGAGATCTGAATAGGTTCGAGTTGGATGGGATTGAAGTTTATATTAGGATATGCATGGACGAGGGTGTCATTTGCTAACCATGACCATGTTGTGGCCAACGTGGTTGCATTATTCGCGATTTCGACACATGAAGAACCGCTTTCGTCGCGGCCCCAGACGTTGGTGCTGACTACGAAGTAATATCAGTCAACAAGCGAGTCTCAACTACGAACTGTACTATTGGTAAATAGATACCTATAGAAACGTACGTCTGTATGTGTTTGAGGGATCTGTGACATTATCATACTGTTCACACAACCTCACATCGGGCGCAGTATGAGTGAATGCGGTGGCGACACGGACTGCCCCAAGCCCTCGAAATACATATCCAGTTACAAGTCTCGGCATGGGGGAAAGTCGTCACAAAGAGGCGACCGGAAATAATGGAAGGGATGGAGATTCGACCGACGACAGGAGCTACAATATTCAAGACAGCCAAAACGCCAAACGCCCACGTTCGGACTCAGGCTAGTGTTGCTTTTTGTGCAACATGTGATGTGTACATTTTACGACAAATTCGGCAGCGAACAGACGCTGCAAGTAGCGTGGGGCCGGCCGCGTGTTATCCAGACCATAGGCCCTCACGGTAGATGAGAATCTTGGCTTCCGATCATGGGCCTTCGATAACTTTTGTGGGGCTAAATAACATGAAAATGGACGTCATATGAGCTATATTGTATTCCAAACAGAACAGCTATAGCGAGATGGAGCATGATGCGAGTTAAAGAAGCATGAGCAGCCTCAGAGACTTCAACTTATATGAAGGTTGTACATTTTCCCTCTGAGCATCAATAGTGTCAAGAATAGATGGGATGACAGTACACGCTCTGACAAGGCCACGGAGGTAGGTGGCACACTACCAACTCGAAAAGAGTGACAAGAAAGCCACACTCTGAGTACAAGTATTTGATCAATACAGCACGACGGCAAGGCAATTCGAATATATCCTCGTTGACTAGATTCACAACAACGTCGTAAATGATGCTTTCATCCACAATCTGCATATACCACAACTATCGCCACCTAGGATCACGGCACGTATCTTAATGTGCATTGCTGGAGATTCACGCACATTGTTATAATGTGGCTGGGTGGTAAATCTAAGGCAGAATTGGTCGGTGCTTGGCCCAAGCTCACCTATATGCTTACTGATGTAGAGACTCACCTGCGGTTTGCGCGTCAAACCCCACGCTTACATGTGCGAAAGCCATCCTTGGCAGTGCGCTGGCTTAATAGCGTGGTACTCGGAAAAGGTACGGGATCCACCACGTCTTGGGTGTGCAACAGCAGCCACGACCGTGAAAGTTGAGGTTCCGAAGCTGCGATTGCAAACCTCGCATCAAGACGCTTAAAAAATACAGAGCTGTGGAACCGGAAACTTTGAGCCATGCCTTCCTGCATATGCCATGAACTCTTATCCACGGAAAAGTAGTTCGATCTGAATCCACTTCGGAGCCGCGCATGGGTACCCAGGCCGTGCATCCCGAATCTCCCGAGATCTGATCCTCCCCCTCACTTGCCCTGATTTCCAATCTCATACGAACCAAATTGAGTAGCCTGACTCAAGACAATGGCAATGGCATTCTCGACTCGTCAATATACGCCCGATAGGATGTGAATCAGCCAAAGCTATTATTTCCATTGGATACGTACCGAGTTTGAAAGCCTGTTGTTCATTATTGCACCTATCTTCATGATTATGCAGATAAGCCAATGCAGATTCGTTTGTGCAACCGCGTATCGGGCTCCGATTAGTCGGTCGGCGACAATCATCGGAACAATTATCACGGCAAGTGAGCAGTTCAGCGGAGCGAAGACAGCACTTGACATGGCGGAAAATAGTTGGGGAAATCAAGCATGCTCAAGTATCCTCATATTCCGCATCGGGTGTGGCGTCACTGAAGTTTGGCGATACCTAGCTCAGGCTTTATCATTACCCTTGCCATAAGTCCGTCGTGTTCTGGTCATCCTCGGAAAATCAAGAGAGGGTCATCATGCAATTATGTCCAAGTGAGTGCATACGAGGCATGAAAGTGTGATAGTCGAGTGGTCTACACTGGTACAGAGCCGGAGCTAAGATGCTCAGTGAACACCGCCTTTTATTTTCACACGTTGTCAGCGATGTGCATTTTCAATAGTAGTAGTAACTGCAACATGAGCAAAAGATCGAGACCCGAGCTGTTTTCATTATCGTGGCGTAACGCTGTACGCGCCTTGAGTATCTGTTGAGCAAGGGAGCGGCCAGTCATGGCGGTCCACCTTGAGTATCGATCCCACAAACACAGTCGGACATTCGGGTATTCATCCTATCGAGGCAACGGGCATCTGTAACCCCATATTTATCATCGGCCTGCAAGATTGTGCATCAACCCTCTAAAAGCAACAGCCCATGGGAAGCTGCATGAACGCCACCAGGCCGTATTGAGACGGCTGGGTTCAGGATCCGATATGGAGACGGGCAAGCTGAATGACGACACTGATCTGGACAGTCTGCAGTGAGACAAAGATACAAAGAGCTGTGATCACAGATCGTAGCCCTCTTCTGTCTTTCTTTTAAGTGGCTCGTGGCGGATTGGGTCTTTTCCAGGTCGTATTGGCATTGTTGTCGTTAACGTTCTTTATCATCATTACAAAATGAGCCTCTCAGCACATGAACAAGAGCATGAAGAGAATCCTCCTAGGTCGATGAGTCTAAAATCTGACTCAGGTCATTCTCAATATGGTACTTCCATGGCCATAGTTCCACCCCGCCCATCGTACCAACGTCCCGTATCCTATGGACAAAGATCGCCCAGTAACTGTACTCACTGTGGGAGTTTGACCCCTAGACATGGTTCTACCACTGTGTATGGAACACCTCTAAAACATACCCCAGCAACAAGCACCGAAAAGGTCGACGTCGATCCCAGTCGCTACTCTAGAGTGAGTTTAATTTGATAGAACGCATTTTAATGCCATGTTGTCACGTGAGGATAGAGATACGTAACTGACGCATAGATAGGCAACATGTTTCATCCGGGAACAATTGGAAAAGGAACCTCCCCACGCTGAACCGCTCTGCTTGGTAGAGAGAGTGCATGGAGTAGATGACATTGATCATCTTCCATCGTGGAAACGACGTCTCAATAAATGCACCCCTATTTTTTCTCTGATTGCTGTTTCATCATATTGGGTCTACTTTGTCTTCAGGATCAAGTACACACTTGCTGCACAAGTGGTAGCCAGCAGGATATTTGCCATGGCCTGGGCATTTATCGCGGTGGAGATGGGCGTAGCCTGTGAGTGGACTAAAGAGCGAATTAACCCTTGAATATCTTTTTCTGACCTATTGAACAGCACCCATGCTGTGTCATCAATTCTGGCAGTGTTTTCTTATCAAAGGCCGAAGACGTGAGAAACTACGTGTTGTTGGAGACAATACGCCAACCGTCGACGTTTTTGTGACGTGCTGCAAAGAAGATGTCCAGATCATCACTGATACAGTTCGCGCAGCTGCTGCAATCGACTGGCCGTCTGAGTCATTTCGCATTATAGTCCTCGATGATGGCGCTGACCATGAACTCAAAGCCGCTATCAATGACGTCACGTTACTATATCCCAACGTCTACTATACCGCTCGTAAAAAAATGAAAGGCTTTCCTCATCACTTTAAAGCTGGAAATCTGAACCATGGTCTGGAATTCGTGACCAAATTGCCTGGAGGCGCCTCAACATACATTGCTGCTCTTGATGCCGACATGATCCCGGAGCCGGAATGGCTTAGAGCGATCATGGCTCACTTGGTCATAGACCCTCAGCTTGCTCTAGCTTGTCCGCCCCAAGTTTGTGTACTACATCTTTATGGAAAGACAGACCTAACACTTAGATAGTTGTTCTACAATCTACCCACAAATGACCCATTAATGCAAAGTCTGGATTCGTTTGTTCACATCTCTGAACCGGTCAAGGACGCGGCAGGTGTTGCAGTAGGTGAACGATCTCCAAGGATTTCATTCGCTAATTGTACGTAGTGGTGCACTGGTTCAGGCTACGCTATACGCCGAGCTGCTCTTGATGGTATCGGCGGATTCCCAACGGGCTCGTTAGCTGAAGACGTCTGTTGCTCAAGTGTGCTTCTCGGGGCAGGATGGAAGACCGCCTACGTTCACGAACCTCTACAGTATGGTACGGTTCCTGAATCGTTTGGAGGGCATATCAAGCAACGCACTCGTTGGGTAAGTTTCATACGACAGCCAAAGTGGCGTGCTTGGTACTGACAGGTTATCCCAACATAGACCATTGGCACTGTTCAGACTTCGTTGAAGCTGAACTTTTGCCTTTGGGGACCATTAGTCACGCATATGTCTCTCTTCCAACGCCTATCAGGCTTTGTCTACACTATTTCCTCATTGTTTACTATTTTCTTGACAGCATCATTGCTCACGATGCCAATCGTGCTAATATCTGGCGGTACATTGATCGCCTACGCGGACAATAACCAACTTCGACTACTAGTAAGGCTATGTTTCGTTGCGTTCATCGCAAACCGGCTAAATGAGTGGGTAATGACGCTTCCTGCCGGCTATCGACTCGGCCAACGTGACGCAGGTGCTATGATGTGGATGGCTCCATGTCAGTACAATCCTCTCACTTGATCGCGTCTTGCTAATTGTAAACACGTCGCAGATCACGCCATTACAATCATCAGGTCATTCTTTCTTCCAAAATTTCTAGGAGGCAAAACAGCTGCGTTCTCCTCGTCGGGCTCTCAGCAATCTGAACTAAATGAACGCGACCCAGCCCGTCGTGCAGGCCTCTTTCGGCGCTTGCGCGTTATAGTCTTCGGATCTGGAGTATTTATTCACGTTTTTTATATTTTATTCTGCATCGTTGCTGTCGCAATGTCAACAGCACAAGGTATAACTATCAATAAGGGCTCAGTGGAGCAGACACTACTGTTCATGCTAACACATGCTTGCTGGCCCCCACTGCTATGGCTTATTGCGCTTAATGCATGCTGGGCGCCAATTCATTATGCGATCTGGCCACCCAATATGCCGGATCGGGAGGAATTGCTGCGGAGGGACCCTGATACGGGCATTGCTTATCCTAAGGAGAGCTCGAGGAAATTGAAATGGAAGAAGAGTAATGTCTTGCATGAGATGCAATATCTTCTTTTGACGGGTTATACTACCGTGCTCTTTATTGGGACGTGGTTCTACTAGAATTGTATAGGCCGAACATAAATTGCATCGCTATGGGTTGAAGAGAGTAAATTGTACCAGTAGATCATGATGTGCGTATCACGGCAACAAATCTAGCGGTTAGGGTGGCTTATCTATCATTCTATTTAAAATTGAGTCGCTTGCCCATTAGAGCTTACACGCACGCGAAAGCTTACTAACAGGAAAAGCGACGGCACATGTGTTACATCAAGGTTCCAGTGCTCTGTTGGTCCTGTTTCACCAATATTCGATCGCTTGATGTTCTCAGGTGCCTTTGTAGTCTGACAAGGACTAAAGAAGAGCGATTGCTGCATACCTATGGAGTGATATCTGTGTACAGTAAGACAGCGTCTCTTTTTCCAGTTGCTATCACCCTACTTTCGCATTGCCGCGCTTTCCGCCCACTGACAGCATCTTGAACTATACTGCCCAATGATGGCAGGATTTATTGAATAACTCACATGCTAGATACAAGCTGCTCAGCTTGTGTTGAAGCTTTCGATACATGGTAGAGACTTGGCGCAGCACCTCACAACACCACGATCAGCATGCCTCTTTAGGAAACAAAGCGGGGCGGCCGACACCAATGACATCGCACCGCATATAATGGCTCTTGCTGACCCAACAACCCACTCCACAACGCTAAACTTGGGTTGGTAGATACAAGACGCTCGGCAACACAAAATGTCTTGATCACTCAGACGGATCCGACGATCATCATAGCCCAACAAGGAGTGCATGCGTGAAAACAGGCTTAGTGCTCCGCCATTACCAACACAGATTTCAGAACCTTGCCATCCTTTCCAACAATAAGCCGTCTGGTTTACTTTACGAGAAAGCTGACATTGAGATTACTTGACTCAGTAAGACTCACCCAGTGCTAGAACTACCGTTTAACCTGCGCAATTGCTCACTCAAAATTACTTCCGCCCGTCTGACTGCCCCTGATAAATTTCTCCAAAAGACACAATTCAACACTACAGTTCATTAGAGGCAGGTATTTCTTTTCAAATATTTTCAAGACAAGCCCATTCACCCGTAATTCCTGCTGTTATCGTTGAAAGAGCATTAAGTATGGTCACCAACCGAACATCTCCAATCATCATCGCTGGTGGTGGCATCTCCGGGCTGACACTCGCGAACTGTTTGGAAAAAGCTGATATAGAATACATCCTTCTTGAAGCCAACGAAACAGTACATCCACATGTTGGAGCTTCTATTGGGTTTTTTGCGAACGGAAGTCGCATATTTGATCAACTAGGATGCTTTGAACTTATGGCAAAAGAAACTTGTGCTTTAAGACTCAGCCACAGTCGCTACGAAAATGGCGTGAGGTTCGCAACTACAGATGGCATGATTTTGGTTGAGAATAGGTAAGCCAGCCCACGTCAAATGGATTCTACTTTGATATATGACTGTTTTTCGCCAATTTCAGATTCAATTACCCGATAACGTTTCTAGAGCGGGAGATTGTCCTGCGAATTCTATATGAGAACCTCAAGGACAAGTCGAGGATCAAGGTGCAGAAGCGCATCACACAGGTTGATCACAACAACGACGAAGTCACTGTTACTTGTGATGATGGCGTTATTTATAGGGGAGACATTCTCGTTGGATGCGATGGTGTGCATAGCAGGGTTCGAGAGGAACTCTGGCGACTGTCACATCTGCATGAGCCAGGTGTCATTGACCCAACAGACAAAGAGATTCTCGTCGCAGAATATAGTAAGTGGAAATGAAAATCATAAACGCGAGACATGTGTTGATTTCTGCTTCTTTTCTTTGCAGAATGCCTCTTCGGCATATCCACCGTCACAGATGGCCTTGTTCAAGGCGAGATGAGTGTCAACTATACTGAGGGCTTTTCAACAATGATAATAGGTGGTAAAGGAAAAGTGTTCTGGTTTCTGTTCAAGAAAATGGACAAAGTCTGGTGAGAATGTCATATATGTACCAAAACTTGCTAACCGACTTCAGTACGTTTGCTTCCAATTCCGTCAAGGTTGTGGCACTCGAACTACAATTTGCGGTCATACCAAACCGTGCATCTCCAAAGGTACAGTTGTACTGACATGGCGATCAAAATGCAGACAAGGTACCGAATATTCCACGATACACAAAGGAAGATGCAGACAAATTCGCCGAGAGCGTCCAAAATGTGATAATAACACCCAATGTCAAATTCAGTGATATTTGGAGGAACAGGACCAATTACACGCTGGTGTCGACAGAAGAAGGTCAACTTAAGCGTTGGTCATGGGGTCGAATCGCCTGTGTCGGAGATGGCGTTCACAAAATGACTCCAAATATGGGTGCGGGTGGAAACGCCGCGATTGAGACTGCAGCGGCTTTCGCAAATGAGATCAAGAAGATGAAAGATGAGGCCAAGCATGAAAAACTTAGCTACGAGACGATAAAGGCACGCCTTGGGAACTACCAGAAAGTTCGGGAAACGCGATTATCGGCCACACTTACAGCCGCCAATGGCTTGACACGTATCCATGCACTCAAAACACTGAAGGACAAGGTTTTTGCGTTCTACATCCTTCCATTCGCTGGCGATAGGTAATGAGCCTTAAGCCCCAAACAAATGTTGTGTCTTGAAACTGTCAACACGAACACTTCTCCAGGCACAGCTCTAGGGTACGTTCGCTTTGTCAAGACATTTGCTAACTTGTCGCAGTATGTGTATACCAGTCTACCCGCTCCCGCATAAGGCATTATTATTCCCCTGATGACTATTAAGTACCCATACTTACTTCGAGAGTATACGCTGACTTGATGCTCTTGCTGGTAGTGTAAGTAATTGGCGCGCAGAAAACCCACACCTTATTACCAGAAATGGGACGTGCCCCTCCATTCTCTCTCGGCTGACGTCGAGTAAGCTGGTGGGGTCGCGGCACCTAATAGGCGACTTCTGACATGCAATAACCGAGGCGCGAAGAGATCCTCGAGCTTCCCTCGTGTACAAGTATTCGTACTAATGATATCAGATTTCACGATATGAACTGTGACATGGTTACTGGCTCTGTCAAACTTGATTACTTGCCCGTTCCCGACCGATCACTGCACGGAACCATGCCTTTTAATCCGTCTCAAGGTATGGGACAGACCGAGCCAAAGCTTTGGAGGGCTGTGAAGGCATTGCCATTCCTCGGCATTGCTTTACTGGCCATTTACCTCATGTGGGGAGTCGTAAGCGCCGATTGCAAGAAGTGCACAGAATACAGACACTAACCTGATTCGTTAGGCGCTTCCGCCAATGATAGGTAGAATTGGCGAGATTATGGAGAAGGGAGTCCATAACCGTATCGGCAAGCCAGCTCTCGTCAAACCTATGCATGAGTTTTACGGGATCCAGTTTGTTGACACTCGCGTCAAGGGCCTGGCTGCCTGTTTCGCCTCATTTCAATTTGTCGACGTCATTTGCAGTTGGCAAGCATTTAGTTTCCTCACCGACCTAGGAATCGTCTACGCCATCTTGCTTATTGAGAGCGCTCGCAGGGCGAATGTTCTGACAATCGCTTCTTTGTACGCCTTTCACTTGCTGATATTAAAGTGAATCATTGCTCACATTGCACTTAGCCCACTTGTCGTTGGATACAACATGCAGTTCTACGGGATTGGGGTAGTAATGGGCCTCTACTGCTTCGCTCATTACATTCAATCCCCCATCGAGAATTTCCGCGCAAGAGATCTGCGCCTTACAGATATGGGATATACGGCATCTGTCCTTCCAGTTCTTATTATTACTCACTATATACCAAACAACGGAGCCTTCCTTCCTTTCATTGACCCAGAAACTCGTCACAAATGGGAATGGATCTGGCAACCATTCCCAATTTACACGAGCGTCCTGCAAGTCTTTTTGAAGAAGACCATCATGCCCGATACAGTGCAAAAAGATCGCCTGGAAAATGTTAATCGCGATTTACCAACTATTAATATTACGATTCTGTCGCTTTGCGTAGTCTCCACTGGAACATGGCTTTATACCTTCATTCGGGCGCCATTCTCGATGCTTACACTCTTCGTTCCAAACTTGGCAGCGGCTAAAACCGGTGACGAATATATAAGGCTATTCTTGCAATTGGATGAAATCTTTTGTAAGTACACACATGTAACAAAGTACAGAAACGTGCACTGACTTCACACTTTCCCCCTTAGCCATGGGTGCGTGCTTCATTTGGCTGCTGTACTTGTTTGGGGACATCAAGAAGGCGGGCATGATTAAGGAAGGTTGGTTAAGCATAGTAGGCAAGGGTGCTGTTACGACACTCCTTGCTGGTCCAGGTGTGACAGTTGGGCTGGGTTGGCTTTGGAGGGAGAGAATCCTGGCAACGAAGTGGCACAAGCATGCGATTCTTCCTAAGAAGACGGGATAAGACAGAAGTGCGTAAATGGCTGCAGAGCTCAGCAGATGAAGGGTTTCGCAAATATCGAATCCTTCTTACACGCCAAGGAGAAATGGAGTGAAACATAGATGCCTCTCCAGGAATGCAACTCTGTTCTACATGCATTTGGTAAATTAAGCGAACAAGAGGATATTAAGAACGCATCTAGTAGTCAGAATGACATTAGCATGTCCACTCTAAATCTCGATAAGACACATAAACGCACATAAAGACAGTGGTGTAATTGAGAGGAGGTGGTTACTGTGTTTCTCTTATATCTCACTTGTAGATTTGAAAGTGAGAGAAAGATTATCGAAGGTGTGAAAACTGGAGTCTTCCTGATTTTTGTTCGCCATTGAGGCGATGGATCTTGTGAAGCCAGCCTTGCACCAACAACAGTGCCTTAGCCAACATGACTACATCGTGAGAGTCCTACTAGCTGGTACACTGTCAAAATTCTTAATGCTTGAACATCTATCACAACTAGGGCCACACAGTGCTGCAGCGCTCAGGGCAATCTTTGGCGAGGCCTAAAAAGTATCTGTGGGGAATCTTGCGCACAAGCCATATACCACAACAGTGTAGACATAGAAACCCACCAAAGTTTAACACAAGATCACCAGGAGACTGCACAGAGCCTATTGTAGTGACGAAAATTTAGAGAAGAATAAGATTACGCATCGGAGGCCAGCGATGAACTTGAGGCTAGAAGTGAACTCATGTCGTTGAAGCAACCCGAACCTATGAAGAACTGTGCACTTCCAAGAAAGGCTGACAACATTGCGGTGGTTAAAGCAGTCGCATAATATTGTGCTTTTGGGGATTTTGGTGATGTGAAAGCAGACAAGGCGGTCTCATCAGAGTCATCAAAGAGCCATACGTAAATGGAATAGGCGGTGACTTACTTGTGCCTAGGATGAAAGCCGCCACGGGCGTTTCCTGAACAGTTGAAATTAGTTAACACAGTATACACCTGGAACTTGTAGAAATTATAATAAAATTAAGTACAGAACTAACAACGATTTCGATACACTGTGAAATACGGCTTTATCTCGATGAGACTGTATTGGAGCTTTGGCTAGGTTCATAGCATTCGCTTGGCATACCGAAGACATGAGCAATACATAGATCTTAGGAAGTCTATGAAAATGAAGCACATAAAAGCTTGAATTGAAAGCTTTGTATTGGTGCAAAGCATGTGCAGGCTGAACTCTAGCAATTAATGCTACTATCTTTGCTGCACCTTGGGTTCTGCTGCTCCCTAATTGTACCCAACCCAAAGCGTAGATCATGAGATGGGTGAGTATGTATTACAAAATGCTGCGGAAATAGTGGAATCAATCGATGAGCGACGATGGAAAACCTACACAGGCTGATAAGTATAACCCTAAGCGTAGTGAAGGCTCAATTTTGCACATTTGTGTTGTGTCCTCGAGGGGCAGAAATATTCAGTGTGATTTGTGCAGACTCGTTAGTCGGTTATTTGCATCGGCAGAAAATTGCAAATCTTCGTTTCGCTCTTTTTCTTTTTTTTATTACAACAACTGGTGTATCTCTTGCTGTTGCTGGGGTCCACTGGATATCGTGCGTCGTTGCAGACAAGAACATGGCGGCTAAAGTGCCACTCGTTGAGAGTGGGCTTGTCTAGCAAGCCTAGCTGATCGGTCCATATGGAAGGAAAGTCTCATTTATGGCGACAGTATAGAAAGAAGGACGAGGAGTGCGTGGCGAGACGAGGGAGTGGTAGTTTGATGGCGTCGCGCATCATTGGGTTGACCCGACTCGGATGCTTACCCCGCCAGCAAGGAGCTACCAGTACCCCACTGTCCTGTCGCGGGCCACAGCCCTCCCTGGCGACACGGCATTCGTCATTTGTTGTGATACCACAACGAGAAGCTGGTGTTTTCAGCGTTGTTGCTATACTTTCCTTTTGCTCGATTGCTTCAATTGTGCTCCACTGATGTTCGCAATGCAGCCGTTCACTGTCATGACCGTGGCGCTCCTGGCGCGCGCTGCAAATGCATCCGCCTTGACTCCGCCAGTTCTTCCGCTGGTCGTGAAGAACCCATATCTAAGCACCTGGCTGCAGGATGCACGCGAGCCGCCGTGGTGAGTGACTTTCCTCGTACAATCTGCACGTGAGACACGCTAACGTTGTATCTGCCATGGCTAGGAGCAAGTGGCCCATGTTCTGGACTGGTGCAGAGGTATGCTTGCCAGAGGACACCACCAGCACGTTCTAAACGAGACTCAAGCCTCTCTGCAGGTGCTGACCAAGCACTACGTAGGTTGGCTTCAGTGTTCTCGCGTTTCTGCCCGACTCGAGCCAAGTGTTCCCGCTGCTGGGCCGGCCTCAAGATTCACTTCAACACGACGGCAGAGAGTGCGTGACCCAGCACTCTGCACGTGAACCAAACGGCCTCGCTGACTCTCGTCATCTGTAGCTACACCATCGCGTACGCTGCATACAAAGGCGCACAGTACGACGCATCGACAACCAATCTCACTTACTTGATCCAGGCGCCCGACAAGCTCCTTGTGGCTCAACGCGTCCAAATTACCCTCTCCTTCCTCTCCCCTATAACACCCACGTCAACGTTACGACAGGCTATCCCCGGCGCTTATCTCTCCATACACGTGCAAGGAAGCTTGGATGTGAATATTTATGTTGATGTCAATGGACAATGGGTCAGTGGAAAGCGTGAGGCTCTCATCGAGTGGGGCCTGACCGAGCAGGAGGCTCGAGGGACAACCAGTGGGCTGAAGACGTGGAGAGTGAAGCGTCAGGTAGAGCAAGTCTTTACCGAGACAGATGATCAACCCGAGTGGGGCCAGTTTCACTTTACTGGGCCGGCTGATGTACGCCATGAGTCTGGGACTTCTGCGCTGCTCCGTCAAAGGTTTGCTCGGACTGGGACGCTTCAAGATGTGCACGACAATAAATTCCGTGGCGTCATGGACCATGAGCCCGTTTTTGCCTTTGCGAAGACTTTCAAGAGGGCAGACTCATCCTTTTCCACGTCTAGAGGTAGCAGCGTGCTGTTCACCATTACGCATATCCAGGATCCTGTGACCCAGTATGCCTCTGCACGTGGCCTCACTTTTATGCGCCCACTGTGGAAATCTTGGTTCCCTCAGGACGACATGCTTATCCAATTCCATTATCACGATTTTGCAATTGCCAATAGCCTAGCAGGCAACTATTCGGAGCAGCTTCGTATCGATGCATATCAATCTGGATCCACAAACTATGTTGATATTGTTGCACTATCTGCACGACAAGTTATGGGCGCAACCAGTTTCTCTGGAACTCCTGAAAAACCACTGCTCTTCCTGAAAGAGATCTCATCAAATGGTAACTCCCAGACTGTCGATGTCATCTTCCCAGCATTCCCGTTCTTCCTTTATACCCAGCCCAGGTGGCTTGCATATCTACTTGAGCCGCTTCTTGAACATCAGTTGAGTGGACAATACCCCAATAAATACTCGATGCACGACCTTGGTGCACATTTCCCAAACCTTACTGGACATTCTGACGGCCAGGATGAGTATATGCCTGTGGAAGAGTGTGGAGACATGCGTAAGTGTTCGTATTAGGACTGCATGAGACTGACACTGACATCATACTTTCTCCGCGCGCAGTCATCATGGCTCTGGCACTTGTCAACTCACTATACTATGACTCCAATGCAGCAGCGCAATGCATCTGGTCCACCACCGGCAATCAGTCAGACCTGACAGATGTGAATGAAACCCCGTTTGCCTTGACAAACAGTGAATTGGATAACGATATTGAATATATTGACAATACATGGGGCGGGGGCGTGAAGGGTGTCAAACAAGCGAGGAAATGGCTGGAAGGAACCTACGACCTTTGGAAACAATGGACAGGCTATCTTGTCGAGGATGCGCTCGAGCCACACAATCAGCTTTGCACCGATGATTTTGCGGGATGGCTACCGCTACAAACCAATTTAGCTCTGAAGGGCATTATTGGTATCAAAGCGTTCAGCGAAATAGCAGACATTCTTGAACACCATGGCGATGCTCAAGAATACCGCAATATCTCAGAGACCTACATCAAAAAGTGGCAAGAGTACGGTATATCGCGAGACGGTTCCCACGCAAAGCTGGCATATGACTGGTATGGGAGCTGGACGACACTCTATTCGCTCTACGCAGATGCAGTCCTGTGCTTCCACCCTTCCATCGCTCAATCACCAACTGCCTCATCAATGCCGGGCTTCCTTTCTAGCAACGAACATGCCCAGCACCCCTTGAGACAAGTCAAGTCAATTGGAAGCCGTACACCCATAACCACCGACTTTGTACCCGATCATATCTACAAGATCCAAAGCGACTGGTACTCTGCAGTTATGCAAAAATACGGGCTGCCCCTGGATTCCCGGCACCTCTACACAAAATCCGACTGGGAGTTCGAAGCGGCCGCGGTGGCCAGCAAGAAAGTCCGCTCAGAGATTTTAGACCGAGTAGCGTTATGGCTGAATGAGACAAGCACGGATCGCCCGTTTACAGATCTATATGTTACAGAGGGCGATGGCGGATTTCCAGGGCCGTGGTTCTTCGCGAGGCCGGTGGTTGGTGGGCATTTTGCATTCTTGACATTAGAGAGGTCTTGTGGCGGGACTGCAAAAGCGGTGCAACGGCCTTTTGGCGAGGAGTGAGGTTACAGGGTTACATGGGATACGATGCCCAAAAATTAACAACAGCAGAACCGATGCTCGAGCGGGGACTTTATTGCACTCCTGTGCAGTTCAAAGCCATTCTTCGTGCGGAGGCATCGCATTTGGTCCGCGATTCGCTCTGAGTTTACCTTCCCAAAGGCCACCCATCAGGTCCTAACAGCGCACTTCACTCCTGCGCACGTTGAAGCCATTCGTCTAATTTGGTGACCAAGCATGTGATTCGTTGACCGCTCGGCCGCTTCTAGATTAGCGAAAAACTTAACGTCCGATCTATGACAGCATGCACCCCAGCCATCGGGGCTCCGTCTTTGTGGTAAGAACCACCATCTTTGGCCCCTTGGTTCTGTCTCTGAAATTCCCTTGTCGCTATTGCACGTTCACCGTCAC
Source organism: Pyrenochaeta sp. MPI-SDFR-AT-0127 (assembly GCA_020747015.1). Lineage (NCBI taxonomy): Eukaryota > Fungi > Ascomycota > Dothideomycetes > Pleosporales > Cucurbitariaceae > Pyrenochaeta > Pyrenochaeta sp. MPI-SDFR-AT-0127. The sequence goes on from JAGTJM010000033.1 coordinate 24,966, forward strand.
TTTCTCGACAACCTGTCTTTCCTCAAGTTCCGCCACGCCTCATACTCCAACAAAGCACAAGGGATCGTAATGTAAAAATGCAGAAACCACGTGTAATTTATTGGTTTCGTACCGATCTGCGTTTGCATGATTCCCCTGCTCTCAAAGCAGCATTGGACCTGGAACCAGAATGTCTGTATCCGATTTGGACGTGGGACCCACACTACGTTTATCAAGCACGCGTCGGCCCTAATCGCTGGCAGTACCTTCTCGACTGCCAGGCCAACCTGTCAGAGTCCATTACCAAACTTAATCCAAAGTCAAAGCTGTTTCTTATTCGAGAAGCACCGCAAACACTTTTCCCGAAACTTTTCAAGTCGTGGAAGATTACGCATCTTGTGTTTGAAAAAGATACAGACGCGTATGCAAGAGAACGGGATGAGATGATAATGACCCTCGCGACTAATGCGGGTGTGGAAGTCATCGTGAAAACGGGAAGGACACTGTATGATCCGGATGAGTTGATAAAGCATAACCAAGGGAAGCCGACGATGAGTATCAGTCAGGTGCAAGCATCAGGTAAAAGCATCGGACCAATTCCGAGACCGATTCCGGCGCCGAAGGAGTTGCCTGACCCGGGGGCTGTTGATTTGGACTTCGATCAAGAGAAGCCGGTGGGCGACCCAGACATCAATGCGATCCAGCGCGATGGAGACGAGGTGTCTTACTCTTCACTTGCTGGCCCCAGTGGCGATTTCGCGGTCCCAACGATGGAGGAGTTGGGCTTAAAACAGGCGACAACACCCCATAGAGGCGGCGAAACCATTGCACTTAAGATGTTGGACGAGATCATAGCGAACGAATGCTACACGGCGACATTTGAGAAGCCAAAGACTGCACCAACTGCCTTTGAACCTCAAGCGACTACCCTCCTGTCACCTCACATGCACTTTGGTTCTCTGAGCTGTCGCGAATTCTACTGGCGTGTCCAGGACGTTGTGTCCAATTATAAAGGCAAAGCTTCGCAGCCACCCACTAGTCTGACGGGCCAACTGCTCTTCCGAGAGATGTATTTTGGCGCTCAAGCAGCATTGGGCTATTCTTTCAGCCAGACGTACAGAAATCCTAACTGCCGCTTTGTTCCGTGGCACCTGCCCTCTAAGATCGACACCGAATCCGGCCTCGTCACGGGCGAGTACCTCATCGACAACGCAGAAGCAGAGGCGTACTTCAGACGCTGGAAAGAAGGTCGGACTGGCTTCCCTTGGATCGATGGCTTGATGCGACAGCTCAAACACGAGGGCTGGATCCACCATCTTGGCCGACACTCCGTTGCTTGCTTCCTTACACGCGGGGGCTGCTATGTAGACTGGGAACGCGGCGCCGAGGTCTTTGAGGAGTGGCTCATTGACCATGAGGCGGCGTGCAATATTGGGAATTGGCAGTGGCTAAGCTGCACAGCATTTTTTGCGCAGTTTTACCGGTGTTATTCGCCCATTGTTTTCCCACAGAAATGGGACAAAGAAGGCAAATTCATTCGAAAATACGTACCAGAGCTTAAAAATTACGACAAGAAATATATATATGAGCCATGGAAGGCGCCGATCGCGGATCAGAAGAAATGGGGCTGCCAAATCAAAGGTGATGGGGGCGATGTAGGCGCTTATCCGAAGCCTATGTTTGATTTTCCGACACAGAGGGACATCTGTCTTGAGGGTATGAAGAATGCTTATCATATTGGCCTGTATGGGAACAACCCAAAGGTTCTTGACGGGACTTGGCGAAAGCTCTTCAATGACAACGCCAAGGGTCCGACGAAAGGAAAAAAGGGCCCACCTGGCACAATGATAGAGCAAGAAAATGCTGATGGGCACGAGGAAAACCACCAAGTAGACTTTCTTCCAAATCCCAAAGCGGCCGAGAAGATTGCTCCGAAGACTGAGAAGAGATCTGGACACAAAAGACAAGGCAGTCAAGGGACATTAGACGGCATGGTGACTCGCAAGAAGAAGAAAGAGGGTGAGGTGTTTCCTGACAATGCTCATTTTGGATAGCCAGTCTTTCGGTAATGCGCACGATGTGGGTTTACATCAAACCCAAAGCCTCTGTTCGGCCTTTACTTTCTAACTTTAAATAAGGTGTTTCACCCAAACTGCACACCCTATCACCTGCCCTGGGATCATTGTAATCATACGTGGCGCAATGCCATGTACTTCTGTTATCCCAAATAGCAAGATCGTTCGGGCGCCACTTGAAGCGCACCTGCGCATCATGGTTCTGTGTTACGAGGTTGAAGAGATAAGGGAGGATAAGATCTGACTCGTCCTTTGTGATACCGTTGATGCGTTTTGTGAAGCCTTTGTTAACATAGATGGATTTCCAGCCAGTGACAGCTATCAACAGCAGTTAGCATGTGTGCTATTGCCTGATAGAAAATTAGGATAAATAGGAAATTGCTCACGGTTCGTCCGAATCACAGGATGCACAGCGCTCAAGCTCTCTCCAAAGTTCAGTGGATTTCCTCTGATGCCCTTCCGGATCGGGTTTCCTAATCTCTCAGCCTCTTCTACGAAGAACTTTGCATCATGCGTCGCCGTGAGCCCCTCAAGAAATTTCTGCATAGCGGGTGACAAACGGTCAAAGATTTCATAACCCGAAGCCCACAAAGTGTCTCCACCTGTGGCAGGTAAAGTGTGAATCTTCAACATGGCGTAGTCGGAGGGCACAGGCTCAAAGGAGATGTCAGTGTGCCAGCCAGCTGACGCAAAACGACTGACGTCCGAGAGCTGATGTGTGAGGCCACCTCCCCTTTTTTGCTTCTCGCTGCTGATGACGGAGATCTGATCGCCTAGCTCTGAGCCTTCTTCGGTCAAAGGATGAACATGTAGTGTGGATGATTCGGGCTGGCGAAGTATCAGCAATGAAAGGACTTGGGAAGGCTGCACCTTGAAGAAGAGAAGCATACACATCCGCTCAGCTCTGTGATTCGCAACATTAAGTCTTTCATCTCGGTTGGTGTCACATTCTGGTTGCGGAGAAAAACAACTCCGCGTTGTGAGACTACAAGCAGGTTTCAGTGCCGGTCATGCTGGATTAGGAGTTGGGCATACTTGTGATTGCAAGATCTCTAATTTTTTCGTCGCCCCATTTCAGCAGGTCAGTCACTTGAAGTCCCTCAAACTCTCTTCCTATCGCTGGGGTCACATCCTGCTGCTTGAATTCGTCCAACGACCCGGAGTAGATCAAAGGCTTCAATAACCTTGACCGCGCAGTTGGTTGGCTGTCAACGGTGCTTGAATCCCTCTCCTCATGGTCGTCTCCAGCTTGGACATGATTAATCGAAGGCATTTTGAATCCTGTGACAACGATCCAGACGCAAGGAGTAAGGAAGTGTGCGTGGCGATATCTCAAGTGAGTAATGTCACCTCGGACGTGATAGCCGTGATTGGTAAATGGCCTCCTGCACAAGATGTATAGAAGATAAGGAAGACCGGAGCATTAAATGGCTTGCCGAAGGCATGCTCTATTAGGGATCACATCCACACGCGAAAGGATAGCACGTCATCGGCTAAGAACCCCGAATCGGACCTGGCCGCCTGTTGCAAAGAAATGTAAAGAGAGGTGGGGTTTAGGCGTTCGATAAGGTGATGAGTGGCGCGGGGAAAACCGACACTAGGTGCCACTTGATCGAAACGACACATCAAATGTGCGCCTCGGCACGCCGGCTCTCTTACCACGGTAGTAACATCGGAGCGGTTTATTACCCCCCTGCGTCAAAGTAGTGTATGTCGTTCAGGCCGACGAGAATTGCGACATGGCAATTTCTGCAAATCCTGAAATATATAGAGGAGTTGGTTTCGGGTCGCTGCAAGACGCTGTAGCAGCGTGGCTTTCTTTCCTGGTATCTGGTCCCTCTCATTTCCGGGTCCTTAGGTCTCTTTTACATTGAAGTCACGTGGGTTGTTGTCAAGGAATTGCAATGGGTAATCCTGATATCGAAGCCGCTCCGGCGCGCGTCAGTGAGGACGCTGGATCTCTCAAGGCCCCCACCAAAGTTGGCAGAGCAGAACTGGCAGACATCACACTACCTCACGAAACGTACGTCAAAAGAGTGTCTTTATCTATACTGTAGGTACAATGTTTGCTGATTCCAAGTCTCTAGGTATGAAGGTCGTCACCGCTTTGATCCTGAAGCCACTTGGACGGCCGCCGAAGAACGGCACGTCATCTGGAAGACGGACCTGCGACTTCTTTCTTGGCTATGTCTCATGATGTTTGGTCTCCAATTAGACCGCGGAAACGTATCGAACGCGCTCGCGGACGATTTATTGAAAGATCTTAACCTCACTAGCGATGACTACAACAACGGAACGACTATCCAGCTTGTCTGCTTCTTGGCGGCCGAATTCCCTGTTCAGGTATAGAACCTTCTGGCTAATAGAGAGACACTTGCTAATCTGGTGATCAGTTCCTCACAAAGCGTTATGGCTTCAAATGGATACTTCCGTCAATGATGATGGCCTGGGGCACAGCATCTTGGGGTCAGGCCTGGATGCACGACCGGACCTCCTTTTACCTCGGACGTGCAGCTATTGGTCTTTGCGAGGGTGGATTTATTCCTGGAGTTATTCTATTTGCAACCTACTTCTACAAGACCAAAGAACTCGCCATGCGTTTGGCCGCCTTCTGGTCCACGCTCAACGTCGCGCGAGTCATTTCCGCATTACTGGCTGCTGGCATCCTTGAAATGCGTGGTATTGGAGGGAAACCGGGCTGGTTCTGGCTGTTCCTCCTGGAGGGTCTTTTGACTGTCATTATCGCTTTCCTGTCGTTCTTATATTTGCCCTCCGCGCCTACGGCGACCAAGACTGTGTTATGGCGAAACGGATGGTATACAGAGCGAGAGGAGATAATCATGGTCAACGTACGTCCTCAAACGGAAGACGCCAACATGTTAACTGACAAAACGCAGCGAATTCTCCGTGATGACCCTGCTAAGGGATTGACTGCACTCAAAGAACCCGCGACCTTCAAGGACATCAAAGCTGCATGGAGTGACTCCTCCATGTGGGGATTATATTTTATAGGACTCATTGCCTACATCCCTGCTTCTCCCGTTCAAGGTTATCTCACCTTAACGCTCAAGCGTCTCGGCTTCTCAACGTTCAATTCCAACATGCTTACCGTACCATCCGCAGTACTACAGATCATCACTATGCTCGCTCTTGCATATAGCTCCGACTACTGGAACGAGAGGACGTTCCATTGCATCTTTGGAGAATTTTGGATCATGCCCCTTCTCATCGCGCTCTTAACGCTGCCAGATGGAGGCCGCGAATGGGGACGTTTCTCGCTCATCACGCTCGTTTCCGGCTACCCTTATTTCCATCCCCTAGTCTCATCTTGGATCTCTGAGAATACCTTCGATGTCAAGAAGCGTGCTGTCACTGCGGCAACATATAATGTCATCGTTCAAATCGGATCCCTTATCAGCTCCCAGATTTATCGCAAGTACGATGGTCCGTACTACAAGCAGGGTAACACCATACTAGTGTCTATCTGCGCGCTATCGCTCGTGACTTTCTTGGTCCAGCGACAAGTACTTATTCGCAAAAACAAAAAGAAGGAGGAGAAGTGGTCAGCCATGACTTCTGAGGAAAAGGCAGTATATCAAGCGGATGTGATTGCCCGTGAGCAGGACGGCAACAAACGTTTGGACTTCAGGTTCGCAGTCTAGAGGCTCACATGGAGTGCCAAGCTGCTGTATACTACGAGCAACTCAATCTTGATAATCTCCCTTCGGACGCCAATAGCCCTACAATATTGTAGTATCGGTGTCGTTGTAGTGAAGTCATACCTACCAGCATTCGAACTCGGTCCGAGAGACCCACTGTACTTGAAAACTACATTATTGCGCGATTCTAGTATCTGATGACGACACCCAAGTTTTTAGATCCAACCGAGTCGTGCAAGAGAAAGATGGCTGGGCCATGGGAAGAGACAGAAGAGGTGCGGTACATGGGCTAGAGTCTAGAGCAGTCCCTCTAAGAGTCTCGAAACTCTTCAAATTTGATAATCGTGCTCAAATCTTTTGACAACACACTGCTTTGAAGCAACACCAGTTTTTCATGACTCGCTTGCATGCTTCCGCAGCATCGAAATCATGCATGTCGATTGCCCTAAAAAGACAAATCCCCGATACGACAAAGATGACCTGCATGAACTAAAATGGCACCAAACCTAAACTTCCCATCGGACGGGACCGATCTCTGTAGAAATGCGGCTTTGCATAAGTTTCTCAAGATGAGCGATCTCGGATATTTATTCTACCGACGTTGCTGTATGTGGGGTTGGCACGAAGCATCTGCAATCTTTAGCACCACCTTGTCCGGAAACTCCCTTGTTCCACTCGAAAATATTCATCGATCGAACCAACTACACTCCGATATTAAACCACAATGGCGTGGCAAGAACCTCGATCGACCGGCATGCAATATCGCCGCCTGGGAAATTCAGGTCTACACGTGTCAGTTTTGGGATTAGGTGGCTGGCTCACGTGAGTTGTCCGAATTCTGCTCTACTATCATTTCGCTAAAAGGAAGCATAGCTTTGGCGGTCACGTCGAGAACGGTAGGTCTGCAAATCAGATGTGCACGCTCAACTGATCACGCAACAGAACTCACTTTTTCCTGTATGAAGCAGGCGTATGATTGTGGTATCAACTTTTTCGATACTGCTGAAAGGTTTGGCGGACTTATGCTTTTCAATTCCTTAAATACTTATGTAAATATAGCTATGCCGGCGGCCAGTCTGAAGTCGTCATGGGCCAAGCCATCAAAAAGTACAACTGGAACCGCAACGACATAGTGGTTAGTACAAAACTCAACTGGGGAGGAGCCAACGGTGAGGTCCTCATCAACAATCACGGTTTATCGCGTAAACACATCATCGAAGGTCTCCGAGCTTCTCTCAAGCGCTTGGACCTGGAGTATGTTGACATCGTTTACGCCCATCGTCCAGACCGCTTGACTCCTATGGAAGAAACCGTTCGTGCATTCAACCACGTAATTGAAACAAAAGGATGGGCACTTTACTGGGGCACAAGCGAATGGAGTGCTGATGAGATCGCGGAAGCCTGCGGGGTTGCAAAACAGCTTGGTCTCATTGCTCCCATTGCAGAGCAGCCGCAATACAATCTTCTCGCGAGGACGAAGGTAGAAGGCGAATTCCAGAGGCTATATTCCAGGTTTGGTATCGGTCTTACTACATATTCGCCGTTAAAATTTGGTCTCTTGAGTGGAAAGTACAACAATAGTCCTGATTGCCCACCTGCGGGCAGTAGGTTTGCTGAGGGAGACGACAAGTTTGTTAACAGTATGCGGAACTCATACGGTAACGATGACTGGAGGACAATGATTGAAAAGGCAACAAAGCTCAAAGTATGTGCAATACTCGTTTCAGGTTTTCTTTTTCAACCTTATTAACGTATTAAGCCCATCGCGGAGAAGCTGGGCATCACCCAGTCTCAATTGTCACTAGCATGGTGTTTGAAGAATCCGCATGTTTCCGCGGTTATTACGGGAGCATCGCGACCTGAACAAATTGTTGAGAACTGCAAAGCCTTGCAGATATTGGGAAAGATCACACCAGATGTTCAAGCCGAGATTGACGCAATTGTCGGAAAAATTGAGCTAGATCCTGCTAGACAAGACTAGGTAGCATCCAAGCTAGATTGATATCTTCGTCGTGAAGTATGATACATCACAGCTCAGCAAATGAATCAACCTCTACCATCCTAGTCAGCCGTTTCTCTTGCACGCCAGCTTCAGGTCGGTCTCCACCCGCTTCACATCACCTTCAACTCTGCTCCACCCTTACTCACACCAGTCTTGCCTAGGTCTCCATCAGTACCTGCTCTTAAACCCTCAGTATCGCTTAGGTCAGTAGCAAAAGGTGACTCAGCACGGAATTTTCATGATTTGATCGATACCATTTTAGTCCACAGCTATCGGAAATGTGGAAAAGTGTCCTAGACTCGGCTTCCCTACTGACTTACAGACAGACCACAGTTCCAGCTCCCATTGCTCGACTCCCAACCACTTCATCATTTATCACGTACGCATAGTGAAAACTTATGTCACCGTCACATTTATCTGTCAAATGTTAATTGCATATTGCCATTTCTGAAGACCCTGCAAGCTTTATTTTTATATAGTCCGTGGCAATCACGTCAATCCCTACCTGTCTCGAAAGCCTTCTGCCATATTTTGTCTCTCTTCAACTTAAAACGCGTGCCGACGATGGCATTATCCCCACAATGTCCTCAACAACGTATTTAATTCCGCACTCGACTAGTGGTAAGACTAGCAGGGTCTGGATAACCAAAACCCGCACAAGCACTCGCACAGACTAAAGAAGGATGTTTTGATATTTCAGGAATATACGTCCAAAGACAGACACTACGTACAATGCAAGAAGGGCACACATGGCCGTCACTTGGCGCGCAGACAACAGAGTAGTGGCGTCTCGGAAAAGATAGTTATTCAAGGCATCACTAAACATGGACCAACCCATAAGATTGCAAAAGTTCAGTTCCACACTGGCCCTTGGACATTGGTCTACCCTACGTCTGAGCCTTCAATTACATCACAGATAGAATCATCAAAGGGCGTGCCGATGAAGGCTGTTTGTACATGCATTATAGCCTCTAGGTTACTGCGAGAATCGCAAGTGCTTTGGCTTTCCCGCACACTGCTTCACAAGGAGTCGATCGCAATCTTGGCGTTGCGTGTTAAACGCACTATGCCGTCACTAAGCAAGACACAGCAGACATGAAGCAAGACATGCGACAGTCGCTGTATCTATCTTCAGTTTGCGATGCGGAGGTTGATTACAAAATTTCAAAAGAAACGGAGATTGATTAAATTTGGAAAGTTAGTTTGGTTTAGGAAACAGTGTGGTGCGTCAAAAACAGTATTGAGAACTTTGAGGTTGCATGAGGAATTTCGATATTGATGGGCTCGATAAATGGTCAGTCCGGAGAATGAAAGTGATATCAAAAAGACAAGCGTGGCAAGAAGTATATACATTACCATATGAACTATCGGAATACCCATACATTCAATCCTTTTCTCTTCTGTAAACCACACCGAGTGCAATCCGGGGCCTGTTATGGGGCCAATAGCCTCCCACTCACCTACTAAACTTATGCATTGATGGCTACGTAAATCTGGTTGATTAGCAGGATTGTAAGGCGGTCAATGTAGGGACGGGGTAAGAAATCCAAAAGCTTTGTATAAAGGCGCAGATTGGTTAAGACCTAGTCGACTGCAAAATCTTAAACTAAGAAGCAACCCATCGGGGACAATTACACCCACATAAACCTAAGAGCTGGGCATTATAAGAGTGGGTAAAGACACGTACGCTATGGATGATTGCTTTTACCATGTGTAGTGTAGTAGGTAGTTGCAGCGTTCGGTAGCGCAAGGGGCGATAGCGAGTGTTGTACGAAGGCTTTTGCCTGCGGTGTGCGTCACCTGAGAGTCGTTCCATTTTTGTTAGAACAAAAATGGTCAAACGTCATATGAACTCGCTTTATGTTGCCTATCACAAAGGCAAAGAGGTGGTGGCATGGTCGTGAAAGCATACTCAAAATTCCGGTCTCAGAAAAGACTAGTATGGTGAGTATGTTCTAGTATAGATGTCAATGATTGCCATTGAAACGACAAGCATCAGCCAGCCTCCGAGTAGAGTGGAATTTTGTATCGGTAAAAGGGTATCTACAAAAAAGTGGACGAGTCTTGCTGTTGGGCAATCGCCCTGACCACTAAAACAATTGGATACACACAGCTAGAGACGATGGCTCATGTGTGAACGAGGACCGTAATGCAAATGACTGCGCAGCAAGATGCAGTTTCTTATGGGCATAATTGTGGTATAGAAGTGAAATACCGAAATATATATCGAGGTGTGACATATCAGGTAGGGTAGAAATAAAGCGTCGAAGTAAACAAATTCCAACCAAAAAGTTTCAACGATCCACATCAGCACTTGACGGATCTTCCTGATTGCATTCCAGACCATGCAAATTGGAAGTGGGTATGCTAACGTAACTCAAAATGATCCTGATCCCAATCCCAATCCCAATCCCGGGCTCTTCCTAATGCGTTGCCAGGAGTTGAATGCTGAATGTCATAATATCAATAGGTAATGTTATGTTTGGTATCGCGAAAACGTCCAGGCGTCATGGTCGTAAACCAGTACGCCGCGCCAAATGATGAGAATTCACATGGAGCCCATGGCGATGAGAGCCTCGATGGCCTCACGCTCAGCCCCAGACCCTGTAACGCCAGGTGATGCATTAAAAGCGGTGGTAGAAGAAGGAGAAGGGCCCGCGTTCACGACGTGATTGCCGCGGGATGCAGAAGGAACAGAAAGCAGGTGCTTATAAACGGGTGTCGCTGTGCGCCCGTGGGGAAGCGAGTGAGCCTGAGCCGATGTGCTTCGGTAGCGGGGGTTGCTTGTTTGTGTTCGGCTCAAATAGTTGTAGTCGCGATGTTCGCGGCGCGGACCACGACGGGTTTCGCGAAGGGCTTCCGGGCCCATTGTGGACCAATCTTCTTGGTCAGTGTCATCGTTCAAATCTTCTTCCAGATCCATTTCCGACGCCGAGTCTGAATCGGCACTGCCCTCGGAGCCGTCGAGTGACATCTGGTCCGCCATCTCTTCGTCGTCGCCTTGACGGTGTGGCGACCACGACCCGGCGGCCCAACTGCTGGAATAGACATCGCGTTCGTGGTGCAGTTTGGGTATTTGAAGGGAACCTCCCGTACTGTCGACGCTCGCCGGTGGAGTCTGCCCGTTTCCAGTGCGCGACCCCCCGATGGGCAATCCTCGAGCCTGGGAACCAGATCCTGCTACGCTCCAGCGCCCCCAGCCGACCTTTTCAAACTTGACCTCCCCGTGGAGGCCGCCGCCAGCACGATGTTCCAGCGCAGCGACGACCAACCTACGCGCTTTGGCAGGGGGAAGACCCGAGAAGCCTGGCACCGACTGAGTCAAGTGCGCCATCATCTCGCGGATGGGCATGGCACCGTGGCCCACAATGATCTCTGGCAGGTGGTGCTTGGCCAACATCAATGCCGAGATCTGGCGCGTCGCGTCAAGGCCCGCCAGCGCCTCCTTGGACAAAGCCGAGGGCTGGTCCTGGGCGGCAGCATGTTCGACCGCATCCTGGAGGTCGATATCCATGGCCTCCTCTGGGGTATAGACAGGCCCAGCTAAGGGCAGAGGTCGGCGCTTGTGGGCTGGGAGCGTCGGGGATATGGAGCTCGGCGGCGTAGGGAGGATGACGGTCGAGGTTGCATGGCCGCCATCGTGCATGCGCCCAAAGGCCATGGCGATGTTGGACACCGGGGCCTTGTGAGCGATGGCAGCCATGTTGACGAGCTGGAAGCAGGAGTTGGCGTGGTGAGTCAGGGAGGCGCGATCTGACGGAGCAGCCGCGCAAGATCAGGGGAAGGTCGAGAGAACTGGACGGTCACGGTCAGCAACACAGCGAGTGGCTAAAGGGTGTCGAGACGGCTTGACGGCGCGGTGCGTCTCTTGTCTGGCAGATGCGAACGTACTGGGAGGCTGACGAGCTGCACAGTGAGCAGCTGACGGGCGAATACTCGGGCAGCTCAACGGCGTAGGCGACTTGGTCAGAGGCAGCAGCTACGCTGTCTTGGGCGACGTATGGGAAAAGGCGATGGATGGGCGGACGTTGTGTTGGGGTGGATGTCGAAATAGTCAGAGCAAGCTGCAGCGATGCGCTTGACCCGTCGCGGTTCCGAGAGAGAGTTGGGCGATCGGCGATGGGGATCAGCGACCGGGGCGGGAGGATCAGGTAGCGCGTAGGCAGGTGCGGACGCTGTCGTGTATCTGCGACAGGAACACGGGGCAGGCGGCGATGGCTCAGTGCAGGGCAAGAGATTCAGAGTGCGGTGGTGGGCTCGCGGTGATGGTCTGGGGGCTCGTTGATAAGGGCTCGCCGGTTCCGAGAAGCAGCTGGAACCAAGGAACGCAGGTGCATCTGACAAGGACGGGAAGCCACGGCTCGTGCCCCTGCCCGCCCTGTGATTGGGCAGGAGCCAGCTGACCTCTTGACGGCAGCCACACCTCACTCGCAGCGTCATGGCCCAAACCGCCCCTCTTTGCCCTGCCCTGCCCTGCCCTGCCTGGCCCTTTTCCCCGCGGCGCCGCTTGCTGAGAAGCAGGGCATTCGGTGCCTGCACAAGCCTGCCATCATGTAAGAGTTACGCCGTCGTCGAGTGGCAGCAGCAAGCAGCAGCAGCAGTAGCAGTAGCGACAAATCCACAGCTTCCATTGCTGAGGTGCTGCATTGAGACAACTCCCTCGTTCCCGGTTGCAGCCGAGACCCATATCGCCGTCCTTCAACATGGCCAAATCGTCCCCTCCATGCTCTCGCACGCTCAACCGTCATTGGCGTCATCGCGAAGCGGGGTCTGATTGCAGCACTCCTCCGATTTCGCTGTGCATCCGCTCAACAATGTGGACTAGCAGGCACGGCGTTGACGGCTTCGTCCATGCTCATGTTTTTGTACGCCCTCCAGCGGCATGTCGTGCAGCAACCCACACGCAAAATGCCTCACCCGTGATTCGCGTTCACAACGTACTTCGTGATCGCCTGAGTGGGGACCCCAACCGTTAGCGACGCGACTACACGGTGAATTTCGACTACTATCAACTTACCGTTTTGAGCACGTTGATTTGTTGCACCGTGCGATTGAACACTGCGCGGTACTGCTCGAGATTCTGTTGAACCACGTCGTTGCGTGTTGTGCGGCCTTCGCATATGGCTTTCATCTGAACCTCCATCTACCGAGAGTGTTAGCAAGGCGTGTGCATCACCAACCTCAACCGTCTCAACGCAGACTGGCGCCTACCTCTTTCCGTAGAAATGGCTTGCTGAGACTTGTCTCAAACCCCACATTGTCATATCCCTCAATAAGCGCTATGCCTAGAGTCGTCGGAATGAACTCTTGCATCCCGCTGATACCTGCTCCTCGGCCGCTTGGGGTTGCTGTGCCGCTTCGCCCCCCCCTTGCACCGACTCCTCTGCCTCTACCTCTTCCCCTGCCTCTGCCAGCGTCATTGTTGCCCGGTGCAACACCACCAGACTTTGGTCGGGCCACGACGTATTCGCGCTCCTTGATTTTGGCAATGTGTTCCGCCATGGTGGCATCTGTGCCAATTCCATTGGCATCCATGAGCGCAATGAGTTCGGGCTCAGTCAAGTAGCCTGGTGCAGTCGTGTGCCCGTCTATCATATTCGCTTCCGTTGGTGCAAGCGTTTCGCCCACAGTGTATTGCGGGAGCTGTTGACTGCTCTCCCACTTGTCGTATGGATAGACATCAAGATAATTTCTGGCCATGACGCGAAGACCATGCGCATGGAAAACTTCATGGCCATATTCAATCTCGACGTCTGTGGCTTCACCGACTGCGTCCTCGGAGCAACAAGCCAGAAAACGACGAACAACAAATTCGTAGACTCTTCGCTCGCTGTCATTCAGCTGCGTGGGCGCAACGTAGTTGACAGGATGGATGGGTGGATGTGCTTTGTCGTTGTTGCGTCCGTTGCGTGGCTGGTTGAATCCGCCGCTGATGAGATTCTGTGCAAATGGGCCCCAACGGCCATCCTGTGTCTGTCTCGAGACCAGTGTTTTCAGATCCATGCCACGGTCGAACTGATCTGTTTCGGTACGTGGGTAGCTTATCCAGCCTTTGGTGTACAAGTCTTCTGCCACTTTCATCACGTCCTGCGAAGTCATGCGGAGGAATCGACTGCCCATCTTTTGCAGCTCTACAGTTGTCAAGGGCAATGGCTTCCACTTCTTGGTTGGTTTCTTGGCCATCTTGATAACTTTTGCGGTCTTTGCAAGTAGAGATCGTTCGAAAATAACCACGACAGCCATTCGGTCGAAGAGATGACCTCGCCGCCAATTGAACTTGACGTCAATGTCATCTTTGGTGTGCGCGACTCTGATGTACCAAAAGGGCTCTGGTACAAAATTTCGCACACGCAAGTACCGGTCTACGACAAACCCTAGTGTTGGAAATTGGCAAGAGCCGTAGCTGATAAGCTTACCGCGCTCTTCGCCTTGCTGAGGAATCATGTTCTGGAGGGCTAGTGTTTGCATGCGCGTAAAAGCCGCGCCGAGGCGAAGGTCCAGTTCAATGCGTGCTGAGACAGCCTCCGCCTGTGCTTCATCGAGGCGGATGGGGTTCTGTGAGGCTTGGATCACGTGTCTGGAGAAAATATTAGAGTAGGTAAAGATGCGGCGAGAAGTATTACAGACGCTCGCTCGATATTGCTGAAACGCGCTCGCCAAACTTGCAAGTTGGGATTTGCTTTGATGGCAATGTCACGGATCTCGGTTCCAATATGTTCGCCTTCGCGATCACAATCAGTCCAGATGAACAAGATGGACGCATGCCTAGCCTGCACCTCGATGTTGCTTGCTACAACCTTCTTGTCCTGACAGTGCATTAGCCTACTGTCCAATCATACATGGTAGTGAAGACGTGCGTCTGCAATGCTGGACTCTATGGGTGCTTCGAAGAGTGCTGCCGGCTGACACGAGTGCCATTTCTTGAAGCGGTCGTGAAAGTCTTGAGCGATAATGTGCCCGGCAACGCACGTAAATGTCACAGCGCACTGCCCCCATTGTTGGAAGCGAAAGTCGAACTTGTAATTCTTCACCCACTGGATGCCGCGGACATTCTCCTGTGCAAGCGTCAGTTGTCCACTTCATCTTGCCCTCGTCGCCGCCCATGTGGATGAGACTGACAGCTCTGGCCTGGCCGCCCAGATGATTCGCGACTGCTTTTGCAATCGACGGCTTCTCCGCCACGCACAACACTCGAGTCATACCTCGGGTGCGTTGTTTTGTCCACGGAGCAGTGAGAGGGGGGCCCGGCAAGGGCGATTCCATCCACGGTCATGTGAAGGCGCGTCGAAGCGCAAAAATCGCGTTTGATGGGCGCCTGCACGGACGATGCCTCAAGCGGACTAAAGCGCGGCCCCCCGGCCCCCCGGAAAACAACAACGACGACTCATGAGGTCATTGCAATCCTGTGAGATCCTCCACACAACACGCATCTTGTCCTCCGCCCAGCACTCGTCCCTTGTTCACTCAACACCAACCGTACCATGCCCGATCCCCGTGCCTACCTCGACGCGGCGCTGCCCCTCATCAAGTCGCTGGAGGAATGCGCCGATTTCACCAAAACCGTGCAGCCCTTCCTGCCGCAGCTCTATGACCTGCCTTACAAGGTCGCCGCACACATCGCCGACTGGCAGGCGCTGCAGACCATCTACGCCACGACTAACCCGCTGATGACGGCACTGGCCTTTGCTTTGTTTGCCACGCCCGTTGTCCTCACAGTGTCGGAGCTCAATCGCAACTACTCGCAGGTGGACCGGCTGTGGAGCATCCTACCTGTCATCTACAACGTGCATTATGGTGTGTGGGCGCACATCAATGACCTGCCAACCATGAAACTGAACCATGTCCTGGCTGTATCCATTATCTGGGGCACCCGATTGACCTTCAACTACTGGCGCAAGGGTGGATACCAAGTGGGAAGTGAAGACTACCGCTGGAACATTGTCAAGGACTATGTTGGAGCCCCTATCATGTTCCTCTTCAATGTCGTCTTCATATCGCTCGCACAAAATGTAAATTATTCTCCCCGATCGTCAATAGGTGGTCCCATAGCTGACTGTTATTAGATACTCCTCTGGCTCATCACGACCCCGACTTACGTCCTCCTGCTCTCCGCCCGCATCACTGGAAACGAAACAACCTCGTACGATACCTTTTTTGGTCGCACCATGCTCTTTCTCGTGGTCATCGAATTTTTTGCCGACCAGCAGCAGTGGGTATTTCACAAAGCCAAAGCAGCCTACCAGAAGACCGCCAAGGTCCCGCCAGAGCACAGATACACGCGCGAGCAGCTCGACCGCGGCTTCAACACGTCTGGTCTCTGGGCCTGGTCGCGCCACCCTAACTTCGCTGCAGAGCAATCGTTCTGGGTATGTTTGTACCAGTGGTGCTGCATGGAGAGCTGGACATATCTCAATTGGACTGGTGCGGGTGCGTTCAGCTATCTCATCCTCTTCCAGGCCAGTACTTGGCTCACTGAATTGTTGAGCGCTGGTAAATATGCCGACTACAAGGTATACCAGGAGCGTGTTGGAAAGTTTCTTCCAAAAGCCGGAACTAAGAGCATGGAGCTGCCACACAGCGCAAAAGAGAAGAAGAAGGTACAAGACGCCAAGTCGGGAAAGGGTGCAAAGAGACGTTAGATGTTGAATTGCAACAGAAAAGATAATTCGTAATAGGCGTTGAGCTGCGGCATTGACTGGTTGTTTGGGTAGCGATTCGATCAGCGACCCCGAGGGAACACGGGTGAGCGCCTCCGGATTCGGACTTTACACATCTAGGCATGATACCCTACGTAAATCTATAGATAGTTACCGACCTAGCAATATCTCGGACCTACAAATTAACTTCATTAAGTTCTCCCCATTCCTTACAGTTCTTTATGATTTATATCTTTAAGATGCGTATCCAAGGAGCTGGCACTTCCGGGGCGAAGAAACGTGTTGAAGACCTAGCAAATGACCCAGATGCAACCTTTTTAAACCCCTCTTGCATTCCTTGCTTTCACCTTCAATAGCGTAACTACCTAAAAATCACATAAAGAACTCATCCGTCTGCTATTGAATTTCAGACCCACTTTCCGTCGTTGCGAAAGGGCTTGCACAATGCTCGCACTATTTCTCAGACTGTCCAACACCGTTTTTTAAACGCCAGCTACAGAGGAGTTACACCAATGCCAAACATTGGAATTCTTCCATCATTAAATGCTGAAGTCAGCATGATGAAATATCGAATGGATGACATGGCTGATTACGGTGCTGGCCAATATTTGATGAAAACATCGCATAAATTTGAGTCGCACGAGACAGAAGCTTGAGTCACTTGGAGATTCAACGGACGCTCGCCGTAAGAGAACAGTACCAGGGGTATGGCCAACAGTATCCATCCAGCATGTGGCCACTGGACATGAGTAAGACCATTAATCTCTCGCCTGTGGAGTCGATCATATGCAATGTAGGCTACAAAACGCTTATTTGCCTGGAGAGCAAGCACATGTAAGGCTCTCTTGTTGAGTCCCTGAACAAATAACTTCCACACTGCTCTTTTCAACAAGGCCACCAGCATGGAACTCAAAGGCTCATCCGTGAATGCAGGAAGCAGTCTGTACTGATTACGACTAAATTAAGAACATACACGTGGCTTCTCAGAGTAAACAGCGGAAGGAATTCATGGCGATTGCCGCATGTATGATGTATGCCATGCTTGGGATATGGTCGTGTGATATTGGTAGCTAAAAGTTAAGTGGATGTAGAAGTAGTGTATCTTGTTGTAAACCTTTCCACCGCTGACATCTCTCCAGTCGGTTGTGTAGATGACCGACTCAAAAATCTGCTCTGTGACCTGTTTGCATACTAAAATGCCATTTGATTTTTATTAGAAAAGAAGCCGCCTGGGTGGTCGGTCGCTTCTACGTATGGTGGTTATAAAATTATACCGCATCAGAGGACGTGAATGAACTTGTTAGCATAGAATCGGATCCGGTTACTGAGATGGTTTTCGAATTCGTTGCACCATCCGGATAATTCAAATCAAGCGAGCAGGTATGAGATGAGAGGATGATGATCTCAAATGATGGTAATCAGATACTCAACCAGTTTTATACTTGGACTTCAAATGCATACAATACCTTTGATCATTGCCTGAATTAGACCACAGCCCCAACAGCAACCGAGGTATCACGGACAATGATGGATGCACTGATACCAAATAGCTTCTCACTTTGATCAACGGTCACATCGACCCAATCCTTGAAACTGGCCTTCGGCTTGAAGCGGCTGTCAGTCATAGTTGCACAACAGATCTTTACAGCTTCCACCCCCCCAACCCCCCCTCCCCGCGTAGCCATTAAAGCCTTTGGCTGCTAAGTAGAATGCACGATTAGAGATTTGTTACTGGAGCGTGGTGCAAAGAGTGCAAGATCATTACATGATAGCCGTGGCAAGACTTGTCTAGCACGCGCCATCAGCCGCAGCTGAGAGTTTGATACCCAGCTGAGTACTTGAGCTAGCCACTGTTTAAGCCACTAGCCAGTGACGCTTAAAAATCTTAATCCGCATTCAAGCTGCAAGTTATGGACGCCTGGGCCATGCTCTCGCATATAAACCTGGTCGAATTTCTTTTTGCAGCTGTGTATTAACAACGAGCACTTACTTCTCAGCCCCTCCTGCGAATAGTGTTTCCAACGCCTGCAAAATATGGCAGCCACGATGGTCCCAAGCTATGAGGTGAAACTCCTGTTGCAGCCCTCGATAGTCCTCGGCTCCGATAACAAGCTCCAAAGTTCGGTCCTGTCGGCTTTCTCTATACCAGCCAGCGTCAAGAAGATGAACGTGCAGTTCCTTGACACAGACACCAAGGACCTCTACAAAAATGGATGGATATTGCGCATTCGTAAAACGGAAGGCGAGGATGAACTTGAGCTGACGTACAAGAAACGCTATGCGATCGATGATGGGTACTGTGGTAAATCTGAAGGCGATATCGATGCATCGCTCAAGATGGCCGAGAACGATGGCTTCAACGCGACTGCTATGTATGAAGCACAAATTGAGATGGGGTACCAGAAGCAGACTCTTTCCATCAGCCACGACAGACAACACCCCAGTACAGGTCTTAGCGGAATTGATCTGCCACTGGACGCCAAGTCACGTGAAATACTCACCACCAATGCACCTGAGAAACTCAAAGACTGGCTACCCGAGAACTGGGCATTCGAGAAGCTTTCGACGTCTAAAGTCTACGGCCCGGTACTTGCCAAACGCTCCAAAGGCAAATGGGGTGATATGAAATTGTTCGTGGAGGTATGGCGGGTCAAAAACAAGGACCTCACGGGTTTTGAGCATATTGTTGAAGCGTCATTCAAGACGGAAAACAGGGCTACGGCTTTACAAGAGCGCAACAAGCTCGCTGCTCTCCTGAAGGAGAAGGGTTGGCTACTCGCTGAAGACTCGCTTAAAACCGCGCTCATAATGGAGCGCTATTAATTATCTTCCTACACGGTCCTTCAACAATTTCGATTCTATTAAAACTATTTCTGTTACAAAATGTGTCAGCAGAAGTTTCAAAGGTTGAATTCGGAACTGGTTGTCGATGAAGGGAAACATAGGGGAAGTGTGGTATTCCATCGGAAGAAACGTAGAACACACCCAGTCTCAGCTAGCATCATGCACATTCTTTACTCATTAGCAATAGGCTATTGGGGATTTGAGTACGATACCTTTTTGACCGCTAGATAAGTTCTCGTGTTGTGAAGATACATTGTGTAATCGATTTCCCGGGCATACCAGTCAGATTTTGGACTAAAAACCCTGACTTTAAACTGAGCTTTATATGAAGTCTTCAAGCTTTGCACCTGTGATTTATGCGACAAAGTAATTACCGAACGAAGATTTAATTCTTGCCGATGGATGTTAGGCGGCTAACTTTTGTTTACAACACTAGGTCAAACTGGATCATGACAACCAAACGGAAGCGATCAACTCAGCTTTCACAACGCGAGAGCGCATGTACAAGATCAGAGCGAGCTCCTGAAAGAAAAACTGCAGAGGTCGGAACACAGGCTGATTAATTAATTACAGGGTAGACTACACATGCTCTAGGCACAACTAGGGGCGAGGATCATTGATGGAGGTAAAAGGCTACTTCACTACGCTCCTTGGTTATCCTCTATTTCGCCTCGCTTTCCTTATCTCTATCTATGTCATCTATACAACTGAATATAAGTCGCAACTTTGAAAAATGCATTGTTCCCCTGTGGTACACAATTTGCGCCATAAGGTCCTTTGAAACGTTCAATAGGGCTAGCAGCAAGCTTGTTCCCCTTACTTGGACATAGAGAATTCGTGATGTTGGAAATGATACAATTTGAATACCCGCGCCATCTACATAAGAGCAGAACACGTCAGAGTTGTCCAGGGAACAACTCGTCGTATTGGCAGTGCCTGTTCAAATTCCAGGCATAAGTCAGTAAACAACTACCATAGCAAGGTTAGACGAAAGAACCAATCACGCTGTTGCCCGTGAGCATTTCTGAGGAACATTTCGGTTACTCTTACACTTTCGTGATGTTTAAATACGCATTGCATATTAATCTCTTCCCAACGACTTGTTCTCTATCAGGTTTTAGTAGCACACGCGCACTCGTTTACCGATCACGTGAATGAAACTTCCCCTTCAACACAGATCAGACACCGCTATTCCTGATGTCAAATACTTTTGATTCTATCGTATCCTACTCAAAGTAAAATACTTCGTCCGTCTGGCCCCACCATCCCGGTCCATCTTTACTGCCCACAGCTCCTGGCACTGGGCTCTCCTGCATGCTATCCGTCATTTTCCACCACTCCTGCACTTTGGGATTTGCCGCCATACGTGCCATATCTGCATCGAAAGCATTTCCGACGTACTTGAATGATGCAAAGAGCGTAGGTCGTGGGGAAAGAGAAAGGTATATAGAATCTGCATGCGAAGTTACTTAGAGGACAGAGTGGAATTGGGGATCGAGAGAGGTATGGAAAGGGCGGGATATTGACAAGGCAAGGAAGGGAAATTTACAGTCTTTGATGTTCGAGTCTTTGATCTGTTCAAGCACTTCAGGCCAAACTGCTGCGTGGCACTTTTTGTACTCGTCAAGGCATTCCTCTCTCAAATACACCCATTGGCCGATGCGGCGGGGTCCCTGGTTTGAAGAAGCCATATCAAGAAACAAAACCTTTAGCTTGTTCCAGGACGGTTCAGGATGAGGTGTTTTGCGTGAAGACTGGGGAGGTAGCTCAGTATTGTAGAGTTGGAGGGGAAGCTTGATCGGCCGATGATATGCCGAATTACGGATTGTTCTAGACCGAGAAGGTAGTGGGTTGGCAGTGACAGAGCTTTTCTGAGCATCTATGCTAGCGCTTTTGCTATTGGAATAATGAAATAAAAATACAGCTTTGTGAAATTTCTTGGAACGAAGAGTTTAAGGCAAGAGAGTCTCGATCAAGCATGCGAGTACTACCCTCGTTCGCTCGAAATTGGTGCGATGTTGAAATAGAAGCGATTGTGTATTATATCCGCAATGTTACTTCATGAGAAATATGAGAGTCACATGACTTTATACAAGATATCTGAACCCCTTCATCAGTCGCTGTCCCTCCTCGACACTGACACCCTCGGTCCTTGCCGTTTGTTCCGCGACATCTCCATGCACGACCCAAGCATCCACGCCGTCATCTAGCCTCTTGTTCAAACGCACCAGAATGACCCTGAAGATGAAGCAGCCTAGAATTGTAACGCCAAACATTGCAGTAACCACCCCGTAGCTCTTCCTAAATCCATTATCCGACATGTTCCAGACGTATGAGCCGGCGATGTTGCCGAGCTGTGAGAACGCGTTGATCATAGCAATGGCGACGGCGCGCTTAGCCGGGGGACGAGGGAAGGAGGAGGAGATCCAAGAGTAGAAGACAATGAAGCCAGCGTAAGAGGATGCCTGGAGGAAGAGTGCAACGTAGCGCGCTGCGGTATTGAGCGTACACATGGATATGACAAAGCCAACTAATCCACCAATGATAGGCCCTACAATGTGCCAGAACCGTTCTTGTTGGCGATCAGAATGCCATGCGTTGATGATGGAGACAACGCAGGCGAAGGCCCACGGGGGTGCCGACATCAACAACGTAGTGATGTACCCAAAACCGAGAGTGCGTGTGAGTGTCGGAAAGAAAGCGTTGAAAGAAAGGCCAACGACGTAGGCGGTAAACGTCAGCATCATAACGTAGATTTTGGTATCTTTGACAGCCATGAAGAGACCAGCAAAGGGTGACTGCTCGGCAGAATCCTCGTCGGCTTCGCCAACGTCTTCGGTCATTCGATAAACAGCGACAGCGCGTTCCTCCTCTGTAAAGCCACGCGAATTGTGCGGAAGGTCAGGAAGGATAAATGCTGCTGAGAGAGCGATGGCCATTGTTGCAGCGCCTTCGATCCAGTACAACCATCTCCAAGCACGATGGCCAAGCACGCCTTCCATATTGCCGAGCACAGCAGCGCCAACGAGCGAAGAGAACGCGTTGGAGATGAGATTTCCGCAGAACAGGATGGCGTTTCGCAGGGTGAGTTCTCGCCTAGTGTACCATTTTGACAGAATGAGCAGCGCACCAGGAAGAAAAGCAGCCTCAACGAAACCGATGAAGAAGCGAATGGCGACCATCCCAGCAAAGTTGTGTACGTTGCCAGAGAGCGTTGAGATCATACCCCAAAGCATCATAACGATGGAAATATACAGCGACGGGCGCGGGATTCGGTTGATGATGATATTCGAGGGCACCTGCATCAAGATGTATCCCACTAAAGGATACCAAGTCAGTGGTTGTTTCGAATCGGCTTGCTATTCAAAACCACTTACCATACACTATCAAACGTTAGCAACGAGCATTTTCTTGTACAGTACGGAGAGAACTTACGAATGCTCAAACATGTAGCATATTGCGTATTATTGATGTTGAGATCTTCTTGTAATCCACCCAGACGGGCAGCAGCAATGTTGTTTCGATCGAGGTCTAAGTGTAAAGAGTGGGGCGTCAGCAAACTTCACGCAACGACGATGCATGGTCGCTTACAATTCATAATGTAGATCAAAACGAACAGGGAGCATCGCGCATCCAGCTTCCGTTTCAACGTCTTTTCGACCTGCTGCCTCCGCTCTGGGCTCATACTGGCAGCAAGCCCAGCTGCCGGCTTCTTGTGATGCTCCACGCTCTGGGGTGCATCGTCGATGGCGATATCCTTGAAGTCCTGGGAAGCCATGTTGTCGCAAGCTCCTGGCAACAGCCCTCGAGAGTTGTCAAATCGTCAAATCGTCGAAACGTCAAAACGGTATCGAGTCGAACGGGGGTTCCGTCTCTCCTTATATGACAGTTCGGCTCCTCAGACTGGGGACAAACACCGATGTCGTTCTTCTCCGCTGCGGGCCTCCATATTATACGACCCTAGCCCCATGGTCCCAGCAACCGTTACATCACTGTTGAGACATGGCTCCCTGCAAGCACTGAAATTTTCAACCTCGTTGGCCAAGCACCAATCCGCCTCCTCATCGGCGGTCCTGCTACCAGATACAGTAAACCGTCAAATGTGGGGTAAACGAGAACGTAACACGGTGCCGATGATCCCTTCCACCCACGTACTTGGGCCGGGGTTTTGGCGACGCTTGTTGCAGGGAAACGATGCTGTTGGGTAGTCGTTTTGCTGGGCTGTGTGGGATGTCGGTCATTGGCGCCGGCTTCTGTTGGTCATACGCCGCGGCTAAGCAAAAGCCTCCCATGTAATGCTTGCACCATAACCAAGATGCCACAAGGTGCGCCTAGCATTTGAGCCGCATCGGATGTGGATGCACCTAAGCAACGGCGTGCCGCCTTGACGCCGCGGGAGAAATTCGGCTTGTCGGATATGGGTATTTTGCATCCGTTGCAGGTGTTGACGAGGTTTGATTCGTTGCTATTACTATGCTGGCCCCCACACCAAACGGGAAGCATGTGGATTCGACACCGACTTTCTCCGCTCATGTGAGATGTAAATGCGCAAGGTAGCCGATGTAATGGATGAGATTGGATGCGCCAGCACGGACATTTACCACTACAAATGATACGACTTGAGAGTCGGAGAATACGAACCATTCCTTTACTGCCGTATGTCAAACCTCCAAGCTCAGGCCTCTAAGGACCATGACCATGACCAAAACCAAGACCAAGACAATGCCAAACGCCTTCCATGGACGGCCCGGGTCTACCAAAGGGATGAATACCGGGAGCATCCGGCAAGACTCGCTGTGAAAAATCTCTCACCTCAACCTTGAAATTCGAAAGAAGTAAAAGGATGCATGCTGCCGCAGCCACTGTAAGACAAGCCAAGAAACAATATGAATGGTATCTAGAAGACGTCGGTATCGCAGCATTCGCCTCGCATATATGAAACGCGCCAACAGTGTCAAAAATTGGGAAACCCAGCCTTGAGCAAGCCAGTCCAGTGCTATGAGGCCCAAGGCTAGCCTTGCCGCTTACCACACCTGCGCGTTTGCTCACAAGGGCTCATAGTCAGCACTTGTATCCCCTACCCACCCATACCACAGCGCAATAATCGCATTCGCAACAACCCATACGCTCGCATAGCCTGCGGCGCCCGTGAGTTCGGAGCCGTTGAGCGTCATACCCTTCTGCACCGTGTTGGCAAACAGGAAGGCATTCAAGATGGCCGTCTGCTGAATCAGCGTGCGCGTTCGCTTGCTGAAGTACCAAAAGTTTTGCTTCACAGTCTGGGGTAAGGTGGCGAGGGCAGGATCAAACGCCTCGGTGGGGGTAGCCGATCCAGAGGGTGGTTGTGCGGCGATGGAAGGGTTGAGGAGGAACTCTTTGGCGGCAACGCCTGCGGTAAAGACCTTGCCAATGATGCTCACGGGCGTCTCGAGATGGGCGTACTCGAGCGTTGGGATGTCAAAAAACTGCACCAAGAAGAGATTGAGGGATCCCGTCTTCAGGCCAGCCCAGAGCACAACCACGTAGACGCCCGTAGCAAGCAGCGCATTGGAAGCCTGCACCTGGACGCTGTTGAGCAGGAAGCGATTGCGCAGGGCGGCGTTGGCGTCGTGGGCTGCGGAGCGGGGGCGCAAAAGGTACGTGGGGATGGCTATGGAGAGGACCTCGATGTTGACGTGGGCAGCGACGGTGAGGGTCGAGATGTCGTAGAAGGTGGTGAGCAGGTACGCGTAGGGGGCCTGTGTGAGGACGGTGAGTGCCGAGACATCATAGACTGCAGGTGCACATTAGCCAGGGAGGGATTCTGTGGGGAGGGGGGGACATGGGACAGTGGGCATACAGTCGTAGTTGAAGTACCACGTCATCCAGACGGTGAGGATGCGCATTCCCAGGCGCGCGCCCGGCGAGTACAGCGACCACAAATCGTCGTCGGTGGGCACCTTGCTGACGGCGCCGAGCTCGGGACTCAGGAAGTTGGAGACCAAACTCCAAAGCGCCGTGTTGATGCCCAGGTTGAGCACCACGAGGATGGGTATGCGCAGAATTGGGGGCAGGCGAGAGCGCACTTGCGGCGGGTGCGGGTGCGGGTGCGTGTGCGTGTGCGTGACCACGGCCGGCGATGCGCGCTCGGTGAGGGTCGAGGGCGCCATTTGCGCGTCGTCAGCAGCAGCAGAAAACGCGGCGTAGCGAATGTTGGCGCAGAATTATCAGACGAGGTCGCGCGCCTCGTGTGTGCAGTTCAGGTGTGGTGGTGGTGGTGGTGGTGGAGAAGATGAAGAAGAAGAAGCAGAAGACGAGGAAGAGGAAGAAGCTTGGTCGCGATTTGTTGTTTGTCGTCATCATTGTCCACGACCCCCGACCACCGAGCTCGAGCTTGAGCTTGCTATCGACAGGGGCAACCGAGTCCGCCCCATGCCCAGCCTCCACCCATCATCTACCTATCTATCGTCTTCTGAGCCTTTTACTTGCCGTACTCGCTCCCAAACACTGAATTCAGATATGCAATCCCCTGTGCCCTCCACGTGTCTCTCTCCGGCCCGCTGGTCTTGTTGACTTCAAACACAAAGTCTTCAGCGTATCCTCCCACGCCGTCGTTGTACACCGGCCACGACGCAGTGTCGGCCTGTCCATGGCCGTTGGGGTCGTGCTCCGAGAAAAAAGACGCCCACATTGCGCTGACAAGCTTCGCCGTCCGCCTGTACTTGTCGGGAACGGCCGAAGCACCACCCGCAAACCCCATGCGCTCCAGGTTGTAGAAGACGTACGGGACTTCGACCCAGTGCGTCGCTCCTGAAATGGGCAAAAGGGGTGTGTCGCCGTTGAAGCGATAGCACCACGCCTGCACTCCATGCTCTGTCCATCGTTGACACGTCAGTCTCCTCGGTGCAATGAACGTGTAGTCTCCCGAGAGTGCTGCCCACCGCTTCGCCTGGCTGCCCCTGCCCGGCGGAGGCGTCGTCCAGAGCTCGGGAATCCCAACCCCAGGAATGTTGGGATAGAGGACTTCGAGCTTGTCAACAGTGCTGTTGGAACCATATGCCCCCGCTTGAGTGCGAAATTGATCATCCGTGTTGATGTTCACACCGAGGGCAGTGAAGACACCCTCGTCAGTGTTTGTGCCTGTGATGATGGGCACCTTGACAAATTCCCCAGCTTCCAATTGATCGTACAGAGAACTACGGATGAGGTCGCCATCCACATAAGGGAAAAATGATCCAGATGCAGTGCTATTGAGCGCCCTGTTCAGCGTGGCGTAGTCGAGCTCACGGAGACATTGGAGCGAGTCTGAGGAACTGGAGCAACCCGTCGCGGTAATGATCTTGTCGTACTTGGCTTGCTCAGTGGAGGCGTTGTACTTGGAGCCGAGGAGAAGAGGCGCACCAGATTCCATAATGGCTGCCGAGAAGAGGCCATCGTCTCGACCACCGTATGCCGTCAGATGGATACCAACCGACGCAGCGCCTGCAGACTCGCCAAAGATTGTGATCTGCAAATGTTAGCCGCAGTTCCCTGGGTAGCATCTCGACTGAAAGCCCACCCTCGAGCTATCACCACCAAAGGCGGCAATGTTTTCTTTGATCCACAGAAGAGCCAGGCGCTGGTCACGAATACCGAGGTTGGTAGCACCAGCATTGCGAACCTCCTCACTGTTGACGAAGCCCCACGCATTGAGACGGTACTGAACCGAAACGCCGATAAAGGGTTTCCCAACCTCCACGCCGTTGTCGATGATATAGGACATGTTGTACAAGGTGTCAACTGTGCCCCCTTGCGAGAACCCTAACCGTCATTAACCTCCAGTCCACATCCAAGTGAATTTCTTGTAATGCTCACCACCGCCATGGATCCAAACTGCAACCGGCAAACCTTGCCCAGCACAAGCAGGTCTTACCACATTCAAGTGCAGACAATCTTCCGCGACCGCAAAGTTGCCTATCTGCTCGCTACCATATCCTACGCATTTCGGCGGGTAGCTCTTGGCCTCAAACGTGCTGTTCCATGCATGCTTCAAGGCCTGTGGTGTCCTGAATCTTAGCTCACCTGTTGGCGCTTCCGCAAAGGGGATACCAAGAAAGGCGTCTTGGTTGTAGGAAGGGATGTGATATCCTTCCACAGTGCCGTTCTTGAGCGATACTCTCGGTCCCGTAAGGTTGGTCTGTGTGCTACAGAGTGACGTCGAGATAGGCGCATTAGGCGATGAAAGCGCCGAGGAGGCTGCAGTGCGTGATGGAATTGCTGGAGAGTCAGTCGAAGTCGTGAGGGCGGAGGCTAAGCCTTCACCGGCCGATAGGAGTGTAGAAATGGCTGCTTTTGTTACTTTTGGTTCAATTTGGAAGGTTTTCGTAAGCATAAGCCACAACGCAAGGTGTCAAGCTTAGAATGCTGTAGTAGCGAGCAAGCTTTCCCCCAATGTGTAGACAAATGGTGATTATGGCTCACTTAGATCACACAAGACTGGTATCTGTGACAAAGATGGTAGTACTGTTGGTAGACGTACAGTATGCTCCTGAAGAGTGTGACCGCACAGGGACTAGTGCAATGGCCACGGAAGCTCTGGCAAAGAACAAAAGAGAAACAAAGCCCTTCATGATGATGAACTATCTCATGGAATAATCTCAGGGCTGTTAGAGGTGAAAGGTTATTGAAACCAACCTGGCCAGTGCCAAAACGAATGATGCAAAGGAAGGGCCATCATTTATGGATCTGCCAATTGCTCTAAGATCCCGTAGTCGGTAAGTGAGTGTCGGTAGTCCGAGGCTCCTTTCAGGGTAGTGATCCTGATCCTGCGCGATATATTTTCCGAGGCCCAATTGACATAATGCTTGACATTAGCGCTGCGTGATTCACGCACCCCGCAAGACCCTGTCAGCCCCCGGGAGTATGCCCCTAATTTCTTACTTTACCTAAAGAGGACCACTCGATCCACCTGTGACCAGTTGGAAATCGGAATTCCGCACTTAGCATCTCTAGATTCAGAGCAATTTGACCCAGCCTAGGTAGGAATGCGTCACCTTAAATCTGCACACTCTCGTTGAGTACGCTGGGAAAGGCTGCTACCGATTCTCTGCCAAGTGATTGTATTGACTTCCTAATGCGCTACTTGACTGTACAAGGTGCACAGCATTTTCCAACCACATCGATTTCGTTCCAAGCCCAATTGCCTGCAATTGCTATTGTTCGCATTACCCGGTAGAGTCATTCGGTTGTGCACCCATGACAGAGGAGAGATGGACTAGGGAAACGATTGGGGATTGTGGACCAAGGCTCGGGTTGTTCCCCGAGAGTATCTTCAATTACGGCCACACTTCGGTACCACGTCCGCGGAGTATTGTGGGACTGCGGGATCGAGAGTGTCCATTAGGATTCTATGGACATCATCCACGTGGAAAGGGGCCCAGCCTGCATTCCTCCAAAAGAGCCCCACTTCCGATGTGGTCCATGTGATCTTGCCAAGGCATGAGGCGCGATGTTTTCACCAAATGTGGGGATAATCGGGGTGAGAAGCGGAGAACTTTTTGGTTGATATTCGGTACTTTTACATTCATTCATCCGTGAACCAGCCAGATCCGTCCGTCATATGCATTGACCGTAGCGTGCCCAGCCTCCCTAGTCTATGATTGAGCGGAATAGGATACTGGTAATACAAGGCCCAAGAATCTACAATAAACCAGACCAGACACCAGACGAGCGAGCCCAGAAACAAAGATCAGCCGAGGAACTCATGAAGCCATCGATGCAGTGGCGATACTGTGCGGAGAAACGAAGGGGCTAAGAACAGATGGGGCGGTATTGTACAATTGTAAAGGGCGGCCGTGTCATAGATTCTGGAAAGGTCGTGCGTTTCGGTGACTGAGAATTCTGCTTTTGAACCACAAGGACTGGCTTCTGTTTAACTAAATCCACTAAGCTTTCTGTGTTCTCTTCTTGGGATTGGTCTGCGTCCTCTTCTTGGTTGGCGTCTTGGGTGACTCGCCCTCAATGTACTTGAGCAAATCCTCAATCTTGCGTTGGTCGACACGGTTCGCGCCGCCTCGCTGCTTCCCTGCTGCTGCTGCTGCCTCGCTAGCCGAAGGTGTGGCAGCAGCAGGCTGGAGCGGATTCCTGCCAGTAAGTTGGATACGGCGAATGCGGCCCTTCGCCAGGTCATTTAGCTGCTTCGCTTGGCTGACTGCGCTCTGCGTGAGCTGCTCGAGCCAGCTCTCAGCCTCCTTAGTATTCCGGTCTTCTGCGCCAAGAACATCTTTGAAGATGTTGTAGGATTCACGCATACGATTGACGGCACCGCGCATGTCCTTGTCCAAAGCAAGGGACTGTGCAGTCTGGAAGAGGAGAGTAGCCGTGTTGATCGAGTTCTTGCCGGACACATCTTCACAGATGGCAAGCGAAGCCTCGAACCAAATGCGCGACTCGTGATACTGCTTCATGGCTTGCAGCATAACTGCAGCGTTGTTCAGAGTCGTGATTGAGTCAGGATGGTCGACTCCGTAGATGATTTTCCACAGCTCAAGCGCATGGCGTTCGTAGACAAGAGCAGCTTTGGTATTGCCAGAAGCGTGCTCGAACAAGCCCAAGTTCAGGTACGCCAGTACCGTATCGGCATGGTCAACACCAAGAGTCCGCTCAGAGACAATGACCGCCTTGTGCGCAAGCTCAAGAGCCGAGGCCTTGTCCTCTAGGTTGAAAAGTAGGTTGGACAAGGTGTGATAGGCACGAGCGACTTCGGGATGGAGGACGCCGTAGATCTGTTCATGCAGCTGCAGAGATTCGAGGAGCAGCTCCTGTCCAAGCTCCTTTTGATCTTGAGCAACAGACATGCGACCAGCCTCCAAGGCCTCTTCTGCCAACAGGCTCTTTGGAGATGCTTCTTTGACAATCGGGACAATGTTCAAGACATCGTCTGCGTGGAACGTCTGGAGGGGTAGGTTGACGACCGGGCTAGCAGCGCGTGTGGGAGACGAGGCTTTGTTCTTCTTCTTCTTGCTCGACGACGTAGAGTGGCCATTTGTCTGCGGCACAGCAGCAGTGTCTGAGGCGGCACTATTGCTAAGATCGTCCTTAGTGAAGGCATACTGCTTGCTCACCAGTTGAAGACCCAGCTTAAGGGACACCTCTCGCAAAAGCTGCAACTGCTTGCCAGCCTCGATCCATGACTGGCCCAAATCGTAACGGTATCGCAAGGCAATCTGAGCCAGCACCTCCTTCTTCAAGGTATCGGGCGTGAGCTTCTCGAAGCTAAAATCCGCCTCAGGGTACATTGTCTTAAGGCTATTGTCACCCTCTGCAACTGGCTTGTCGGCTACATCAGCGCCCAATAGGCAGTTGAGGAGATGTGCAACGCAAGGGGCGGCGAAGGGAGCGGCAACATTGCGAAGCTTAGAGTTGGCAAAGTGTTTGAAGCCACGAGCAATCATCTCCTGAATGACGAGGCGTTTCAATGCTTGAAGTCGCGGGTCGGGCTTGTCCGCAAGCTCAGCAATCTTGCCGAGATAGCGAATGTTGACACCACGCTTGTGAAGCAGCGTGCTCAACGATTGGCCATCCATGGGGAAGCCAACTTCGCCATCCTTGAGTTCCTGAATCATGCGCGGAATGACTTCGGACAAAAGGTGCTCACATGCTGCCCGTACTTCAGCCTCATCCTGAGCCCACTCCTTCTTGTCTTCCTCTGACTGTGGGTTTTGGCCAGAGAAAACGTCAGGATTTAAGGCAAACGAGAAGCCAGAAATGTCGACACGGTCTTGCTCTGCGGCCTCCGCATCGTCCTTCTTTTCTGCCTCGGCGCCGTCTTTCTTTTCTGCCTTGGCGGCTTTCTTCGATTTTGGCTTCTCCTCCTCGTCTGAGTCCTCATCTGAATCCTCGGAATCTTCTTCCGAGTCATCGGAGTCTTCCTCCTCTGAGGAGCTCTCCTCGTCTTTTGGTGCCTTCTTGACAGGACTCTCGTCTGTCTTTGTCGTTGTCTTTTTCGCCAATTCATTCTTGACGTATTCACGCAGCTTCAGCCTACCATAAGACTCAACGAGCTCAGGGCGGAGAGTTGCCATGCGATGCGGATAGTCCTTATCCGTTGGCTGTGGGTCTCCCTCCTTGCTGGGCTCGCTCCAATATGCCTCAATCCATGAAACGTCCAGAGGTGTGAGGCGGTAGAGGTCCAATGCATACCGCCTGCCGTCGGTGCCAATGAGACCCTTTGTTTCTACACTTCCCTCGAGCTCGTGTCGAACATTGTCCTTGTCCCATACGGGGTGCTTCTTGACGCGTAGTGCTTTGGAGAGTTGCTCGAACAAGGGCACAAACGACTTGTCGTCTGCAACGATTTCTTTGCCTTCAACCGCACCATAGTCGATCTGGTGTTCTCCAGGGTCGCGCTGCTTGAAGATGCCGGGAACAATGCTTTGGCCCACAATGCGTTTCCCAAGGTAGTCAACAACGACAGTGCCCGAGGTGAAGAGATTGTGAATGTCCAGGTTGTTGACTGCGCGGACACCGAATACGTCCTTGCCGACCGCGACACGGGCTGCCTCGTCACCGCCCTCGGTGCCAAAAGTGCCGACACCATCCGCACCAAAGGAATAGAAGATGTTGTTGTAAACAAATATCTGAGCATCCTTTGCTTCTGTGGGATTTAGGGGGGCAATCTCACCACGGGCTACCAACATGGCGCCACGGGTCGCTGCATCATTGTAATCGGCAAACAGCTTTGATGTAAGTCGTTCTCGGAAGACTCGATCATGGACAGCCTCCTTTGGCATCTCGCGCGTCGACTGAAACTCTTCGTTCCAATCACGGAGAGTCTCGGTATTCTCAACACCCGAAATGAGGTAGCTCTCCTGCGTCCGGGCGAGGTCTGGCTGGTGTGGGGTGAGTGACGACGAGGGTGCAGGAACCAACCAGGGATTTGCTGGTATGGCATTGGAGAGCTGGAAGATGGTGAGCAGCTCCTTCTTTGCGTTGTGCTCGAGCAATTGCTGGAAGGACGCGCGGAAGGAGGGCGACAGCTCTTCGAGGAGGGTGAGCAGCGAGTGGGCGTGGCGAGCCTTTGGTGCCTGTCGTGGCAAGGGGTCGAAGCTGGCATTGGAGGACTTGTTGACGTAGAAGCCCGAGACATGGCTGGTGATGTGATGTTGCTCGTTTTCGTTGGTGGTGGCAACCAGGTACAGGAGGTGGCCCTTTGATCGCAGGTGGTATGGCGGGGGGTTCCAAGGCGATACGGCGATGGACTTGATGGTCTTGGGCGCTGGGTCCTGCGGTGGGGGGAGGAGTCTGGCAACGGCCCCTGGGGCCTTGAAGTCGTAGTCTGCCAGCGGTGACGGCTCTGGGCCGTCGTCGGTGGGCTTGCCGGCCGGGTCGAGTCCTACCGTGTCGTGCAGCGAGAGGCCAGCCATGATGCCGTGCAGCGCATCGGTGCGGTCGCCGGCAGCGCCAATGAGCTCACGCACACGAATGACATGTAGCCTGGCCTCCTTCTCCGTATATGGGTCCTCGACCAGGGTCAGCAGCGAGTCGGCCTTGAGGCCAGCGACCTCGGACAGCTCGACGTAGTCGTTGATGCGCTGGCCGTCGTGCTCGAGGTGGAAGCACGAGTACTGGAAGGTATGGGGCATCTCGATGATGGACTGGCGGAGGTCCTGCACCTGCTCGGCCGTGGAGATCTACGAGAGCTGTGAGCTTGGCCTGTCCCTGACCCACTGCTGCTGTGTCACGCACCGTCATCTGCATCTCAAAGGGCTCGTGGGGCAGCTTGATGGTGACCTGGAAGATGCCTCGACGCTATTAGCTGCTTGCCGGCCACGCCCAACCGTTGCCAATTGCACATACTGTCTGGCTGCTGGCCACCGGCGGCCTCCTCGGCCTGTCCGTTGGCATTGTCCTCTTTGCTGGGCTGGGTGGCGACTTCTGCTGCGCCGTTGCGGTTAGCCATGCAACTGCAGTCTGCAGTCTTGTGGCAGAGGGCTCACCAGACTTGGAGGCGGCGTCATTGTTGCTTGCGGCCATGACTGCGGACTCTGTGGGAAGCACTACAACTCGGCGGGTCGACGGCTGCCGAACAAGGAAACGGGTCTGGGTGATGAAGCTAATATACAAGAAAAGC
This sequence comes from Pyrenochaeta sp. MPI-SDFR-AT-0127, assembly GCA_020747015.1. NCBI lineage: Eukaryota > Fungi > Ascomycota > Dothideomycetes > Pleosporales > Cucurbitariaceae > Pyrenochaeta > Pyrenochaeta sp. MPI-SDFR-AT-0127. The sequence goes on from JAGTJM010000033.1 coordinate 58,271, forward strand.
CCATTGGGGTGCAATGGGCGGCGTGGAGGAGGGTGGAGAGGAAAAGGACCGTCACAGCACCTTGTCTCCAAAACTTTTTTGCGGCGCCGGGATCAACCGCTAAGGCCTCGCCCACCACCACCAGTGCTCCCACCAGTACCACCACCACGGCTGCCGCCCTCCACCGCCCTCCTCCTCCCACCCTTCCGAGGCCGCATGGGTCCCTCGGAACGAACGGCCCTCCCATGGCCCCTACGGCTGACAGTCTGTTCTCGTCTGGCCGTCGGTGGACAGCCTCGCCCTACTTCTCTTTCTCTTTCCCTTTCTCCCTCTTCTCTTCTTCTTCTTTGTCTTCTCCTCCTCTGGTCAAGTGCCTACTCTAAGCTCGTCTTCCGTCGACTCGCAACATGCCCGCCGCCTCCCTTGGCCTCAGCTGCCATTGGCGACGCACTGGCCGCTGCCGTCCCCAAGCAACAAGTCGCACCTCACCACCGCCATAATCTGCCCATCTCCTCGCGCCGTCTGCATCTCTGCCCATCGCTCGTCGGCGCATGTCTGTCTTTCTTTTTCCTTTTCCTTTCTCTCCCGCTCTCTTGCCCTCTTGAGTCTCCCCTTGTCGCTTGCCACGTGCTTGTCCCACGCGACACTCGCAGCGCCGCCCAGCGCCGCAATCTGTGATAATGTTAATGCTACGACCTGTCTTGAGGATACCAATTGCGCGTGCCCATGTCGCGTTTCAACGTCAACTCCCACATCCCTTCTTGTCTCCGTTTCAGCCGGCTGGCCCGGCGACGCCAGGAACAAGGACAGCCCAACCTTTATTTGTGCGTGCTCTGAGCGGCCAGACTGGCCCTCCCACTCCTGGAAATGATGCGCCAAATCCAATTGACGATGCCACCGAGCATGCGCAGCAAGAGGACGAGCGCGAGGCAAAGCGGGCAGCATGGAGAAGCACCGCCTGGAAAATGTTCGAGGCTGCTGCAACCACTGGCGCGAGCATCTTCATCCTTGGCTGTGTCGGCATTGGCTACACAAAGTACTACAAGTGGAATGTGCTCGAGAAGATGGAGAATGCCTTCCGGGAAGGCGATCCCGTATTGGAGCTCGCCGCCACTGGGAAGGAGATTCCAAGAGAGCCCACGCGACTTGAGGTCACAAAAGGCGCCGAAGATGATGAGAATTACGACCGCTGGATACCACGTGATGAGCAGGAGAAGATAGACAAGATTGTCTGGGGCGAAACCAAAGGACGCTACCATCTTCTCCTGGGCGAAAAGGGCACAGGAAAGACGTCCATGCTAATTGACGCAATGTCCAAAATCAACGGCGAGGGCTGTTCCATGATGGAGGCACATGCAGATTTGGAAGTCTTTCGTGTCCGGCTGGGCAGATGCTTGGACTTTGAATACCACGAAGACAACATTGGGTCGCTCTTCTCCATCCGCGGACCTCGCGATGCCGGCGCCATCCTGGACATTGAGCGCGCATTCAATAAGCTGGAGAAGGTCGCATTGAGACGGCGGGCGACAATTGGGAAGCCCCTCATACTCATCATCAACTCAGCACATCTTATTCGCGATGATGAGGACGGTCGAGATTTGCTCGAGTTGATCCAGCAACGTGCAGAACAGTGGGCGGCTTCTAACCTCGCAACCGTCATCATAAACTCGGACAAGTACTGGGTGTTTGAACGACTAAAGCAGTATGCAACGCGAATGGAAGTGCATCAGATTAAAGATTTGTGCAAAGATCGTGCAATGCAGGCTCTGCGAAACTACCGTATGAAGTACTATGGCGAGAAGACGGCAGATTCCATCCTTGAGGAAGTGTACGACAAGATAGGAGGTCGTCTTACATTTCTCAACCGAGTCGCCAAGTCCGAAGATATGATTACAAAATGCAACCACATCTGCGAAATGGAGAAGATCTGGTTTTTGAACAACTGCGCCATCCTTGGCGAAGAGATGGACGACGATGTCATGGACCAGCAAAAGTATGCGGTATGTAGAATCCATAAGACTTCCTACTAGAAGGTCTGTTTGCTGACTCGACATAGTCCACCGCCATGGTCCTCGCAAACGCCCTCTACAAACTGTCCCTGGACATGGAGCAGACTTACGATGCAAAAGAAGGCCACATACTCCCCCAGTTTCCACTTCATCGTGCCCGGTTCATCATGACGCGCTCCGACTTCATCCGCAAGCACCATGATCTCTCCATGTTCTCTATCGATTCGCACGCCATGGTTCGCGCAGATTCAGTTCCAATGCAGCGTGCGTTTAATGAGATTTGTTCGGAACCTGGATTTGAAGAGTTCCTGGAAGCCACTCTGGATCGAATCAGCGCCATCGAGTCTCTTGGCCGTACTAAGGAACTTACTTTCAAAGACCTATGGGAAGGCGGAAAGTACAGAATTACGACGAGGAACAAGAAGGGCGAAATTGAGGGGGCGGTGGAGATGGAGACGGTCGAGGGGAAAAAGGACGAGGATGACGACGATAAAGATAATGACTGAGGCAGTAGATGGCTTGACGCACACCGAGAAAGGTACTCGGCAGGTTGCTTGCGCTCCAACATGTTACAATACGATAAAGGACGAAGTGGAACGAGCTGGATCCAGGGCGCTCGTACTCAACACGCAGCGTCAAATACAGGCTTTTCAGTCCGGTGTACGATATGATATTCCTGGGGTGGTACTTTTGGTCTCTACAGCGCCTTTGCCCTGTTGAAGGTGGATATACCCTTCTTGTATTTCTCCTATGTCTTCATTAGTATCCAGCCCAACTATTCGTTCCAAGCGTGGTAACTTTTACCTTGTTCCAAGATTTTATCTGTAGTCCAACGTATGTGTACCATATTTTATTACGCTTCACCCAAAGCCACGGAGATGAAAGACCAACTGTCTACCCTTCACCAAAATGATGCGAGCGTGCCGTGAAGCAAGAATTACAGGTCCAAAACTTCAGCTGCAGTCACTTTCGTGGAAGAGTCAAACGGCTGGAACTACTATTCAAGTATCAGATTTCGTTATGGTCTTGGGGTGGCGATTTGGAAACCTGGATTTTTATTTCTTGCCGCTCTATTGTTACTAAAAAGATCCTGAGCTCCGTACAATGTGTCAAGATAACTGAGCCGTTTGACTCTTAGCCAGGAAAACCAGGTCATACAGTTGGGTAATCCATTGATGTCTTCTTTTCCTTTCAAGTCATCTCACGCGAGTTGCGAAGTCCGTGTCCAGGGACGTTAATTGAATACTTCTGGAACATCGCATAGAGACTCACTTGAACATTTGTAATCACCAGGAATAGATCCTTATCGAGAAGGAAGAACATATATTCTCTCTGGTGAGTACTTAGTAGAACACCAACTTCTGCTGCTCCAAGCAATGCGCGCTGTATTCCATTCTGGCCAACCTGGAGACTCTTCTTGCCGCAAGCTCTGTCCCAGACAAGCTGGCGCTGATGTATAGCAAGGAACTTTTGGAGTCCAGATGGGTTTACAGCGCTCGACAGAGTTGCACACTGATGGTTCAAACCACCCTAGTTTAGGTATTCATAGGCCCAATCGTAGAAGGTAGCGGGTCATTCTGACCCATGCGAGACGAAGGTATTGGCCGAGGTCTTCGAAGGTATTAAACAAGAGCACTTAAAGTGACGTGGGATGCAATATGGACATTGCGGAGCAGCTGAAGAGTGCTGGGGTGTTCATAAGCATCAGCTTCATTGCAGAACATTACACGCATCATCCGGCCGAACCTATGCCCGGCTAAGAAGCAAGTCAATATTTAGGGCGAAGGCGTACAAGGGCCCTCGCAAGATGAGTCCATAAAAATGATTGTTCCACTTCGTCTATACTGAGCCAAAAACAATCAAAGTATCAGATGAAAGACGATGCATAATCTTGGATCTACTATCGGTGAAAGCCTGCTATTGTAGTAAGTACAATTGAAGGTCATGACTGCAAGTGAATGCAACTGCAGATTACGGTCAATGCATGTTCACCTTCCTGGTTGTCATGGCCATTAGCCTTTAAATCCGGTGCTGATTGTCATCGTCCCACCTCAGCTTTGTACATAAGATTGGGCCGGTCTTTACTAGCAAGGTCCATGATAGATCATTGTTTGATGACCAGACGAAGAAGTAGCAGTTTGTTGTGTCATTGTGGATCTCCGTCCACCCGGCTGTTGGGATGTCATTGTTGGCTCATCGAACAGCGAGGTGCAGCTGCTTAGGCTCAGCTTACACGAAAGAAACACACACATTTGTGTCCTGTACATTCGACATGGGTCTCCGTGTAATATCGGACTCCGATTGTATCTCAAATAACTTCGCTCTGAAAGAGTATGTGATACGGACTTTATATTTGGGCACACATGCGATTGGCCAAATCCGCGATAAGATGCACGGTTCCTTGGTCTCCGACTGTGCATATGTGTATTGAGCGCAGTCATTGCGACGTATGCATGTTACCCTAGTGTGGTGCAGTCATACGGTCTCGCAAGGCTGAGAATTACCGGCAGACGTCGAGTATTGGGAGTGCATTATGGTCTGTTCATAGGCCATTTCCTGTCCTCGAATCCGAATTCCCGGGATGCAAAACGTAAGCACATGTATGCAGCAGCTGTGACGAGGTGCAGTAAGCTGCAAGTGAAATATACTCGGCTGAGCTCTGCATACGGGGCAGTCAAACAGGTGCCGATGCCAGGGCTGCGCTGCGAACATACGAGTAGTTTTGTACTAGAACAGGATGATAGGCTTCCGGAACGCGACTCCTATTTTCGCGCTAAGGAAACAAAGTCCTGAGTTGGATTGAAACTTGAAATGTGGCTGTCGTAGGCGCATACTTCCTGGGCGTCGGAGGAACTTTAATGTGCATCCCCGCGTATCGATAGCGCCAATCTGTTATCAGCCAATCGATCCACAAATCTGCAGCCTGCAGCCAGGGCGGCGTTGTTTTTTGTAGGACAGTTGATACGCAAGGCACAGTCCTGCGAGATGTAGCGTTCTCAACAGCTGCAGACTAGGTTCCAGTTCCCTGTGAAACTCTCTTCAGACTGCAACGCTCAAGAAGGTTTGAAGGGCATGGCCACCCAGGCAATGAGCGTTCGAGAAGGGTTCTTCAAGGAAACACTCCTGCGACCTATTATTCGTAGACAAAAACCTAGAAATCGACGGCTGCCACCATCCTTTGCGAAGTTCAACACGCCAAAGCGCAATGGGATATTGCACGAAGAGTTTCTTGGCGAGCGTCAGGATGGCGTACAACAGCACCTGGACTGCAACATTGCAAACCCATTACCAGGGACTAAGCAAGCAGGTATCCATGGTGTGACAGACGATCGCATTGTGACAAACTCTCGGAACACATGCAAGGAGTTGTCGAGGCATACATGCGTTGCTTCAGCACATGGCAAATACCAGTTCTGCCTGAAGCAAGGCTGCTAGTCAGCGGTGATGGGCACTTTCGCCGGACCGCTGGAGTTGGGCGCCGGCGTACAGCGATCGACAGGGACGAAGCCGAGGTTACGTTGAAGTGAAGTCATGTTGGCTGATCGCTATCAAATTCGACACCGCGGACCGCGCGCACAAATGCCTGAACAAGCAGGATCGCTTTGCAATGAGCTTGCATGACGACGGAAACGACAATCCTCTTGGGGTCTGGCTTGCTTGAAGGAGACGTTGCTGCTTCGAGGATATTTTCCATTAAGGCTTGTGTGAAACGTTGCAACATGCGACCTTCACGAGCCGTATTTCCTAATAGAGACCAGCTCCACCGGCTAATGCTGTCGTACCGGCTGCGTAGTGCCCCAGTCGGCCCTGTCAATTTGATGACCGGTCCGAAGGTGTGCTCATGATTCAGAAAACTCTCCTTTCAACACCATGACATTGGTGCCTTTTTGGCTCGGAGTCAGGTCCGTTGGTGAGCAGCAGCGAGCGGCTTGCGGCTTCTCTTCCAGCAGCCCGGCGAAACTCCACAGCCAAATTCCACGTGTCGGCAGGGTTAGCTTTGGAGGCGATGATCCTTTCGAGAAGGCAACCCCTGGCTTTTCGCTTCCATCGGAGTGGACAGCCGCTGCAGATTGCAGTAGCGTGCCCAATGTGGTCAGCGACAGCTTTCGCCAGAATCCACTCTCCGACTCCCCGCAAGCCAAAGTTCACGATCGCAATTTCGTAAAAAAGTTTTCTGTGGAGAAAGCCGTCAAGAGTCTGACAGGTTTGGGCACAGCGTCGAAAAACGTTCGTAAACGACAGCGGTGCTGCTGGCAATTGTGCTGCTGTGCGAGCCGGGCGAATGCTGGATATGCCTCACTTGTGGAGGTATGCGTGAGCCGCCTTGGGCTGTCACTGCTAATGCTCATTAGTCGATGAGCAGATGAGGCTTGGACTACGTTCGCGAAATGCAGCCTGAGTAGCTTCAGGCAATTCTTGCAGATGCCATTGTGCTGTGTTGGGCATTGGGACGATCAGCCGAGAGGCGTGCCAGTCAAAGCTCCCAGGACAGTGTGCGCAAACGTGAGGCTGGCCAGGGCGAGCAGCAATCATTTCAAGAACAAACAATGTCGCGTGGCACTTCGGCTTGTGACTGACTTGTGCGCAGAGGCAGGCGATTTAACGATGGGATGCCTGCAGGAATCTGCGCCTGTTTCAGTGTGTGAGTCTATTCGTCAGGCCCCTGTCAATACCGCTCAGCAAGGGGGGATTTATCGGCAAGGGTGTAGATCGGACGAATCAGCGGTGCAGACTGGAGGTGAATTATATTATTGGCAGTGGTATCAGAGCGGGCATTCTGGCAGATTGTGAAGGGCCAGCAGTGGCTGGAGATTCGGAGCATCTCCTGAAGATGGGGATAAATGGGCGTGGCCGCGATTTCCGTGTCAGAAGCAAGTCGTGGTGCGCGTTGCGGCTTGCGAGGCAGAGAGTCACAGTTGATGACGCAGAGACAGGTTTGAATTTTTTTTTCCTTGGACAGAGCACAGAGTCGATTGTGCGTAAGACGTGTCCAGGTAAGGATCCCGGTAGGTGCAGCAGAGTGGCCGCTCACAGAGGTCGGCGGCAGCTTGCAGGGCGTCTGTGTGGTTGGAGCGCGGAAGGCTTGCAGCGATCCGATGGAAGCTCCAATGCGACATGTCTGAAGTAGACGCGGCCAAATTTCGCGCAAGCGGGCAATGGGACACGGTGCCGGCGACGCATTTCAGACGTCCAAGGACAGCAATGGTTGCAACCATGTCGCGGTTGTGAAGGGGACAGGCTGGCAGTGACATGCACGACACTCATGGGTAAGCCCCCCCCCAATGCCGCCCGCTTCCACGCTGCTCTTCCAGAACAATAGCCAGGCGAGATTCTGGTGGCGCCGAGGGCTCCACCCACGGCGGCGGCCCACGCCCTCATTACGGTAGCCAGCGGTGCTGCGTCGTCGTGTCGTGTGAATCGCAGCCATTATTCAGAAGGGGGTGCGGGTGTTGCCTTGGAGGGCGCCGTCTGTTTACACGGGACGGTCGTCGCTGCCCTTTGACCACGGAGCAGAGGGCGCGAGAGGCAGGCGCAGCCCCGTCTGCGGACAATGAGCCCACGTGGGCAGAGTGGCAGAGGCAGTCGCGATAGAGGCACGAAAAAAACAATGCGCTGCTGCAGCATGTCCGCACGCCCACATGCAAGCATACCAGCATGCCAGCATACCAGTACCAGCAATCCCAAAACATGCTCCTGACCACCACCACCGCAACCTCGACGCTCCCAGCAACCTGGGCGACGGATGGGAGTGGACGGAGCACGGCTGCGGTGGTGTTGATTCAGCAAGAGGCAAGTGGGCCCCTCGGGGAAGGAGTCCCGCGGCTGGTGAGGCGTTTCCAACCTTCTAGCATATGCTTCTGGCGCGGAGCCAGCAGGCGCGGCACGGCGAGTCGAAGGCCAGTCAAAGCAGCGAGCAAGCACATACACACACGGCAGGGCGCTGGAAGGTGTCGCGCTGACGCTGTCTCATCTAAGCCTGTCTCATGGCCGGACTGCTCCAGCGCGCCGCCGCATGTCGCCCGTCCATTTCTTGCAATGACTCTTGCTGGGCTGCTGCCCGCAGGCTGCAAGCTGCAGGGCAACCACCAGAATTCTTGGGCGTCGCAACTCGTCTAGCAACGCCCGTCCACCACGCCTCGCAGGCCAGCATCCCACCGACGGCCGTTGGATTGGCCCTGTACTAGCGCTGCAGGTACACGGCTCTTTAGCGTGTAGCCCAGCAGGGGTCGTAACCTTTCTCGTGGGCTCAGCTGCGCAGATCACCCTGGCTCCCTGTCTGTCGCCGCACACAATTTCTGGCAGAAGGAGGCCCGGTTTGGTCGACAGGGAGCTAGTTGAAACAGCCCCGAAAGACCCGTCGCTCCCGGAACGTAGTCTGCGCTTTGCTTCTTGAGCACAGTCGCTCATTTTATTGTCTCGTCGGCAGGCCAAGCCTCGTTGGCAAGTCAGTTACAGGCCCCCCTTATTCTAGTCAGAATATATTCAGCCCAGCGCGCCCTCTCGGAATTTCTACTTTCATCTTCACTCCCTTTGAGCTTTCCACTCATTCCTCTCTCACTCTCACTCTCGCTCTCTCACCCAGCAAGCTGCAAGCCAGTCCACTGGAACACGACACTATCTAATCAAACTCATCTTGTTACCGCGGCTACTCTCCGTATCGCCTTGACCTGGACGCTCGTCGACCACCACACTCGTTCCTCTCGTAACTTTTGGCTCTTCTTGCACACGCCGCTTGCTCGGCCGCCGCTGACACGCTGTATTCCTCAATTTGTAAGTCAATCCGCTGCTTTCGCCCCGTCCTTGTCCGTCATAAATGTGGACCCATGTTCTAACCTATAAAAAAGCAGACGACACATTCACCAACAACATGATACTCAGAGAATCAGAATCCAACAACATGGGACGCGGTGCTTACGACACAACTGGCACACCAAAGCCGCCGCCGCCACCACCAAAATAAAACAATCGTGCTGTCGCCTTTCAACGGACTATCGCGTCTCTTGCGCTTGAATCTCTACCAACTTTTGCTGCCGCAATCTCTACCAGAGTGCGACTCTGTCTGTTGTTCCGTTGGGAGCAGAGGGATGACATGCAATGCGTCGTAAGTGACAAGTCACGCTTTGCCTTGCATGAATACCCTGACTAACCAATATCTTACTGCAGCCCTATAACCTCTCTCACCACACTCGCTATCCCCGGCATAGCCCATCTCATTTACTGGCGCCTCTCCTTCATCCCACCTACCTTCGGGATTACGCCTATTTAATAATCAGCGACCACTTCGCTTCGTCCAGCCGCCTAATACCCCTTCGTTTACCGGTTTCCGTCCAGCGTTATCGAGCGACCTCTCACAATCCCTGTATCCCCCTTGCGTCTCACGTTCAGCGACATCATCTCCTTACGGCAAAAGTACTCTTTTTTTTCACCCGGCGTTTATAGACTAGGATGGGCCCAGGCATAGATACCAAAAACGGACTTTCTTCTTTTCTTTTCGGGCAACAGCATATCTGGGTAGATTTCCATTGCAGCCCTCATCGGCTTACAAGCATGGATCCTTTGTATTATAGCTCGGCGGGCTGGCTGAATCAACCAGGTTCACGATCAGCACTGACGATTTGCATTCATAGGACGGCCATCTATGACTGGCATAGATGGGTCGCCATACCGTGGCTTTTGGACTAGACAGAGTGCCTGGGTTTCGAAATGGTGTCTCGCGACACAGCTGGCAGTATAGACTAATTGCAATTGAAAACTTCCATTCTCGCAAACATGAACACTTTTATCTCGCCCGTGACCTATGTCGTCGTTCTGAACAATTGTGCCGTTGCTGTCACACAGGTGGCGCCGCCGCCGATCTCCGCTTCGGAAAGATCGAGAGGTCCTGGGCGTCGACATGCTGGTACCGATCTGTTTCGAGGCGGTGCTGGAGGGCCGGCCCTTGGTTGTACTACAGCTAAAGGCTCCACAAGACGTTACCGGCGCTGGAAATGGAAGCCGCGAGGCTTGGCGGAGTGGAGACAGCCAAACTACCCAACTGCAACCTCACCATAGCTTCCAGTGCCGACCACAACGCTGCGGAGCCACCAGCGTTACCACTACCAACATCACCATCAGCTCTACTTGCCTACCCAAGGCTGCAGTGCACAGCTTGCGTCATGGCGAACATCAACTGGCGGACGATTAACATTGACGCCTTGGATCCGGACAGCCCCGCCAATTTCGACCTTAGCTCACTCACTCCCGCCGTTGCGCCCGTCTCGACTGCCGATGTGCAGAACACTTCACAGCAAATACGACAGCTGCTGAGAGGTGGAGATAATGAGGGTGCCCTCCAAGGTGCGCTGGAGACGCCGCCATATGGCGCCGACGACAAAGGGAAGGTACGTTGCGGGTTACTCCCTCAAAACCACCTCCAGCAACACGACAGTGTTATCGTTTGACCACAATGGTCCGCCATCGTCAATTGTCTTTCCGTATTCGTCCTTTGGTGGTCACGTTCGCGACCGTGACTCTGGCGTTGGGCTACCGATGACCAGGACGAGCTCCTGTGTATTACACAATCATATGGAAAGGGGGACAAAGGCTGACAAGTTTCACCGCTCTGTAGGAGACCCACCTTGCGACCGTAATCGAAATTCTACAATCTATACGGCAGTCGGATATGTCACCGATACTGAGCCGGATATACAGTGCGCCGGGTGGTACAGAGGCATTGGATGTACTGATGAAGTACATGTACGTCGCACTTCTCTTGCGCATCTACCAGGGCCTAGATAGCTCGAACCCCTTCATTAGTGGCTCACGGCATATCGACTTCTGTCTGTCCCAATCACCGCACCACAAGACGAGTACTGAATGCGCCTCGCTGACGGTTGTCACTGTATAGTTATAAAGGCATGGCACAAGCGTCTCCAGCCAACACCACACGCAACATTACCCCCCAGGCCACTGGTTTCTCACAAATCCACTCGCGCGGTGGAGGTGAGGGCGGTGGCCAGGCTATGAGCGTACTGCTCAGCTGGCACGAAAAGGTACGATCCCACGCTCCTTTCCGCCCGTCGCACCGTGCTCTTCGCAGCCTGAACGATCCCCTTCCCACCAGCCACAACTGACTTGCCATCCCTCGTTACTTGTACTAATAAGGCCACAGCTTGTCGAGATAGCTGGCCCAGGTTCCATTGTGAGAGTCATGACAGATCGGCGTACTGTTTGAATAAATAGCCATTATCGCAACCACTTGGATGCGTCCCCCCCAATATCGAGGCGGAAAATTAGATTGTTAGCTTCATGGCCAAAGCTAGCGTCCACCAAAACTAGGGCGCAGTAGCTGCCCAAAAGCAATTCATGAGTAGAAACACATCCCGTGTGGCCAACCTGCCTACCTTGATCGTTCACACTTGCAAGCAAGATTGATGCCCGCTATTTTCTGACACACAAGGCCCGAGACGGAGAAATTGCAACCTTGACAATCTTCATCAGGTTTTCAAGTTCTTCCACTGCGCCGCGAACCATGTCCTTGCAATTTTCCAGAACGCAGCGCATTGACGTCCCCTTTTTTGCCGGGCATCCAGAATCCTTCTTCAGCCTTATAACAGCAACGATATTCCTTCCATACAGATCCCCATTTCCCAGCCACTTATTTCGCGGCGACGGAGTCTCCGCAACGCTGAGTCAAGGCACGCTTAATCTCGAGGTCCGTTAAAGCGGCAAGCTTGTGGACGCGGCATAGCTTCCATGCAAGGCACTAGCGTCCACGCCCGTCACCGGATAGGGAATGTCCTCATGTTTCGAACGCTAACTCGCATGCAGTAACTTTTGAGAGCGTTGAGAGATGAAACGCGCTCTTCTTCAAAATAGACGTCAAACTTGACTGATGAAGTGAAACAGCGGACATCCTGCAACGTATTGTGCCCTGTTTGTCGAGGCAGCTAGATACAAACAGGCCTACCGATACCCGTCCAACCCACGTTGTTCGCTCAGACGCAAGGACGGCCAAGCTTGTTTCTTGTTTGATGCTCAAACACGCTCCCAGAGGGACGTCATTCATACGTAAGGCTCTGGCGAACCGAATCTCTGGGTATGCCCTGTTGGACACCTGCAAAGCTCACTTTGCTCCACAATGTTAGGACGCCGCTTCTACCATTGTAAAGCTTCCATGCTATCCTTGTGGCTTCGCATTCGCTCTGACTTTACGTTACGATGTAATAATGACGGACCCGAAACCGCCCGCTGTGCCATAACCGAGCATGATGAATCAAGGACGGTGCCTCACATGACTTCCATGCAATGCATAAGGCATGGATCCCTCAACGTCAGGACCGACGGCGCGGATTGACAACGTGGAAATGACATGCAGATGCCGGTGCATTATCAATCTATCAGTTCTGCGTTCCTGCCTTGACACCTGACGAAACTCGAGTATCACATCCTTCATCTCGTTTGTGTCAGCACACATTTACTCGAAATTGCATCTCATACCGGTTTCATTGCCTCGGCCTTTTGTATTTGTCCCACTGCCCGTCCCGTTGCGCCACCTTGGCGATCCTGCAAGCACATGCAAGATCACTTACGCTCGGGCACCAAAATCCCACATGCAAAACGGTCTGCCAGCATGTGAATCATCATCATCGCCTTCTCCACCAGGGTCAAGTCCTTCTTCACGTTCCCAATGTCACAGACTGAATCCCAGGTCAGGTCCCCTGCATGCAGACGCTTCTCATTTTCTTTTCGATGAAAACCCACGCGGGTGGGTGGGGTATAAGTCGATCGGTCAATTTTCGTTTGTGGCGCACGGGAACCGTATTAGGGGCACAAGCGGGTACTGTTATACCGGTATTTCTCTACTAATTTGAGTGGCTGTATACAGTGAGTGGGACGTGGGGCCTACTTATTAGTATCTTTCATCTCTTATCAGTCAGACTATGTTTTGTTTTATATTCATATATCGATACTCGTCTCTCACACACCATGATAACAGCGCCAAGGATGGCAGACACAGATATACAGATGTATCACTGAAAGGAGCAGGGAATAGAGCAATCATAATCTTTTTGTTCTTCTTCCAACACCGATTCCGGATAACTTTCCTAGTCAGACCCAATGCCTGCTCTACGTTAATCTAGACGATCAAGAATACATGAGAGTCTATGCCCTCACTAAAATGAATGTTCCTTCGTCCACCATCGGTCAGATTCATACCAGGATCGATAATATTTTATCATTTGACCAAAAAAACTGTAAACAAGGTGCCTTAATGCATCACACAGCGCTATACTGTGGATTTGCGGGCTCAAGGCCTTCATGTGAACCCTCGTCTTTTGCATGTGTCTGTCCTAGCTGTGCAGCAGCCGTGGCATCGGTCGCTGAGTCTGCTAAGCTTGTGGTCTTCTCGTTTACTGGCTTCGCAACGCTGTCACGTGTACGTGCGTGCGTGGACTTTGGACCATAGGCGTCGATGTGGGCTAACGAACGCCAGAGAAGGTATGTGCTGCAAGGAGGTCAGCTGCTGAAGTTCTAGAGGAAGAAGAGACTGAAAACATGCCTTGCATAGGTGAACACCATCCCTGGCCACAAGAAAACGACACTTGCAATCGCTCGTCCATTGTCTCGATACCGTAACGGACTCCCACCATATAACGACAGCAACTTTTGTCCCTCCTCGGCATTCGTCCCGGTCACAAAGGCACTTCGTGTCGCAACAATATCTGTATATGCGAGCGCGCAGGACAGCGTAAGCATGCATGCAAATATAGAACAGATCTTCCAGGCCATCTTCACGGATGGTGACTCGTGTCGCTCCGGCCAGAATAGATCGAAGAAAAATGCACTACCGAAGATAGTAGCGACGTAAACTCCAACGAAGATGTTGTAAGAGGCAATTCCTATGAAGTCGTTGTTGTGAACAGTCACATTCGCGTTCAGTCGTGAAACGAACTTTTGTTGGTCGACGTAGTCTGCTGGGACGTTAGTATTTGCATATCGAGCGATATTCGAACATCCTCAGTGAGGGCAACAAACATACCAGATAATGCAGCTGTCCCCAAGCTCTCGCTTACAACACAGAATATCATTGCAAGTTGATAGATGATGAACCTTGTCCGGCGCAGATGATACTCGTTGTTCCACATGTAGCTGTTCTTGAATTTGCCCCATTGCATCTCGTGGAGATCGAGGCCCCATATTACTGCCATTCTGGCTGCCAAGGTGTACAGGTTCGGTTCTCTGGGGTAGGAGTAGAAAAAATGGCCGTGCTCAGGTGGTGCCGTGTAGAGTTGGTGGTGGACAACTGGAAAGTAGGGCCCTGGCAATCGAGTGAAAACGTGACAGGCAAGCAGTTGCTTCGACAATCTATCCTTTAATGGTAATAATTATGGCCTAATGTAAGGACATTCCAAGCCAAGGCCCGATATACAGGCAAGGGCGGCCAAGAACAAAGTGGATTTGACTCGAGAAGCCGCTTTTTGAACACTACGTAGCTATCACAAATCACCTTGTTATCTCCGTACGAGCTCCAGTCCATACTACATCACGCACAAATAAGCACACGAACCGCTGCATAGCGTTGTCGATCATGCGCCATTCTCGCCCAAGGCTATTCTTCGCTGAGCTTATTCTGACCCTCCCCGGTGACCACCGAACCAATTGGAGTGAGGCTTTGTACGCATGCAGTATTCATCAGCGTTCCCGGCAGGTCCCGGCAATATGATGGATTGATTTTATGTAGAGGGGAAGAGGTGATTGGCAAAGAGGTTGCATGCGGACACTCGCTACGTCATAGTTAACTAAGCGAAAAATGCGCGAAGCTTTTGTGACGAAGAGGCTACTGAAAGCGCCATCAGCCTAGAGACTCTGACCCATGCACGATGTAAGTGACTTGGCTGGGGTAGAGACCAAACTTTCTTGCAATAGACACTGCTTCGACCAAGTATCAGGAAAATTACGGTTGATTTGTCTGTCTTCTAAATGAAGCAGACAAAAGATGCAGGAGGGTTAGGTGTCATTTCATTGGAGTATCACAATAGAACAGGCGATCTGTGGAAGTTCAAAGATAGCAATCTCAATCATGATATTGTATTCACAAGGATTAAGCAAAGCCATATTATGAACGACTTGCGATATATTCCTAGAACGTCGATTACTCGGACAATAACATGAATCATGGCTTCAGCGATTGTGACGAAAATAAACACATCTAGATGGAAGAATGTTGCAGACCAAATACCTTAATCGATAAGCGGTATTGTGAATAGGACGGATACAAGTAATGTTACAACGCCCAGCATGAGCACGAAGAAGCAGAAGACCATCAACTCGTGCTTCATAAAAAGTAATAAGCGACAGAATGTATCAAATAATTTCAGTGGAGTGACTAATCATGTCGTAAGCCCCGAGGGCATTCTTCATGATCTTGCTGGCGGGTTGGCTTATGATATTGCTTAGCCCAGGAGACTTTCTCTCCATGTCGCCAATTCTGTCCAGGAAGACCAGACGTCCCTCTCTTTGTAATAGTGCCAAGGGTTGCAGGGTATGCTCGATAGGCAGTCTATCTAGAGGCAACCTTTAGCATGCATACCGAGCCCACGAAGGCCAGGTTTGGTATTCACAGTGGAGCAATTGACATGGTGAGATTTCCAGTATTTCAGCTGCAAGCCCGTATAGTAGTCGTCAAACTCAATAACTTCATCTTGTTTTGGTTTGTCAGGCCACAGGTATATTAAGATAAGATGACTTTATACCTTTTACATGAATTTAGTGATCTCCATGCTTCCCATTCACTCATCAGCATGGATGCTAGCTGAAGGAAAAAAAAATGAAAATTGCGAACGAGAAGCGACAGGAGACATCAGTATCAACAGGCAAATGAGGACAGGACATAAATCAATTAGCGAATCCTAGACATGTACAGGTAGTACCAGTTAGCAACAGAATTTCACGCACTCAGGTAACGGCATGGCCTAGTGAAGCGGGTGATGTATATCATCGCAACAAGACATGACGCATATGTACTTGAGTTGAAATTTGAAAGTATGCCTACTGAGACTAAATGAAGTGTAGAAGATGCGCGAGCCATTGATTAGTGGTCTACAGTAGTAAGGGCGAAAGGTAGCTGTATTCGATGACCATATTTAGTACAAAGATAAATCTATGATACAAGGTCAAGCCTTTTGAGTGACCGAGTGACCATGAGCCTATTGCACCATACCCTCAACAGTACCGACGGGTCTCTCGACGATACTGATGCATCCACTGACAATGCTCTTTCTCGCATCCTCAGAGCTCACATTCTGTCCTCCGAGGTACAGGAGCCATACCAATCTGCCAACCCGCTCATCTTTGACTTCACCTAGCCAGGTTGACTTGCCCATCTTCTCACTCTTGTCCTTGTGTACAATAGGCTGGTACAAAGCGCCCAATGAACCTTGCTTACTCCTAGCTAGGATGATGACGCTACCTTTTGGCGCCTTACCCTTACCCTGGAAAAGGTTCTTAAAGTCCTTCATTGCCAGGCCGAATGATTCGTCCGAAAACTCATTCTCTTCGACCGGCTTTGGAAGGGCAATCGACTTGCTCTCGGTAGCCTGTTGCCTCAACAACTCGGCTTGCTTCCGTCGCACTTCATCCGTACGCGAGGCAATACCGCGCATCCAGCCATCCTGAAGATGCTTGAAATCCGTGCCTCGACATGGCACAACGCGGAAAGCCATATCGACGCCACCCGAACCGTGCTGGCTTAAAATAGCCTCCCAGATCTGGTTGCTCTTTTCCGGATCAAGCAGCGACTGGCGGAGATCTTCCTTCTCGCCAGGGATGAGGGCAGAGGCAGTGGGATTCACCGTGTTGATGAGGTGGTTTTGGAGAGTAGATAAATCAGCAGTCTTGACATAGAGACCAACAACATAGACCTGGACCTTTAGAAATGATACCTTTCTTATGCCGAGGCCGAGAAGAGTATATTCAGCGTCGCTGCTGATAGCCTCAGGGCCGGTTGCATCGGCGGGAAGGCGGATGGTGCGCGGAAAGTAAGGTACGTAGGTTGTTCCTGTTTCTACGAGCTCAATAGCATCTGCATCTGATGCTTGTGGGTTCTCAGATGATGCTGGAGCAGCGATGACCTTATCCCCCGCGGCGATGACAACCTTTTTCCCTTGAAACTCGTCTGCTGCTTTTCGTGGAGCATCTGTCTTTGTTGGTGGCCCCATGATCATATCGACTATGCCTCGGCTAGGATTCTCATCTTTCCCGTCATCCTTCTCTTCAAGCGGTGGTACGTCCCATAATCGAACGAGGATCATGGGTGCAATCATGGACAGTGCAGCACCAAGAGCCAGCCAATTTCGTCTCTTAATCGCCGCAGCACGACGAATTGCTTCTGCACGGTGCACAGAGACGAATTCTGCATCGGACCGTGGACCTCTGGGTCTTGATGTATTCTTGAGTACAGACTCCAAGTCGGCTCTAGCAGAGCGGGAATTGTTTCGAAGCTGCGGACTCGAACGGAGAGGCGCTGGTGGCGTGAATAGGCAGCGGAAGAGTGGCCGCCGTGCGGCGAGGCGTATTGGCATCATGGCGGGCGCATTTATCCCAGGCGTAGTGATGAGGTTCCAGATGGCATGAGGTGAGAAGCTTGGGCCATTGCATGATGTCGTTGCCAAGCGAACTCTTTAGCTTGGTGAATGCCGAGGCGCGTCCGACGCGTTCATCAGCCCCACGCGGGCAGCCGGACTTGAGGTGCAACCTAACTATTCACGACTCGCGATTTTTTTTGGGCGGTTACGCCCTCACGAGATACAGGATGGCTCCAAGAGCAGGTAAACGGCGAGCGCCTGCCGAGGACGAAGACGAGCCTACATCCGCACAGACACAGCGCAACAGGCCACGAGACGCCACGCCCGAGGAAGACGAAGATGTCGATATGGAGGGCACTCAGCAGGACAATGGCAGTGGCGGTATCCAACAACTCTCAAAAGGCCTAGTACGATACGCACTATCTTGTGAATATGCGCGCAAACCTATCAAGCGTCAAGATATCAACGAGAAGGGTGTGTGCTCTTGTGAGGGCAATATGACCATGTATTAATGTAGATGCAGTACTTGGCTCACACACTCGTCTCTTCAAGGAGGTTTTCTCAAGTGCAAATTCCCAACTTATGGAGGTATTCGGCATGCAGATGGTGGAGCTGCCCAAAGCAGACCGGGTGACAATCAGGCAAAAGCGAGGTATGTTACGGTCTTGCATCATCAGTCTCCATCTAACGACCTTAGCTGCTGCGGCATCGGATTCACAGAGCAAGACCAGCAGCATATGGATACTACAGACCATACTTCCAGAGCAATATCGAATACCAGAAGTCATCGGCCCCTCACGGCCCATTGAAGAAGGCCTGATCAACAAAGAAGACTCGTACGTCGGCCTGTACACTACGGCAATTGCGCTCATAACAATCTCTGGGGGTATGATTGCCGAAGGGAAGCTCGACCGCGCGTTGCGCCGCATGAACGCAGACCAGAGCACGCCGATTGGCAACAAGGACAAGACGCTCGCAACCATGGTCAAAGATGGATACATTGTCAAGGTCAAGGACTCATCGAGCGGGGAGGAAACGGTCGACTATATTGTGGGGCCGCGAGGGAAGGTCGAGGTGGGAAGAGACGGCGTGGCCAATCTGGTTAGGGTTATATGGGGTGAAAGTGAGGACCCAGAGGAGCTCGAGAAGCGAATCCAGAGAACGCTGGACGTGGCAGAGGTATATCATGATAGCAATGTGACTGGCGAGTCTGGCGGTGTTGGTAGTAGTAGTAGTAGTAGTGGTGGTGGTGGTGGTGGTGCTGCTGCTGCTGCAGCAGTGGCTGCGTCACAGACGAGGGCGCGAAAACGGGGACGACCGAGAAACGACGATGCTGAGGTATATGATTGATCAGATGACGATGACCATTTTGCATGAGATGCCCGAAAATGAAGCATGTGTTGTACGCGCCAGCACCTGTGCCGTGCCGCCATGCTACAGAGCATTCAGGCGAGGGCGCGCATGCCGCTGAGGTTGCATCATCGACCCGAGCCCAGGCAACTCGAGAGGCCGGCGAGCGACAACGAGCAGCTGCATATATGTATCGGATGCCGGGGCGTGCATGTAGCGGTCTGGCGCCATTTGTCAGCGTGACGGGCGCAGAAAGAGGAGTTTGCAGGTGGTGAGGGTATGGCTGCATGCAATGGGCAACGGTCCACACCCCCCTCTCTCAAGCACCTGCTGCACTTGCTGCGCGCCAAGCCGAGTGATGGAAACGGCTCCATTTTCCACAGCCAGCCAGCCGAACCCGCCCAACTTTGTCCTTGTACCTTTTCTCGCTCCAGCGCGCTCGTCCGGCATGCGTGCTTCGTCCTGCACGACCTGAGCGACGACAGCAGCCGACCACCAGCAACTCGCCGGCACCACCATGAGCAGCATCAACTCGCTCCTCAACCACGGGCCGGCCGCCTCAGAGCGCCGCGAGTCCGTCGGCGACTACCAGGCGCAGACGACCACCTTCGAGGCCGCCGACGCCCTCACTGCCCTCGCCACCCTGGGCAGCGGGCAGCAGTATGCCGCCGCCCCGACGCGCGAGCTGCCCTCGCCCACGGCCTTCTCCAGCGCGCCGCGACGCACCAGCAGCTTCGGCTCCCACCACGCGCCCGTCGAGCCATCGCCGCCCCTCGACACCCCCCAGGCCCTCTCGCCGACCCTCGACCAGTACCACCACGGCTCCAACTCGCCAGAAGAGCAGAAGCGTCGCCAGTCGCTCATGTCGCGGTCCTCGCCCGTGCCTGTCCTCGCCCCCATACAGAATTTGTCGTCGGCCCTGCACGAGCAGACGCGAGACGGGCCGACGTCAACGCCCATCGACAAAGACGTGTCTCACGCCGTCTCCCCCTCGTCGCGCTCAAGTCAAGGCGGTGAGGTTGCCCGAGACAGCACCCAGAACCCCAGACCCGAGTTGGCGAGCAGTACACCGCACCCCATATCCACCAACATATTGCCTTCACACGACAGTGACGCCCAATTGCCCTCCCCCCAGCCTTTCATCAAAAATGAGCCCTCCGGCACGCCTCGAGAAAGCACTCCTGCCACTGCTGGTGCACAAATGGCACGGCAAAGCTCAATCACCGACGAGAATATGGACGCTGACACGCTAAAAGCCCTTGAGATCGCCAAGCTGAGCGACCTTGGCCTGCGTGCAAAGCGGACTGGCAGTGTTACGGACAGCCTTGCGTCGCCCATCGACTCCAAACCAGCGCTTGTGCCCTCCAAGAAACGGCCTGCGCCATCGTCGGCTCCAGCGGTAAAGAAGAAGGGCACCGCAAAGGCCATGAAGCCGTCCAAGAAGCGCAGGATCGATCCAGAGGATGGCTCTACGGGGCGCTCCGTTACACCCACCTCTCGCCACTCGAAATCGAAAAAGAAAGGCTCCCAGGCCGGCACCCCAGCACTCGAATCCTCGCCCGCTCCCGACCACTCTTCACAAGCAGCACCCTCGGACGATGAGGGCGACTCCTCCGAAGACCACAATCTCTACTGCATATGCAAGAAGCCGGACAATCACAAGTGGATGATTGGGTGCGACGGCGGGTGCGACGACTGGTTTCATGGCGACTGTGTGGACATGAAGCAGGCAGACGAGGGGCTGGTGGACAGGTTCATCTGCCCGCTCTGCGAAGAGAACGGGAGAGGAAACACCACATGGAAGCCCATGTGCAGGCGAGATGGCTGTCGAAGACCTGCTAGGGTGACCAAAGACAAGGAAAGCAAATACTGCTCGGACGATTGCGGTGTGCTCTTCATGTCGGAACAGCTCCAACGGACAGCAGGTGCGAGGAATGCAAATGGGTCCAAAGACAAGTCAAGGAAGAAGAAAAAGACCACCGAAAATGAACTTGGAGACGAAGAAGAACCAACGCCTTTAGGTGGCGTACTACGAGCAAAGGACCTGAAGGCGCTGGTGGATGCGTCACCAAACATCCAAACTTTCAAAAACCTGGGCACCGGCGTCCTTTCTCCCCCTCAGACTGCATCCCCGACCCGGGTGACCTTCGGGGGCGTACCCAATGGTGAAGATCTGGCCCTCACCGTCGGCGAGACGGAACGTCTTACGGCGCTGCACAACGAGAAATCACAGTTGAAGGATAGACTGGAGGTGCTGAAGGACCGCGAGAAGTTTGTCAGCATGGCAAAAGAGCAAGCGACGCGCGTTGCAGAGCGTGAAAAGATAAAACTGAAGGAATTCTGCGGCTATGATGCTCGATTGAGCTGGTCTGATGCCGAGTTTCTCCTCTGGCGGAACAGTAAGCAGGGTCATGCGGCTTTCAAATTCAACACGCTATCGCCTACGCAAGAGCAAGTGCAGGCCATACCCGCTGTCAATGGATCCGATTCGATGGCCGTAGAAGCGAAGGAGAGTGTGTGTCTGAAGAAAAGATGCCCCAAACATCCACAGTGGCAAAAGCTCAATCTTCAGGATGCGAGGTTTGAGGAGCTCGAGGTTGTAGAGGCCATTAGGGAATGTGAGAAAGAGGAGCGTAGCGTCCGAGAGAGGGCCAGACGGAGAGGGGCAAAGGATGGACTGGCGAAAGAGCTTACGGCTGGGGATGGGAGTAAAGAGCAGAGGAATCGAGAAGGCTGGGTGGAGGTGGTCTCTTCATAACGTGCGTGGGAGAGGCCTGGACGCTGGGGGTTTGGAAAGCAGACAGACACATTGAAGATAGGAGAGAAAAAAAAAAAGCTTGGATATGGCATATACCCCCGTTCCTTGTAAGATTTGGTATTGCTGGCAGGCGCTGGGAGACATAAAATAAAAAGCGCATCACCGGTTTCGCCGCTCCGTCTTGCTACTCTAGGAACACGCTCGCAGCAACTTTATTAGTATGGTTTAATGATCATTCATAACATTCAACGCACTGGGAAGAGCATGTGATTGGAAATCTTCAGAGTTGTCTTGTGTTTATCAACACCATGGGCAAGTTTGGTCATGGTTGTGTATATTGCGGACTGGTTGCTAAAGGGCTAGATATATACATGGTCCTCTTCGTCAGCAAGATGTGATGCATGTGTCCACCTTCTATGCCCCATCCTTACTATTCAGCTTGATACCCCTCTCAACGAGTGCCTCGAGCCAGTCGGCGAATTCAGCCCTCATCTCGACAGGCAATGCATGTCCTTGGCCCTTTATAAAATGCTTCTCCACCTCGCCTTGCTGCCACACATCTTCTTCAGCCTCGAGACCCAACCAGTTCTCCGCTCCCGTCTTTCCCTCACCTTTCTCCAAGCCCCTCCACAGCACCACGCCATGCGGGAAAGTAATCATGCGATCCTGCGTGCCATGGACCACCATGATTCTACTCTTGCCCACGCTCGTAGCAAGCTGCTGCAGTTGCTCGGCGCTTTTGTGATGCCAGCCTGCCGCAATGGCCTGTAAGATGAAGCCGGCTCTTTGGAACTGCTCCGTTTGTTGGCGTTTCCAAAGCTCGTTGGCGGCGAAGCGATCTCCATTTGTAGGAAAGGCCTGTTTGACAGGCTCTAGCGTGTCGGGAGAGTCGAGCCATGATTGGGTGTAGAGATTCTTCTTCACATTCTCAATCTGTGTGTCGATTGATTTGGGAATGAAGAGATTGGCGCGGTTCCAGAGGTTTTCTACGAAGCCCTGAGTCGGTTAGACGGCTTGATGTTCATTACTGACTTGACCCGGTCCCCAGAGCAGACTCAACTCTAGATAGGTCATGGGTAGGTTATGTTGTTCAAGGTAGGTTCAGAGACTTTTCGTCAAAGGCTGTTCAGAGCTGCACGAGGATTACAATTCAAACAGGACCGATGTGTAATAAACCACACGACACAGTTCTTGTCACTGCACATGCAAGCACTTGAGGAGTATAGGAGATGGGCGCTTACGGTAGTTCTAAAAATGCCGGCAGCAGTTGACACAAGCGAGAGCGTACATATGCGATCAGGGATAAGCACAGCCTGTACATCCTTGTCAGCTCATTCATTCTATGTTAAGCCTTGTCCAGATCTTGATCGTGAAGGTCTGAAGCCGGGACTTTGCGGGGTGCCATGATAGCAATGAGCATGTTTGAAACACGGTAAAGTACGGTAAGACTTGCGAGGGCGGGGCGGGGCGGAGCGGAATGCGGGAAGGCCGTAGAGATTGCAGGGTGATGCTTGGTATCAGAATGGCAGATGGTGTTTGATGCCCTTGGCACCTGGTGTTAGGGGGATATATTTAGTTGCACGGAAGGTGTAGGATCCGTGATCCGTGATCCGTGAATCGAACGACACGCAAGTCGAGAGCATTAAAGATGCTTTTGTGGGGAGAAATTGGCGTGGAGATTGATGGACGTACCAATTCTTGCGCAATCATGCCGCCTATCAAAGCAGACGCAGCGTTAGGGTAAATCTCGACTGCCGATGGTACAAGGACACTCACCCATGCTAATGCCAATGACGTGCAAGTCGCGTTTGCCTGTCCAGCCAAGATGATCGACAAGCTCCACGACATCCTTGGCCATCTCAGACGTCGAGTATCGGAATCTGGGTTTGTCCGAGTCGCCAATGCCGCGGTTATCGAAGACGAGGGAGGAGTATTGGTCAGCTTTGGCGTGGGCAAAGTCCTTTGTTTGGCGCTGCCATGCATATTTCATGCCTCCCAGGCCCATAATCCACTACATGGTGTCAATTTGATGGAGATGCAGCGTTTGGTGGTGGACGGGGGTAAGGACGGAGTTAGTGGGACGGAGAGAGACGGAAGGTGGTTTGTAGGGGGAAGACGGTATAAGCAGCACGCAGGCTCAGGAACATGAGACGTAGGACAAGAGGTTGAGACGGTCAATGCGACCGAAACGAAACAGTGACAGGAGCTCGCTACCGACTCGCACGCAGCGGGAAGCCAGGCAGAAGTGTGCTAGAAGGCTTGTCTGACAAATGATGGAGCACAGCGAGCGGTTTGGGGTGCAGAGTGTTGGAAGCGAGGCCAAAAATGGAAACGGCGTCACGCACTCACCACCAGGTGTCGAGGGCCGTGGCCGTGGATCTCGTAAGCAATCTTTATCGGGCCGCCTCTGGCTGTGGCCACGTGCAGCTGGGCCTTTTGCTGCGGTTGGAGGTCCCATACGGTGTGGTTGTATTCGGGGTGCTTGGCCAGCTCGTCGGCGGTGAGTGGGGCCATTTGGCAGCTCTGTATCCAGCGCAGAAATTCAGTACTGGCAATGGCGCGTTAGCATATGCACTGCACGCAGCACTCGGGATGCGATACAATCCAGGGCGCTTGCGATTGATGATGCGACGGGGCAAGTTGCGACAAAGGTGGCGCAGCGCCGGCAGACGACAGTTGGGGTTGTGGTGTGCGGGTGTTCCATTTGTGGCTACTGGCGCTCGGCATGCTGGAGTAAGACCAGACCAGACAGGACAGGACAGGACAGGACAGGGCCAGAGGCATGCAGGTTGGGGGCAGATGGGTCCATGTCTAAAAATGAAAGATGCACACTCACTATTTCGGGGTACGCTGGCAGCACGTTGTGGGCAGGGAAGGGAGGGGGGTTGATATAAGGGCGTCGCACTCTTATTCCCATGCTATTCTGGCTGCTGATATCGCAGTGGAGCCTCGGATCTGTGCATGGGCGCCCGCCCGCTGCTCGTAAAGCAACGTGCAGGAACGTCATACAATCTAGTCTTCTTTAAGCCTCAGCTGCTCGCTCTTTTGACTAGAGCTGCAACGGACGACGAGCGGACCTGGTGGGAGGATTTTCCCGTACATCCATCCACTCGTATGTTTTTGATGCTTGATGCTTGAAGCTCCAAGCTCTCGCCCTCTCGCCCCACACACACACACACACACACTCTCTCTCTCTCTCTCTCGCTCTCTTGCTCTTTTAGTCCCCTCATCGCCGCCCAGCGGACTGTCCCGCCTCAGAACCTCG
Organism: Pyrenochaeta sp. MPI-SDFR-AT-0127; assembly: GCA_020747015.1. Lineage (NCBI taxonomy): Eukaryota > Fungi > Ascomycota > Dothideomycetes > Pleosporales > Cucurbitariaceae > Pyrenochaeta > Pyrenochaeta sp. MPI-SDFR-AT-0127. Next base: position 83,198 of record JAGTJM010000033.1, read on the forward strand.
ACACACTGGACCCGCCCATTGCTGCGCGCCTCACGTCCGACGGCGGGCAGATGCATCTTCCCAGCAATCCCAAACAAGCTTCTGCCTCACCCGTTCGCTCCTCGCCGCGATTCGATAGTCGACTAGTCTGCGACAGTCATCCTCCAGTCCCTTGGTGACGGCCCTGCTCGGCACCGTTTCATCTGGCCCCTCCGACTCTCCCGCACTGCTCTCTCGCTCACAAAACAACACCACGCCCCCGTCCTCCCACGAGGGAGCCATTGCTCTGCACCAAACCAAACCAAAAAGCCTACCGCCGCCATGAATTCCTCGTCGAATGGCTTCTACGCCCCAGGCCCGCCCATGATGAACCCACCCCCGCGCATCTTTGGCAGCGGCACCTTTGACCCTTCGCAAATGCCCACCGGCGCCATGTTCGCACACGATGATCTCGACGACCACGACGGATCCGACCCAAAGCGACGCCGCATTGCCAGGGTAGATATGTACAGCAACCATGCTAGTGCAAGCTGACGGGACTGCAGGCCTGCGACATGTGCCGGAAGAAGAAGATCAAGTGTGACGGCAAGATGCCCCAGTGCACACACTGCCAGAACTACAAGACAGAGTGCATCTTCACCCAGGTGGAGAAGAAGCGCCAGCCGCCAAAGGGGTACGCGCACCTGAACCCTGGTGCATCTCTTGCCCAAAGCTAACCACGCCTAGTGCCAAGTACATTGAAGGCCTCGAGAACCGGCTTGCGCGGATGGAGTCGCTGATGCGCTTATCGGGCGTTCTTCCAGAAGACGACGATGGCAGCACCGACCTGGCCACGTTGGAGAAGCGGCTTACCGACCGCGCAGGCCAGTCCGCAACACCCAGACCTAGCATAGACGACAGAAGAGCCTCAGCCGCACCTCAGACGGGACATTCGACAACCAACGGCACCCCACTTCAACCTGCTTTGCCAAGCCCAAGAAGCGGTACCGCCACACCAGAGCCAAAGGAGAACGAGCCAGCAGACAAGGAAGAGGATGCCCTTGCCGAGATGATGTGCTCCCTGGTCACCAACAACTGCGGCGAGACAAGATACATCGGTCAGTCATTCATTTTCCCAGCCATCATGCGCTAACCTTGCCAGGCTCTTCGTCAGGTTTCTCCATCTTCTCGCCCAAGGGTATACAATGGGTGAATGAAAAGACTGGTGACAATTCATTCCGCGACATGATCTCTACCGCCGCTGTTGAAGACAACAAGTGGATATCGTGGCGTCCAGATGTGTTCCAGGACATCTTCAAGCGCCGAGTCTACAAACAACTGCCGCCTAAACACGAAGCCCTCTCGCTGCTCAAAGACTACTTTGAAAACTTCAACTGCATGTTCCCACTGTTTCACGAACCAACCTTTATGCACTTGGTGGACAAGCACTACTCAAAGGACCCATATGAAGGATCTGGCTGGTGGGCCAGTCTGAATGTCGCGTTGGCATTTGCGCACCGACTGCGCGTCATGAGCAATCTTGTACCCGCAGAGGAAGACGAAAAGGCCTGGCAGTACCTGAAGAATGCCATGAGCGTTATGGTGGAGCTCACGATGCGCAACACCGATCTGCTCAGCGTTCAAGCTCTGTTGGGAATCGTAAGCAAAACCATTCTTGACGCGCGATCATGTGACTGACAAGCAACCAGGGACTATTTCTCCTTGGGACACCAAACCCTCAGCCCACCTATTTCTTCGTTGCAACAGCTATGAGACTTGCGCATAGTATAGGCTTGCACAAGAAAGGCGCAAATTTCAACCTCAACACGGCCGAAGTGGAACAGCGCAAGCGCGTCTTTTGGATTGCTTACATGCTGGACAAAGAGTGAGTCGTCGCCCTTACTTAAGGAAGGGAGACCTGCTAACCCTCTGCAAGCATCTGTCTACGTTCTGGGAGACCACCTATACAGGATGACGATGACATGAACGTCGAGCTACCTAGCGACATCCCAGTGGACAACATTGGTAACATTCCGCTTGCTGACGGCAAGGGAACAATGAATCTGTTCCGGTTAATGTGTACCTTCTCCGTCATCCAGAGTAAGGTGTACAAGGGACTTTACTCTGTCAAGGCATCCAAGCAAACGGACGGCGAACTTCTCAACACCATTGGCGAATTGGATAGGGAACTAGAAGCTTGGAAAGACGACATTCCCCTCGAGTTTAGACCCGAGCACGACATCAAGGCTTCACATACCCCACTCATTCTTCAGGTTGCAGTTTTACATCTTGGCTATTACAATTGCCTCACCACTATCCATCGTATGAGCGTGCACCACGGGTACTGGACAAGCCGCCTGTCGAACTTTGCCATTCAAGGTCTGAATGCACGACCGCTCAACCCACGAGTCTTCATGTCCGCTCAGCTCTGCGTGCAGGCTGCTCGTGCTTCTATCCATCTCCTAAAGTACATCCCGAAGGGTGATCTGTCATGCGTATGGCTCGTCATCTATTTCCCTGTCACGGCACTTGTCACTCTCTTTGCAAACATTTTGCAGAATCCACAAGACAGCAGATCTCGATCAGATTTGAAGCTGATGAAGTTGGTCGTCAATTTCCTGAATATGCTCAATGATGATCAGGGCAGTGGTAGTGTGAAGAGAATGTGCACCGTCTGCGCCGAGTTCGAGCGCATTGCCACAATCGTGCTTGAAAAGACAGACCGAGAGCATGCCTCGCGGCGAAAGAGGAAGCAGGGCGATAGTGAACAAGATGCACAGATTGAAGCCACTGCGGCTGAACTCCTGTCAACCGGCCGCAATTCGCACCCGTCGCCTCAAGTCACTACTCCACAAAACAACAATGCCCCCTCCGAAGGCATGATTTTCAACCCAGATTTCCACGGCTTCAATGAGGTAAGTTCACTTCCCAACCGGGCCACACAATTGCTAACCTGCCTAGCCCTTCCCATTTTCTCCAAATTTCACGCATGCTTCGCTTCAGGCCAACTCGCAAATGGGCCAATATGGCTCACCGTCCATGACAGCGCAGATGCTCCAACAACAGCAAGGTTTACCCCTCACCACTGGGGCAGATATCAATGGCATCAATTCCAACATTAACGCCATGGGCATGGGCCAGTTTGAGCAAACATTCAATAACGTCCCGCAAGATTTATGGAAGATGCCGATGACGCTTGAATGGGATTGGGCAGATATGACGGGCTACTCAGGATATGAAGATGGCATTAGTATGAACGGCGTAATGCCCGACTATTCGAACACGACCCACGGGACAAGCGAGTTCAACCAAGGCGCAATGAATGGTGGACGGTAATACTGCCTTGGTGTTTGCCCAGCACCAGGATGCTTTACTCTTGATATTCGACGGCATTAATGAATTTACGGTAATGTCTTTCGGCGTTTCTGAAGGGACAGCTCAGTGATTTGACGCCCCTCGACTCCATCGTAATTTGGAACTGTGTATGAGTAGGAGACTTGGGGATTCTCAAGTGGACATTGATGAACCAATTGTACATTTGTATATGCTTACGATTTTATGATTTGCAATCGATCAAATGCTTGAGGGCAAAATGCGACAATCAAACGTTTGATTACATGTACAAGTTCAACATGTATTTTGCTTCTTTTGATGTTCTCTTTCTTCTTGTGAGTAGCAGGTAAGCGGCTCTAAGAAACGACGCAGTCAATTGCGCCCGTCAACCACCACAGCGCTTTGCAGCACGCCCATGGATTTGCGACGATAGAGAAATGTACCGAAAACATAAGTGGATATACGCGCTACACTGCATTTCGTAAGCGTGCGTGAGTGTTGCTTGGGTCAGACTTTGTTATGAGAATTTCAACTGCACATGGACTGTGAAATGCGGTGAGGAACACTGGATCATGACTCAAATGAGTGTTATGCTGCATGGAAGGTTCTCGTCCAATGTCCTATGAACGACAATCATCTTCTAAGGTACTCATTCGTATATCTATACGGGCACATTTCCCTAGCCCGTACCGCAATAATCGGCGTATCGTTTCGCGCTCGACTTTGGATTTCCCCACCACGTGGGAAAGTCAACGTCATGCCCCGATCCTCCAAACACCGCAAAGGTCAGAATAAACATCATGACCTTAGCGCCAGCATCAAAGCCGCCACCAAGGATATAGTTGTATTTTCCAAACCAAGCCGGATGTCGCAGGCGCATCCACCACTGTGACCATAGACCTGTAGCAATTTGTGACCAGATGACGGATGTTGTACCGGCAGTGGTCAGAGATGCGTTGTGGAATACGACGGGCGAGATGAGCTTCTTCACGTCCCAACCGTAGATTGTCTTCCAACGGCGAGAAATGAGCCAATGGACTACGGGGACGGCGGCGCCAATGAGGATAGACAGAGGAATCCAGCCGTACCCTTCTGGACCAAAACCGTATATGTATGTTGCCAAAGACCAAGTCACAGCTGTGGTGTTTAGTGATTGGATCTTCTGGCCACTTCAGACTTGGTTGCCGATAGGGTCAAGGAGGATGGCCCGGCGGTTTGTGACAATCGAGTCCATAATAACGTAGTTAAGTGCAGTGCCAAGTAGACTGCCATATGTTTGTAGGATAAACATGGTCCTCCACGGGATCTTGAGATACTGAGCCATCTTGAGGTCGGTTGCCAGAAAGACCGAAAGTACCGTGACCTCGTGGCTGAACATGGAGAAATACAAATTGCCTACCGGTTTCCCGGGCTGCAAGACGCCACATAGCATCTTTGATAGATTATTGGTGGAGATGCTGGTCCCCAAAAGTCCATACAGGCACAAAGAGAAGGGTGCGACCACGCAGCCTAGTAGGATTGCGATAACGTACGCCCATGGATCAAGAGTCGTGTCTCCAACATAGATCGCTCCGAGTCCGAGGAAAAACCCAGTGAGTAGCACGGCGCCGTACCACCACATGGGTACGTCTTTGTAGTTTTGCTCCATAATTTTATAGTGGGGATCAGTCTGCTCTTTCTTATAGGCTTGAATGAGGGCTTTTTTGATCTTCGGCCCGTGAAATAGTCCAATGTGGGTGAGCAGACCGCCAACAGCAGCCATGGCGGCCATGTTGGCCCAGACATTAGTAGCGGTCAGTCGAGGTAGACCGTGAATAGCCAGCTGTTCAGTGTCTAAGATGGCGGTTCTGCCGAATACGGCAGTTTGATTGTAGACTTTCCCAGTCTTTCCGTCGAACATGGCTGTCGACATGAACGGATACTTTTTCGCACCCCATGCGCCACCATAGTAGAGAGCAAAGCACATTGTGTAGGAAAGGACGATGCCAGCCCAGGCGTTTGCTTGTTGTATGAGTGGAAGTGCCATGTACCTACTGGTAATGTACTGCCAGTCAAATGAGAAATTAAAAAGCCCTTGGCCCTCATTAGACGATATGCCACCAAAGATAGTCATGAGTATTTTTCGCGTGGGCGGCTTAGCGTTTTGAGAAGCGAGACAGGGTATTGATCTAGCGTAGAGTCAACATTAGTGCATATTATTCATACCGTGTGTCAATGATAACCACATACATGCCGTTGAACCAAGGCCATATGTAAGATGCGATGGGTTCCCAGAAGAACATGGCGATTGAGGAGATACCAAACACACGTAGGCGGTCTTTATTGGCACCCTTTGGCTCGCGATGGAACGTTTGATAGATGGAGATCATAGGTAAGCATTGCCACCACACCATCTCACTCGCTGGATAATGTCAGCTAAATTGAGTATAATCGGAGCATACTCATCACTGACGATGAACAATGATAGACCGCAGAAGGCCGACCAGACCATAGCCAAATATCGAAGCCGAGAATATGGTCAGAATTGCTGTTGCTGGTGATGTTTCGCGGTTATAGAACAGTCGTTCCGCACCAAATACTTGTACTATAGCAGCGCCATTTCCACTCGAAGTTGACAGAATGGATGATACCGCGTGTTCCTTCAGTCCAAAATGACCTGGATTGATGAAATGAACAATAGGAGCTAGCCAAGAAGCCTGATTAGGCAAAAGTTTCTCGATATGCTCGCGGCGAGGTAGGACTTGGGACCATGTAACACCGATGACATAGGCCATCAAGCACAAAAAGACAGAGGCAAAAGACACGTCCACGGGCTTGTAAAAGTAAATTTGGTTTATACAAGCGGCCAGAGCCGTCAAACCAGACCCGATGATGAAGGATCTGAAAGTGAGCGCTGGATCATGGTCATCTTGAGTGCTGACGACATAGCGCGCGATGTCGTTGCCGTCCTTGATAATGACAGCACCTCGAACGAGTTTTGTATCAGCCTCATCGACTCCTCTCTTGCCGTCTTCTGCGTCTAGAAGTTTGTTGGATGCAGCGTCTGACTGTTCTGCATTGCTACGAGACTCATCGACGTCGACGGCCACGATGTCCTTGGTAGGTGCAATTGGCGGAAATGGATCGTCCTCGGCCAATAAGACCGCCTGTTCCTGTTGAGTCTGCTTTGCGCCGATTGTGTCCATGCTGGTCAAAACAAAGCGATATGGGAGAGAGGTTCACAATGAGGGACCCGCGTTGTGAGACGAGGATCAGTCGCTCAACATATATTGCAAACTTCTGCGTGCCTGACTCTCCAAATCTACCATGCTTTACTAATTACGACTCAATCAGGTCCCATACCCGCAAAAATTTTGGCATATGTCTGTACTCATTGGCATATGAGCCCTTGCCCATGTCGGGTGCATGTCGGCTTTGCGAGCAGCAGGACCCAGTGTGATCGACAAAGGAGGGAGCCTTGATGCCATTTGGGGCATAGCGAGTCCTTCTGGCCTGTTGAAAGTAGTACGGTGCAGGGTCAAAGTTTGCCCATATGAGGGCGGACATACCGGAGAGTTATAGCGAATATATCGTGAGGTTGACGCCATCGCTTGGCGGCACAATTTCGGCTTCGTCGCCATGTCCCCCACGCTCCCGTGTTCCTCAGTACCGGTAGACTTAGCACCCATGAACGGCTCTGCTTTAGTCTAGCGTACTAGGGCAGAGGCGCGTTCCTTTACTTTTGTCTCTTGAGATGCTTGACCCTGTCTATTAAGCTGACATGAGCATATCCGTTGCTTGAACGGATGCCACATCCTTCTCTATGTTTCAGGGTCATTCTCCGTCTATTAAAAAAGTGCACCTAGTAATAAACTTATGGTCCTTTCAACGGTGAGAACATCATAGTCCAGCCTGATTGTCTCCAGTATTGAATCGAATAACGATTGACGGTCAAGCAGCTTCTGGAAAACCCACAAAGGCCAGCAGCTGCGCGCTATTTATGACTTCAGTGGACGCCAAATTTTGTAAGCTTTGCAGTGAATTTTCTGCAAAGAAAGCTGCAAAGTATTGTTGCTCCATCATCTGTTTCCCGGAAGATTATGCCCTGTCGCCATCGGGTGAATGAGCGATTCCATAAGAGGCAGCTCGATAGTCTACCAAGACCTTCGGTGCAAGGATTGACATCGCTTACGACGTCACTTCCCAAACGCAAGCATACTTCCCGATCCCATATGGCATCTTTCGTGCTTGTACACGCATATCACGCTTACCATGTCATTTCCACTGTGCATGATCATAAGTACGCCATTCCTCCTCCTCCTACGATGGTCTAGTCTAGAGCATATTCTTCCATATCGAACGAACTGTTTGCCTTGAAACTGAAGATTACCAGCTGAGGTACAACTAACTCACAATGCGTTTCGCACATAGTTCAGCTCTAAATCTTCTGCCGGTCCTTGCAGGCCTCGCTGCAGGAGATCGATATGCTAGTAATCAGAACCCAACAGTCATAGACGCGCCTCAGGTTGCTGCGAATTTCCCAGATGTGGAGGGTGTAAAGCTGCTATCACCAGCATTCACAGATCCAGGGAATGTTCCATCAACGTTTGCCAATGGCACTTCTGGACCGACATCGCAGAGTCTCTTAGGTAGGTGGTGACGATCATGTTCCCCGTACAAATGTCTTGTTCGCTCACCGCTCCTGCGCAGAGAGCTTTGTGAAGAGTCTCTCTAGACATAATGGATGGATAACCTACAACGACCAGTTGGAATCTGAAGAAGGCCGAAAAATCCCCTATGTCACGGTATCGAATGGGAAGAAGGGCGACAAGAAGCTGCGTATCTGGATTCAAGGCGGCCAGCACGGGGACGAACCGGCCGGAGATCAAGGTGTTCTCGCCCTTCTGGGCAAATTTGCAGGTGTTCCTAAGTGGAGTTGGAGGGTGCTTGAGAAGGCCGATTTGCTGATTTTGCCACGTTACAATGTGGATGGTGTAGCATATCTCCAACGCGCACTCGCCTCAAATTACGATCCCAATCGTGATCACACAGTTCTGGAACGCCAACAGACTCGGATTATTAGACGTCTTCAATCCGAATTCGATCCTCACATTTTCACGGATAATCATGAATATACTGGCGTCAATCCGGTTGCCCAGCGATACATTCGCGCTCAAGATCTTCTCGTTTCTGCGAACAAAAACCAAAATGTTAATAAGGATATTCGAACATTGAATGAAGCCTTTGTTAAAGAGATATTTTCCGCTGCTGAAGCCAAGGGCTTGCGTGTAGGACCATACTTCACCACTAGCGTCGCTAACGGCACGATTACGGTCGTAGAGCCAGATGCACATGCTCAGGCGAATCATAAAGGTGCAGGCAACTATCAAGCCCTTACTTTCCTTATCGAAACACGTGGTATCAGACTTGCAGACCAGCACTTCCAGCGGCGAGTAGTATCTCAACTCATCACCCTGGAGACTATTATCAACAAGGCCGTTGACGAATTTGACACTGTTTACAATACGATCGAAAATGGCCGCAAGGTCTTCATCGACAGCCAAGACGCGATTGTAGTTACTTATGAGCAACAAACTACCACCAAGAACCTCGCTTTCATCAGCGCAACGAATGGCACACTTGTCGACGTTCCCGTTCGCTCCAAGAACAGCGATCCCTACAGCGTCACCTTGAAACGCTCTCGCCCTAAAGCATACGTCTTCTCCCGCGCCTGGGCTGATGTTGCCGAGCGCTTACGCGTACTCGGAGTTAAAGTTGATGTCCTCAAGGAGGACTTCACTGGTACCGTGGAAGCTCTCGTTGTCCAGACTGCTGAATTTGCTGGTACAAAGTTCGAAGGCATTGCGGGAACCACCGTGACTACCAATACCACGCAGCGAGTCGTAACTATTCCAACTGGGGGCTATTACGTGGAAACCAGACAGAAGAATGCGGGATATGCATTTGTGCTCTTGGAACCAGAGGGTGAGGCAAGTCTGGCATATTACAACAAGATCCCGCTTGAAAAAGGAGACGAGTACCCTATCTTTAGGGTTGTGTAAAAATGGAAGAGAATCCAGGCTGCTCGATTGTAGGAAGAGCCTCTAGTTTTGACTGTGCCTAGAGAAAGACGTAGACCAATGCCAAGCTGGGTCAAGCAATAGGAACTTTCCGTTCATGGGGCAAGCTGTCAATGGTCTCGGTAAGTTGTGAGCGGAGCAGGATTAATTCCCGAGGATGAAATGTTCTCGCAATGATTGCAGATCATGATGCCCCGTTTGGAACCAAGCGTACCAACCAGTGCTGTTCTGTAATGTTGTATGTAGCTTGCATGGAACAGCTTGACAGCCAATTGGGCCTGTAAGTGCCGAGAGGCGAGACTCAACTCGTGTCTCTGCTCCCACACGTATACTATTTGTTTTCTCCTAATCAATTCAACCTCTGAATTTTGTCACTACAAGTTTTAGCAGCCACTGATGTATGTGAAAATGCAGATTTTTGCCTGATAAATAGGGCGTGGATACCACACTGTGTTGATTTTGTTTGCTCGTATACTTTGTGGCCCTGGAGAGACGTATGGGATTCCCAGATACATGGAAAGATCAAGCTTTTATACTTGAAAACAGGTATACAGCTTGTGAGGAATCGTACATGAAATGCAACTACAGTGAACAAGTTGCATTATAAAGCTTTGCTAAAAGATGGCCTAGAGAAAAGGAAACATGAAGTACAGTCGTTAAGAGTAGTATTGCTGGACATCAACATGTAATAAGTAGCGGACGCGTAGTCCAAGTGTAGCGAGGGAGTAGGCTACGTGGAGCGATAAAGCGGAAACTCAAAGTTGTCAAGATCTTTGCAATTGCATGTAAACAGAACGCCGAAAGGCGCGCGGAGATCAGCACAACTGCGATGATTATCGCTTGTATCTTGCCTTCAGCATCCCATAGTACTCGGCATCTTCCTTTCCTAATACCGCATCGTATGATGGATCGTTTGTTTTGGTCACAAAGAATCGAGTATTGTGCCATTGTTGCTGGTTGCTCTCCCAGCACCAGTCTAAGTAAACGTATCCATCGATCTCCTCGCCGTATGTTTGGGTCGGCACTGGCAGTGTACTTTGCTCGTCGATTGGGTGGTATTGTTCGCGAAGCACCGTCGTAACAAGCTGTTGAGAGATAACATTCGAATTGGATGCTGTATCGCATGCAAGAATAGCCCGACGTGTGGTTTTAGTGTCGCCTGGCGATTGTGCGCGGATTGTTATGGGTGCAGGATGACGAAGTGTGCGCTTCTTCTAAAGAACAGTGAGCGTTGGCGTGAATATGGGCGTATCAACCAAGCACATACCTGCCTGTTGTATGAGAAGAAGTGTAGGATACATCCAGACATCGTGTGGAGGGATCCTGGGCATCGAGAGTGGTTAGAGAGGCGTATTCTGTTGAAGTGAATATCGAGGAGGCTGTGTTCAGGCTGCGGGCACACCTTCGTCCTTGGGCGATTGGCCGCTAGCCAATCAGTCACACCTTCGCCCTTGGGCGATTGGCCGATAGCCAATCAGTCACGTGGAACTCGTGACCCATATTGAAGAGCATGACATACGTATGTTTTAGCACTCCGATGAATTAATCACGCAACAGAGCTTTATTGCAGCCATGTTCATCCCTCTATGTACATCGAACAAGAAAGAAAAAAGCGTACATGTGTTAGCTAAGAGGTAGTAGTCATGCAACGTCCTTTCGCGCTGTCAGTTGCCCCACTCAGCCTGGTGCACATGAATTGCACACTATCAGCTATTCGTCAATGGCCAAGGGCCAACTAGCATGTTCGGGCTGAAGATTCCCAAGAGGTCCTTCATATTGCAGGACCTTGAAGTCTTGTAACTTAGACTGCGAAATCCCCACTCAGCCTGGCAGACCCTCTTCCTACTTCTTCGCTCATCATTGCGTTTGCAAATCAAACAGATGGCAACACAGGATCCTTTCCCCGATATAGTGGTTGGATACCCCAAACTGGCCGCAAAGATGGAAATTCAGCCTGAAGTTGCTATTTACCGTAGATTTGGCGCCCTGAATGCGCAGAATCTGCTCTACTTCCAGGCAGAGCTAATAGATCTAGAAGAGAAAATACGAGAGCAACAAGTTCAAGACCACAACAACAAAAAGGGTGGCAAATCATTGTATGCGAAGAATTGGTTTCGACTTTCGGACTCGGAAAATGATGGAGATACGGAGCAGTTGGACCTTATTGTGAAGATACGAGAGACTTTAAAGGAATATAGTGAGCAGACACTTTAAGCAACGAGCCTACTTTTGTCATTGACACGATATAGATCACGCATTAATCCAGCAGTCTATGATCCTCAAGTACCCCAAGCCAGGAAAATGGGACCTCCACCATCTACAGAACTACCTACAGACGCCCGAAATGGGCCCGCTTGCATTGACAGGCGACGACGCAACGGTTTGGGGCTCAATGGCTGATCGCAAGTCCCATGCACCTGATGTTGTGGCCCTATGCCCTCGAGCTAAGAAAGATGCATTCTCCGTGTGGGCTGCAGAAAGTACAATATTGAATTTGCTGAGATGTGGATGCGCGCGATTCATGAAGCCTTCCCGTGTTCATGGCGTCGTCGGATACGAAGATAATACAATTTATCGAATAACTTACTGGATTACTAGCGTTCTGGCCTCTTTGATACCGATAGCATCGATTGTGGTGCTCTATCGTGTTCAATCAATGCCTGCAAAACTCGGAATCATCGCAGCCTTTAATGTGCTTGTGTCCATTTGTCTGATGGGATTTGCCAATGCAAAGCGTGCCGAGGTCTTTGCCGTTACAGCCGCGTAAGCAGGTCATGACCATCTGGCTCTCGAACATGCTGACTGGTGAAGGTTTGCTGCTGTGCAAGTTGTGTTTGTCGGACAAGATAAAAGCGCATCATGCTCATGTGGCCATCTTTGATGTTGGGCCAGACGAAAGTATGGTTCTAGGTGTAGGATGGGACAGAGAAAAAAGCACAACCCAGGTTGGTGTCTTAGGCGTTAGCGCCTGTCACTGTACGTAGTGACCTGAGACCCGAAAACCCTTAGGAGATTGCATGCGCAAGATAGGCAAATATGTATGACGAAGCCACCTCCCTCGGACGATATGTACTGTTAGCGTAGGAGCACCTAAATCGTCTTGATGAAGAAGTTGTGTATCGTTCACCATAACGAAATTCAGTCCATATCTTCGCAGTCAGATTGAAATGATGCGACGGACAAGGTGTAACTTTATTGAAATGATTGGTAAAACAAGACCGAAACAGCAACTTGCAGGAATGAGAGCAAAGTTAACAAGTAGTATTAATTTGCTTGACTAGATACTAGAAATTTAACTCTCTCAGTCAATATCTTGAATGAGGAATTTTGTGCAATGCGCCAAGCCCATAACCCTTTGTTCCGTGATGCGACAGACGCAACCCGTGTAACAATCCTGCTACTAATGTAAAATATTTCTTGTATATAATGAGGTATTTGTCATGTGAAAATAGGGCAAGCAGGGCACTAGAGATAATACAACTCCAAATTAATCTACATGACGAGCCAAGCAACACTAGAAACGTGGTGGTGCAGTGCATTAAGAGACTCGGGTCAATATCTCGTCATCGTCATGAAACGTCAAAGGTTGCTTGCGGACAACATACAAGAAGAAGTGTAAGGGGTATTGCCAATAAAGCGGGAGAAGAGTAACTCAAATATGAAAGATAGCGGATTGACTCTAGGAAAAAAAGAAGTGTATACGCAAATGTGTATGCAACCATAATCATGTTCGCGTTTGCTGCTCATGCTTTGTTGGAAAACATTGAATGCGAGAACGACGAACGGCGATTGTGGAACCAAATCTTCATCAGAACGGAGAGGAAGATGATAAGAAATTTTTGAGGGCTGTTAAGGAGGAATGGCGTTGTGCCGGTTTAGTCTTGGCGATCGAACGCCTTGGGGATTGCGACAATGTTCGTTTGGTAGCTTGTTGCAGGGCGGAGGAAAACCGTGATCTAGATGTGTTTAAACTTTTTTGTGACACATAGCGGTTCGAGGATAATGACTATGCGTTAGGTGTTAATCCTTCTGTTCCTCTTGTAGTCCCTCCTCGCGTTCTTGAATCTCACTTTGCTCATTTTCTTTGTCTTTCGTTTTTTTTTTCTCATTCTTTTCTTTCTGGCGTCGCTCTTTTTCCCGTTTTGCCTTTTCGCGTTCGATGTTGGCTGTCAGTTGGGTCTTTTGAACATTCGTGGCTAACCATGTAACGTCAGTGCTTAGATGGCAGATTGCAGTGATTGGCTTACAATCTATAGCAGGAGCAGGACTGCGAAAAGCAGCAAGAAGTGGGTAGTTGGATTTGTAGAGGCCGAGCCTCTGAATAGTTTGCAGGCCAATCATGACTTCGAAATCGTCAGACTTAACCACACGGCATGTTGACGACTCATGACGAGCTCGATTGTACTCTGGCCAGACTGTCAAGCTAAATCTGCGCCTCCCGAGATACCAGCGTATATCAACCGTGCCGATGCTGTTGAATGCTTCGTTTGTGATGCTTTTAGCGAATGTCTCGATAGATTCGTTGTATTTGAGCCCTGGGATATCCTTGAGGAAATGAGTTGAGATGAGGTCCTCAGGGCATTGAGGGTCGAAAAGCACAACCCCAGAGCGCTTTATTTCATTATCGCCAACACGAATAAGAATGTCTGTAACCACTTCCCATTCTGAACCGCGATTGGGACGCACGATTGCCTTTATTTTGCGCCATGCACGCTTGAGAAGATTTGGATTGTTGGAAGTACTGACGCTCAAGGGCTTGAGGGAGGTACTTGGGAGACCTGTTTTAGATGTCGGCGGTGGGGCGGCTGATGCGGAGGTTTCGAGGTTGCCATTGCATGAAGAAGGTATACATGATTCGGTTGGTCGCTCAGCATGGAGTACTAGTTTATTGAAATGTTAGAGAAAGTTTCGACGATCAGTACTGTGAGCGCTAGGGGGGACCTACATCTGTCACCAACTCGCATCCCCATCTGAGATTTTGGATCCGATGACATAGTTCAACTAGTGCACATACACGTGCTAAAGTCTGTCTTTAAGCTCGGATATGGCTCGGGCCGTGTGCTGAGGAACCTGGACGTATGCTGTAGGAAGCGCGCTGTGTCGCTCGATATGTTCTGCGGGATCTGTGTTGAAACAGGCGGAACCACGCATAATCCGCAGCGGCGAGAGATTGGGCAATGGCTTCTACAGTGTGGGGAAATCACCGCGTTGCCTGCGTCGGGGAAGATGGGATCAGGAGCGTTAAGGTGCTGGGCGAGGTAGGAACAGAGTGTGAGGTAAAAGGAAAGTCTCAACGGCGGATACCTGGGGCAATAACTTACCATCGGAGAACTGCAGGGTTCACGAGGTGCCGCACGCCTCAGCCGCAGACGTCAAAACTCCGATCATCGTTGGATTGAGATCAGGACAATGCGACACAGTTGGTAGCTGCCACAAGCACGTTTTATCAATTCCAGCCGCTCATGCCCTGATATCCATTGTATACAAGAGCCATGAAGCAGGCGTGCCTCGAGGTGCAGATCATCGAAGAGCACACCGCGGCTGGACGCGAAGACGGCTTGAGCTTGGTCACCACAGGAATTCGATTAACAACGTTCTGTCTTCAATCGCATTGGAAGATAGCCTTTTCGTTGACGGCTCAGCTCAACTCTGACACTAGTTTCCCGCCTTGATAAATCTTGCACGATGTTGCCGGCTCCGCGAACTTGAAATCAGTAAAGTTTTGCTATAGAATGCGGCGGTGAGGCGGGCAGCTTTGTGCTATGTATTCATGAAATGGCTTCACGGCGAACAAGCAGAGTCTAGAGGCCAACGACAGGCCCGTGTATTGATCTGGGAATTCGCCTAGACGAATTCGCCAGATGACAGAGCGTTGCTACTCCAGTATGTTTGTCGAATTCTGTGGCCAAAATCAGCTTGTGAGCGCTCTTAAAAGGGGCTAGGCGTGTTCCTAGCGATCGGCGTGTGGACGTGGAACTCACAGATGCAGCCGACGCACATGCTGGGTGCATGCCAAGCTGTGTCGATGAAAACTGTTAAAAACCTAACACAGACCGCAACAGCACTTCAGTTCTCGATTGAGATTTTTTGTGGTGATGTTAGGGTTGATGTGCCACGGAATGTGCACGGAGTGAGACCTACCGGTCGTTTGTTTTCCCGGCATCAGATGACGGCTTGAAGCGTCTCAGACATGACAGGTAGGTACATCAGCTGGGTGTCGCACTGCTGCCCTGCTGTACGAGTTTGCCATACGATATGTCAATAAGGCGATGTGAAGGCAACCAGGTAAATACTGCAGAGCTACAAATCAAGATCGCTGGAAACAAAGCCTATTATAAGGTCGGCCCGCGTTCCATGCCTCCCATGTTCCGTCCCAGTTCCCCTCGTAGGGGTCCAGGTAAGGTCTATACTAAAGACAGCACAGGCAGCCCTTCATGATAATCAAGGGCTGATGACTACTAGTAGAACTCAATTATCACTGAACAAGGACAGACTGCGTAGGACACCTTTTGCGTGTGCGCATGCACCGCTGCTCGAGCTTGTCTCGTAGTTTAAGTACTTGGAAGTGTCATGTTTCGGCTGTATGTACCTATATCCTGCAAAAACCAGAGGGTCCTTTTCCCAAGCTCACGGCAACATCTTAACGACACTGAGCCACCACACACCAGCGAGTGTGACTACATGCTTCATGTTGGGAGATGCCCAAAAACGTAGTATATGCTTAAAGAGGAACAGGCCATAGTCATGTCGTTCATCTGATTAATAGCTACAGATTAAACAACGCCGATTGGTCAATTCCAGACAGTTCGTGGGACCGCACCGCTAGTGATTCAGGCCGATGTGGCTTTGGTGGCATGATCATGATCGCAACGGGAGCGCCTGCAACAATAGCTTAACCTAGAAGCACATATATATCCGATAGTCAGCCCTTCCAGCATGTTACTTGAACTCTCAGAATTTGTTGACCATTATCGCCGAGCCAGTAAGTTGGTGTTACCCATCATTAATAGGTCGAAGTATGTTTGACTTGCAAAATTTTCGCAACATCGCCGTTGAGGTTTGTTTCGGCACCTTCAGTCGCTTTCGCCGATCTGAAGTGACTAATGTTTAGCGCAGCCAGTCTTAACTAACTAACATTTAGATTATGAGTTTGAGGCGGGTTTACTGTCAACGATCCACAAACGAGTACGACCTCGGTAACCCCAACTAGGAATGTCTTCTCAGCCTTTTTATCGCTATGATAAAATTGATGCACACTTCCACCTGTCAGACTACCAGAGCATCTACCGCTGGATTATGCCAACGATCTTCGTCAATGGATCAATCAACCACGCTAGACTCGGGGATAATCATTTAGTCAGGGCCAGTGTTTACGCCAATCATGATACGGAGACATATGCATTCTGTCCTGAACGTCAGAGTGAATGGATCTACCGAACAAACATCCTTGAAAATTAGTTGCGTATGGACATTGGTAAAAGGCTTTGTGCCCGGTGAAGGCAATACTGCTCCCAGAAGAAGAATGTTGTGAGGTTCTGTCGTGTTTTCACTCGGAAGAGGACGACAAGATACAGGGATGCTCTACAACCAGGGATCAAGGTCAAATTGCGAGGACATTGTAGAGCGGTGGTTATGTCTGCAATATCCGTGCTGCGCTTTGTACCACTCCAGACTCCAGATAGACTCAGACGGGTTGCACGGCTCTCCAACTCGCGGAGAACCGACGAGCATCAAGATTTGAGAGCGGAAGAAGGATACCAAGGCTGGCGAAGGTCATTTGCAGCGCAACCCTAGGGCTTCAGACTCGGCGGCTGGAAGTAGTTCGAGCCCGCAGGCGGGGAGCAACAGGCAAAGCTAGCGGACCTACCCAAGCGGCCTAACTGACGAGTGTGATTCGACGGCAAGCAAATAAAGCTAGCTGGCTGCAGGATAAATGGTATGTGGGTATTGGCCGATGCATGGCTTGAAATTATGAGCTGAGCCTGCTTCAGCTTAGTTGTTCAAACATAGTCATACCCAGAGGGCATGATTGTGCAGTTTATCTTACCTACTCCTGCTTGAGATGGCCATGCAATTGACGTTAACTTATCTGACCCGTCGTTTACACGTTGTAGCCATTGTGTTGAGTCCGGCTTAGACAGATACTGCTCCTTAGTGGCACCCCTGTTGTGATTTGTTTTGGTAAAAGAGTGATGCATGTACATCTAATGAACCAATGGGTTGTCAGGAATACCATTGAAGCTTCTGTATTGATTTGGTAAACTCCTCGAAGTGGATTTACCTGATAATGAGATTTAAGTGCCAAGCAATACGATTCAGGTCAATCGTGCAGGTGCTACTACTCACTGTTGAAAGCTTGCTTTAGTGGTCAACCTTTGGGGCTTTTAGACAATTCATGCTCCTTAAGGTCGAAGCTCCTTTCTTGCTCAATTTAAACACTTAGAGCGACGCACCCCATTCTAGCTGGCGATGCTATACTCTCTCCTAAATAATGCGGACAAACTTTGGAACAAAGTTTGTTATTCCCTTCGACCTCAAAGCGTTTTTGATACATAGTCGAAGTTTCATTATAACCATACTAGTAATCCCACATAATTTCTAGTAGCGCCGATCTTCTCTTGGTTAGTTACGACCGACAGCAACCATTAAATTTTATCCATATTTGAGCCTCTAGCAGGCACACGAAACCTAGTAGACATTTTTATGTTAAGCTTGCAGTACTATTCACCGTTTATGACAGTATAGACTTAAGGACCGACAGTTCTGACATGCGCTCTTTAAGGAAATCTAAAGTGTGCAATGTCGAAGTGGCATAGTTCTAGGCCATCCGCGAGCGGTTCGGTCAATATTCATTTAATTCCAAGATACCACATTCTATCTATTGTTCTAAAGCGCGATAAGAAAGCTACCTAGCCGTACTTTAAAGTAAATAGGCGGCTAGCAAGCATAAGGTAATAGTTTCTTGAAGGATCGTGGAATTCGCATTATTACTGGGTGAACAGCGCTAGTAGTGCGGTGGCAGTCGCTCAGGCGAAGCTGTAGGTAGAAATTGGCGGAATAGGAGCGTCTTTAGTGTTGGTAGGTCACTGTAGGTACTACAAGTGGGACGGTGAGCTCTGACTAGGACTTGGCGCATATGCAATCTGACTTTAGGCGACCCGCTTAACCAAAGTTGATTATCCACCTGATGTAGGCGTGTCTGCAAACTCACAATATCTGTCATTGTCTTATATATAGGCTGCAGAACCGAAATACTATGGCAATCGCCTTCTTCCACTTTTCACAGCATCCCCTTCCTGCCATGCAGCCCAAAACCAAATGTCCTACTGTACCACAACAAACACCATCCTACCCTTCACTCTCTCCTCTCCTCTAGGCACAGATATCTGGCGAAAACCACCCAATATCGACGTATTCACTGCCCCAATCCACCCTTCACCCTTATATAAGCATCTGTTGCGGCTTTTCCACGGCGCTCGTATTACCGTGTCCCTACCATCCGTTGATTCGCTTCGCCAATTCGACCAAGCTGGTTTAATTTTACATTTCACAAGACCAAGCACCGAATTAAAATGTACCAAAGATAAGTGGATCAAAACCGGTATCGAATATTACGAAGGGAAACCTTGGGTTAGTACCGTTGGATGCGACGCGTGGTCGGATTGGAGCGTGATTCCGCTTCCCATTGTGGATGAAGAGAGTAGGCCGAAGGTGACGATCGAGGCGGAGAGGGTGGGGAAGAGTTTGTGGGTGTATCAGATTATCAAGGGAAAGGAAGTGGATAGTAAGGCGGAGGAAAAATTACCACTAAGAGAATTGAATTGGGTTTTTGCAGAAGAGGAAGGATGGGAGGTGGGGATTGGGGGATTTGTTGCGAGGGAGACAGAGGGAGACGGAAAAGATGAGTTAAGCTAGCGTACATAGAAGTCGCCCACCCCTAGAAGTCGCCCACCCCTAGAAGTCGCCCACCCCTAGAAGTCGCCCACCCAACCAAAACAAGGATCACCAATTCAACGCGCGATAGCTCAACAACCACGCTTATATTTGAAACTGTGTATACATAGATTAAAGAGTCAAGGCTGCTGCAGCAGCTGCTGCAGCAGCTGTAGCCTTTTCTAGGTCCTTTAATGCTGCAGCAGCTTGCTGAGCGGCTGCTCGATCAACCGCAACCTTAATTGCTTCTACGTTACTAAAGCGTTCATTTAGATCAACCTGAACGCGCTTCCTAATTTATCTATCCTTAATCTTATCTAGCTAATATTAGAGGCGCTGATTAGCAGTTTAGAGTTAAGCTGCTCGATTGTTTACGACGCCAATTGCCTTACTTACCTTGCCAAACAGTATCCGTGTGCTGCGAGATAAAGATTCTAATTGCAAAAGCTGTTATTAAGCTTAATATAGATCCTGTAGCCTTTAAGGAGTTCTAAACGATAGATCTGATATAGATGTAGGCGATGCAGCTAGTGGAGGAGTAATAGGCCGTGCTGAGACTTGAGATAATCGTAGTACTTAATCTGGGTTATAAGGACAGAGACCTGCTGCTCTCTAACTAGCTCGAATTACGCGCTTAGATAGGCCTTCTACATAAGCTTAATAGTAATAGCTTATAAAGCGTTCTTTTTTAACTGGAGCTGTATTATCTAGTGTCGAGAGCTCTCATATCTGACTGCGATAGCTTAACTTAATAATAGAGAATAGAGCAAGATCCAGAGGCTGCAGGATATAAGATGTATAAGCAGGAAGATAGAGAGTAACTATCTTATTCTATTTGTAAAGCCACATGAACTCTATATCCGTATGAGAGCCATAGCTATTAAGTATTAGCATCCGATAGCGATCTTAATCTAGTACTATACTAGGTATAAAGATGCGCTTAAGCCACTTAACTCTAATCATATATAACGTCCATCTATTCTTAGACGTTATATATAACTAATCTGGTACAGAGCTTAATAGAAACTAGGTAGTTTGTAGGCTCTTAACCTTAAAGATTACTATGCATGTAAGCTTTTGCCCTATTACTAAGATTATCTTGATAATAGATACCCACTCGCGATTGCCTGGTTCTTTAATATAAGCCTTCTTCTTACCAGCTCTCGTAATAACTCTTATATTTGTATATACCCCTAGTACTATCCTAGTCTTATCTATATTCTATATATCCTCTACCTATATGCCTAGCTCGATTCGAACGCGATTGAATAGCTCTAGAAATACTAGAACCTGGGTAGGGCTTGTCGTATTAGCTCTTAGGGCCTCGATCGATCGGCTAACGATAGAGGCAACACGTGGTTGACGCGATAAGAAGTTTGAGATCTACCTGCGTCTAAGTGGATTGTGATCGCCGTTAACCTTAAGAATTTGAGTAGCTATCTCTTGCACGCGCGCATGAGATGGAGGCTGAGCACGTGAGTCCTCCTTAAGAATCCATTAAATAATAAACTCCTCTTGTACAGGTGCTAGTCTCTGTTGGTTTTGGTGAGCAGTAACGCGATCTGTGCGGCCGTTGATACGGTCTCGCAGTGTCTCTCTCGAGACGCCGTGCGCGATGGCAGCCTTCCTCTGGCTAGTAAAAACACCAGAATTAAGATCAGTAATAGCAGCTTATAGAGCAGCCTCACGGTTATCCATTTTATAAGCGTGGTTGTTGAGCTATCGCGCGTTGAATTGGTGATCCTTGTTTTGGTTGGGTGGGCGACTTCTAGGGGTGGGCGACTTCTATGTACGCTAGCTTAGTGTGCGAATTTGAAGACGGACTGGAAATCAAAATTTTGGAAGGATAGACCGTGGATCAGTATTCAAAGCTCGTTTGTCTAGACACTTGACTGTGATATCTCTATTTAACTCTACTTGCTCAGGTACTTCACGCCTAACGCATACCTCCCACACCAAGTTTGATCCCCGCATGCCTGAGTCATTGCTTCTCATTGGATTTGCAACTATACAATCAGCCCGGCATTCCTCAATTCCTTCATTTCGATTTATTGAGTTTCTTCATGAAGTAAGAGTAAGAACACTGATAGTTGATATTATGGCATTAAAAGTAACACTATATCGTATCTTTGGCGCATCTAAGGCCTTCGTTAGAAATGCAAGAGTATGGATAAAATGGTATGAAAACCCCCGCGGATGCGCGATGTGCAGAGCTTGCAATGACGTACTTAGGATGTGAAATATATTTGAGAAAGTACGGCCTCGTGTAAATGAGGCACATGCCCTGCTGCATGCGAAAAGAAAATGACTGGTCGGAATAACGAAAGATGATAAGTGATGCACAAACATGGATTCGGCAGCACAAGCGCAACCGCACAGTAGATACCTTTTTCAGCAGCCTCTCTGTCGACGTGGGAGACAATGGAGGGGCACAGTCCTGGCGCATGACGCTGAAACTAGGCATCAGTGGAAAGGAGCACCCGAAGTCGCTTTCCTGGAGATGAGAAGTAACATTGCTTACCAGACTAACGACTGCAGACATCGGATGACCTTGTCTTGTAAGTGCTAACCATTCCCTAAGCCGTTGCCCCCCCCGTAAGTAAGTTAATGCATCTTATTCTCCCAGGTCTTTCATTTTATAGCCGGCTTTGAGCCCATACTCGATGCAAGCTTCCCCCCTGGTTTGGTTCGTGACCTTTTTATCACCTCTAGGTTCTCGGTGCGTCCAATGCTTTGATTCTTCCATTTTAGGCCTGAAAGAGATTTTCGCCTCACCGACACATACTCAGCCTTTGTCATACCATGTCGCCAATTTAGACGATCAGGCTAGGGCATCGCATTGAATAGACCATTCGGAAAGGAGCATTTCAGCTCTGTGCATATATCGCGCATGCCGAACAAAGCTTTTGTTGTGCACCTGAAACGGATGGCAACACCGTGAGCAAGAAGTCCTGGTCAAATCGTACGTTTTGTGGTGTTATGGACGTCCAGGCTCACGACCTCGGCATGGGTTAGTCGAGCTTTTGCCCGAGCGCGGGGTAAATTGCCATACAGTAGGGCGTATTCCCATAGCACCTTGATTCATAAAGAAAAAGCGCGACGCTCACCCTTTCTTTTGTCCTTGATTCTATCGATTGAAGTAGCTTGAGTATCGCCACGAATCTTTCACGATGCCACCAAATGATCACCCACCTGTGATACTCTTCGGCTATGATTGTAAGCCATTGCTCCATTCCGGGTTAACTATTCTGTCCATGTTAGATCTGGTTAATTCCAACAACGCGCTAATTCTTATGCAGCAAGTCCGTTCACAAACAAGGTCAGATTGGTGTTGCAAGTGAAGCAGGTACCTTTCTGTACGTTGCAGTCTTCTCTATCATGCTTCGATTCGCCATGTAACCAACTACACAACATATCTGAACTGAGATTTTGATTGTGTCGTTGCTGCAAAATTTATGGTTTAACATTTTCGCATTCAAGCCAAGAACACATTCTGCTCCATGTCTTTACGTTGTTTTCGAACACGTCCATCCATATAACTGTCGCTCGATTCTTTTTGCTGCATGAAAGAGGTAAAGGTTATGCTTCGACTAACATGAGATCAAGCATATGTACCCGTACCATCCATGCTCCCGCGCCCTCTCTTGACATCCACATTCGCTCTCCACTATCGCAAAATACCTGTACTCGCTATTGGTAGGGAAATCTATTGCGACACTTCGCTCATCATCGAAGCAATCGAGCACTTCTTCCCTATCCAAGATGGGTGGGGAAGTGTGTACCCCAAATTCGAGGGCGTGGATGAGTGGACGTACAAAGCTCTTGTGAGAGGGTTCGCCAGCTTTTGGACTGATGTAAGTTGATTGTGTCCAAAGCCAAACAACAAAAAGGAAGCGATAGAATTGATACTGACCGGATGATCAGAAACCGCTCTTCCGCATAACAACTGGGCTTATTCCCTCCAGCGTCTGGTCCTCTTCTTTTGGCACAGATCGCGCCCAACTCATCGGGCACAAGCTCGATCCGTCAAAACTCGAGGCTAAGATCCCCCAGAATCTATCAAACCTCGATCTGCATCTCTCACTACTAGAACCCACATTCAAATCCGGCACTTGGGCAATTCCAACAAAGACGCCTTCGCTAGCCGATATAAGCTTGTACTATCAACTGAAGTGGGGTATCGACATTGCTGCAGGGAAAGGAATATACAACCTAAGCGCAGGTGGGGCGAGCGATACAGAGAACGATATTGCGGAAACGGTTTTTAACAAGGAGCGTTATCCGGGGCTGTGGAATTGGTTCCACACATTCGAGTCTTATATTGGCTCTCTCCCAAATCTGGAGACTACAGTTTCGGAATCGGATATACGTTGGAAAGATATCCTGCGCCAGCAACCCTTTCTGAGTGACGAGAAAGTCCTTGTACCAGCAGCTGTGGAGCAACATCCATCTCTCGATATTCAGAGAGGTCTCGAACCCGGTGTAAGTGTGAGTATCACACCAGATGATATTGGGCGCGCCAATCCAACCCTGGGCACGTTGGTGAAACTGGGTGTTGAAGAAGTGGTCATCACGCCGAACGAAAGTGCGGAATTAGATATCAGGATTCATTTCCCTCGATTAGGATTTATTGTTAAAGTCATCGAGGGGAGTAAACTGTAGGAAGAGGAAAGAGTTTTATGTACTTCTAGATGCTTATTCGGGGGAACGGTAATTATAGCCAACTATGTACAGTACAAAACCGAAAACATTTGGCAAGCCCAATTCATAGACTTTATATTATTCGAACTTGACTTGCAAAGTAGTGAAGCCCCCTGAACCTCTCGCGCCTATCGATGATAAAGTTCAGATAGAGTGTCCCAAAGAACCTGGCTTAGACACCCGTCAGCTAGTTACCGGATTTCACTGGTGTTATGGCAGCGCCACAGCGGCAGTCAAGTATTTTGTGAAACGCGGTACTTGCGCCAACTGCGCTCATGTCGATCTGAACGTTCTTCTAGTTGAAGCAAGCAATACACGTTGCCCTTTTGGTGTTCGCAACTATCAAAGAGACACTGCTACAAGATTAGTGTCTACAGTTATTCTGGATATCTCTTCAAAAGATTTCTTGTGCGGTGCCAGCCAAGAAAGAAGGCAGTCAGTCATCAGCGACAGGCTCTATAAGTGATATGAAGAAGCCAATAAGGTAGAGTCGGTCGCTCAAGTTGTGAAGGATAAACATATTGTGTTTGAGATTAGGGGTCGATATTTCACATCGCTTGTTCATCATCTCATGAGCTATCCAGTATACTCAGATTTGAGAACTGAGGCATAACAATGACTTACCGGATGCTAAGAAGTTCAAGCTAGGCTAAAATATAATGAGCATGAGGATGTCTATAATGATGTGACAATATAGGTGAAGGGTACAATCAGTAAGTGACGATGCAAAGCACCAATCTGGGGATGGCCAAGTGAGAGTCGAGCAAGGAGAATGATTGGAGTATGCTTTTGCTGTGGTATCGAAATCGTAACTGTGATCTACCATGATGTCGTAACGCCAAACGCCATTGATCCGACTTGGATCATTCACGAAACCCATCAGCTTCTTGCAAGATACAACAGAGCTCCCACATGATGCAATCGGTCAACGCCGCATTCGTCTTAGCTTTATTCGTCGATATCCATTGCCTCGACACCGCCGCCTACCTTCATCTTCAACTTTCTCTTGCTCTTGATCTTTGGTAGCGTCTCCTCCAGATCGCTGTCCAGCTCGCTCTCCTCAGCCGCGAACTCCTTCCTCCTAGCCGCAACCTTCTCCTTGACCTTCTGAAGATCGACCTCCATCTCCGCTTGCTCGACCTCTTCCTTGGCCCATCTCTCACTCGGCGGCAGAAGGTGCTGGTTTTCCTCAACCAACTTCCTATCCTCTTCCCTTTGTCTCTGCTTGTTGCCACGCATGCGTGCCTTGTAGAATGCTCGCTCTCTCTTCGCCCGGATCTCTGACACGCGAGACATTGCCTTGAGGGTAGTTTGTACGAGGTCGCGGTTGTAGCGCACGGGAATGTTGCGGCGCTGGGCGAAGGTGAGAGTGCTGTCGACGGTCATTTCCTTGCCGTGCGCACGACGGAAGGATTTGGTCCAGGCGAGCTTTCGCGGGTTACGCTTCATTTTGAAGTTCTTGTGGCATTTGGATTTGCAGAAGCGGAAGGCTTTGGCATCGTTGCGGACTGCACGGGATTAGCAATGGGCTCGTGGCGTGGAGGATGCGTGGCATACCAAACGTGATACCCTTGGATGGGTACACAGGTGCCGAGCAGAAGTAACACGTCTCGATTCTCATCTTGTCGTTTATGCGCGACCGTTTGCGCAGTCGTGTGGAGGTGGAGAGAGTGGTTTTGCCCGCCGCCAAAAATCCTAGGTTGAGCCAAGATTTCGCTGCATTGACCGCTTTGTGCGGAGCCAATCACAACTCATCTCGTCCGCGGTTTCCTCATTTTTCTTTCCGACGGCCGCAACCAACGACGACAAGGACGACGAAGACGCCATTCACCTTTCCCATCCTCATCGCGACCACATGTCAATACCGGTCCCTGCGTCATACCCTCCTCCCACCGCTTCCCATCCGGCAACGCAACAACAGCAAGCCCCGCAAGAGAAGAAGAAGATGTCTGCTTGGGTTTGGGTTGTGGGCGCGGGCGCAGCTGCCTTCTTCGTATGTCGCCCATTTTCTTAGCAAGCAGAAATGAATTTTCAGAAGAGAAGTTAGAAAACTGCCAAGATAGCTAGAGATCATGTGGGATGTATACTGATGGACAGTGAACAGGGTCGCGCAGCGCTCGTCGCATTAAGGAGATCAGGCGGTGGCGCTGGACCATTGGGACGGAGTTTCTACAAAGGTGGCTTCGAGCCCAAGATGACACGGAGAGAGGCTGCGCTGATACTAGAGATGCCGTACGTTTGCTACCCAAGAGATTGCGGAGACGCAGGACGGCAAGAATGCTAACAATGGACAGTGAACGAGGCATTACCAAAGAACTTCTACGGAAGAAGCATCGATCGCTTATGCTTCTGAACCATCCGGATCGAGGTGGTAGCCCATATCTAGCAACGAAGGTCAACGAAGCAAAGGAATTATTAGAGAAGGATGTGAAGTAAAGACTGGCATATTTGCGGTCTATTATGAGATGTATCAAGAATTGTATTATATAGTATGGCTCGGTTCTGCTGCATGAGCATGGCGTTAGGTTGAATGTACAAAGCCTTTCAGAGAATACTTCAAGAGACCGAGCGAGACAGCGGATCCCAACACGTGTATCTCATGGCATCTCAAACATCGCCGCTCACCAATGCACTGCAGCTCCCATCGATGACGATGGTTAAGTCAAACGCGCTACCAGCTCAAGTATTGATCTCATAGTTGACAAAGCCATCATCCATGCTGCGCAGAGCGCAGAGTCTGGTACGGACATTGGAGATACGTTTTTGGTCATCCAAATCGAGACAGCAGCCGAGTGCCTCCATGACAGAAGTCAAATCAATTGAAAAGATTGAGTGATCGAGCGGATCTAGAACAATCCATTCAAGGTTATCAACCTGGGAGTAATGCGAGAGGTTTGGCACGAAGATTTCCCAAGGGTTCAGTCAAAACCTCGAACAATACTTTAAAGAGGACGTAACTTTGAACAGCTAAACGAAGCCTATTCGAGGTCTGGCATCCCCAGGTAAATTGCATGCACTTGCAACGGCGACCTATATGAAGGGACGAAGATGATGGCTGTACGATGTCACTATGGTAAACGGACGATATAGGGGTCCAGTTTTAAACATGATTGGAAATCCTGAACGCTTTCTTGTACAGCTAGTTACCCAAGAAAAGTCTCAAAGAACATACGTGCTGTGAAAGCCATGAGGACCGTAACTGGGTATCGCGTTGCCACACTCAGCCGCAGCCACGCTAGTCACTTCTAAGTTCAGAGTGAGGACACATTGACCATCCGCATGGTCTCGTAGAACTTTCTTTGCATCCACAAGTCCTTTTACAAGCAGAAGGTCATATGTTATCAATCTATACGCGAGTCTACAACCTCGTTCATGTCTGCGATGTTCCATCCATGGTCACGCCTGCCCTTTGAGTTGAAGCTCCAGATTATAAGTTACTCGGTTGCCGACCGCTACGCGCAACGGGATAAAAGAAATATAAAACATCTCAAGAATGCGCTCATACCTTTGATACGTGTTGGTAATGAGGAGTTGGCGCGGCTGGCCAAGGAAGCATGTGTGTGCAATAAGCTCATCTTGCTTTGTATCATGCTAATTGGTACACAGTTTACACGACCAATGTTTTCATAGTAGCTACAACTGCGATAAAGCGTGGCTATAGTTTCCCTCAACTCACTTACCCTCCACGGATATTCGGCAAATGGGTTCGTCATCTCGAAATACGGCTGAATCTCTATCTCTTGAATTCAGCGGAGCAAACATTCTTTCTAGGACATAATGAGTTGTCCTGGCTCGTGATGCCGAAACTTAGACTGGACTCGTCGGTGCTTCGACCTAGTTGTATAGATTTCGAGGAAGCCCAGTCACGGGTCAACTGGCAGGATCACTTCCCTCACATTCAAAATCTCAAGTTCGACATTTGTATTCTAGCAGCGCAGCCGTCTAGGTACGATTTACACCATAATGCACCTCTGAGTTGCTTTGGCACGCGAGTCAAGGATTTGGCGGAATTTTTACAAACTTGTGAGATACCTATCAATGCCAAGAAGGTAGAGATTGTCGTAAGTTGTGAGGGTTGCAGGAAGAACGGTACTTATAACGATCGTCGAACAGGGTGCGAGCCTATGGTGGTCAGGCTGATGAACAGAGCCAAGTGTACATGTGAAAAAGATTTAGGGAACACGCTAAAGACCTTGATGCAGCAAAGAAGTGTACCAAGCCCAACAGACTAGATTCAAGGGTTTCAAACAGAAATAGGGAATGCTCATGAGCCGTTGACTGATCCGAATGTGGATATGGTGCCAGAGCTGGAGTGTAGATCAATCGACCTCGACTAGTCGCATACAGAAAATTTAGCGTAGTGGAAATTGCCACTGGAGTAAGCAGTACAGGTTTTTCCAGCATCTTGTTCCAATAATCAGGCACGGGAGCAGAGGTAAATACCCAAGCAAGTTCAAGCTGCTCCCCGCTTTGAATCACACCAGCATCTTTGCAAGTTCTTAACACTATCCGCCTCTGATAAAGTAGCTGTTATTCCTTTCATGCGCTGACCTACCAATACCCAACTCTGGAGACCATTAGCAGGTAAGCTTGCATATAGTGCACAAATTGAATCACGTGATGTATCGCACATCCCCGTCTCTGTTCTCTCATCAATGTGTTCCGAGTATTTTTACATGGGAAGAATTAGTTTAGCTGAAAGCCCTAGCACAGCCCTCGTTGATGCGAAGGGTGGCAAATTGTTGAACAGACCTCGCGTGTGGCGGTGCAGCTGACACAGTTCACCGGTCAATGGCTGGCAAGGGTGAGTGAGAAATTCATAAAGAGCATTTAACGATGTCTGATTCCGACCAAACAGTTGGGTGGCCTGCCGTCTTTCGTGTCGCTTCTGTGTTTTTACATCCTGGCAGCCAATATGGAGCCCTCGCTCGAATCCGTTACATCGGGGTATGAACTGTTCAAACACACTGAACTTGATCAGAACAAACCTTCACTTCGGCTAATACAGATATTACCTGATCTATCAAAGGAAAATCTGGTGCAATGCAAGCTCATACATGCTCTTCTTCCGCCTTCATACCTCCACGCAGAAGACCGCGAAGATCATTCGATCACAATCCAGAGCCAGGAGGGAGCCTCCATCGCAGAAACAGACGAAGAATCCAATGATTCCGCGATTAACTACTTGTGTTTGTCGTACATGTGGGGTGATCCTCTCCGACAACACGCTATCACGATCAATGGAAAGAGATTCCAAGTGAGGAGAAATTTATGGGGCTTTCTTCGCATGGCCAGGGAGAAATTACCTCATGTTTACCTATGGATAGATGCCTTATGTATTGACCAGAGTAACACCTTGGAAAGGAATCACCAAGTTCAACAAATGGGTAGCATTTATTCAAGAGCGGACATGGTGCTTTTGTGGCTGGGGAATGATGTGGAATTAGAACATGTTCTTCACTCTGTTAGTATGGGAAAGAAAGGGCGCGACATGCAGACTTTCATAGATTCTTTGCACCTCCTCGAAGGTATCTCAGAGTCTCGCTCAAGACCAGGAAGAGCTGATATAACCTACCTGACCGACGTCTCAAATCCAAATCTTGCATCGTCTAGTGTAGGCTCAGTACTTTTCAAGGAGCCTCTCACTGGGCTTGAAGGATTCGACTTCTTTGCAGACGCAACCGGAAAAGTGGAAAAACGTCTTGAGAAAATTACAGAGAACGAATACTGGTCCCGAGCCTGGGTCATCCAAGAAGTACTACTCGCCAAACGCACTTTCATTCTAGCTGGACGAGTAGCCCATAGCCTTCGCTCGCTCGCACTGAGATATCGAGACGCGGTGCCTCACTATCGGGACAATCCATTCGAGACTATCGTGGATATCTTGCTGCAAAAAAGCCTAACAAGGGGTAACACACAAGCTTTTAAGACATGGGGTGTAGTGAACTTAGTACATTGGTTCCGGAACACGAAGTGCTTCATTCAACGGGACCGAATTTACTCTCTCCTGGCCCTGTGCAAGGAAGGAGAGAAACTCAAAGTGGACTACAACATACCAGAACAGCGGCTCTTGCGCCAAGTACTGAGTCTGCGCGAAAGTCATATGTGCTTCTGCTCTGCCGCAGCGGTATCACATGCCCTAGGTCCTTGGAAATTCGACACGGAGCAACATTCCACTGACGAAACCGCCTTCATTGAAACCCACGTATACTCTTGTGCTCTGAGCTCAGCCGTATGCCCATTTTGCGCCAATTGGGTGCCTTTCTCATGGACACGGAAGAGAGGTTTGCTATTCTGCTTAGGAACTGCCTGCCCCGACATGCAAGGTCACTTGTACTGGGAACAGTATGGAAATTTTGAATCCTCAAATCGGCAGAATGAAAGCTCAGCGCCATCTGCAGGCGCGATGTACGCGCAATTCAGGTCAAATAACAAATCGCATCTATTATGCGACGAGGGAGCTGGCGTCAACATCAAACAGAGCGAATGGAACGATGTGTACCTCTTGAGATTCACATTTCGTACATTTGTTGAAATGCTCAAAGAAGATTTTGCAACGAATGGTCTAGGACTAAATGCATGTACGAATATGTGGCCAAATTCCTCAGACGGCAGGATTGGTGAAGGGCGTTTGCGATTTTGCACTTGATGCCAACCGCAGAGACCCATCATCAGTACCACGAAAAGAATATACGCGAGCAAGAGCCTCGCAAGCAACGAGAAAGCATCCGAAACGCAATATAGTTTCACATGATCCCTCATAAGGCTGGCGTCTGCAAAGGTACATTCGACCATCTGTGATCTGTTTGGAACTAATCAAGTTTGGGATGAAAGATTGGAAGAACCCTACAAGTACGAGACTCCAGAAGCTGTCAGCAGGTGAAATTCAAGGCAGGCACCTTCTAGCACCAAAACATTCCAGCGCGATTGCCAAGGCAATTCTGGTCAAACATAGGACTAAGTTAGTAAATCCTGAACAACGTCTGGGAGACAATTGATGCTCTTCGGATTAGACTGTTTGAACGTGTGACATGTAACTTTTTCCCTCCGCGTCATGAACATCGAGTATGTGGGAGAAAGCTTTTTTGTAGCCGATGCTTGATAATACACTAAAATCAGATTCGCTTCAAATCTCACTCCTCGCGCAAATCAATGCTGAGCGACTAGCAAGGCCAACCAAGATCATATCGCTACTTCCGGGGACGATGAAAAATTGGGGAGGCTGACAAATTTCCCATAAAAGCTGCGGGCTATGGGGCGAGATCTGTTTATGGGGTTCCATTTGAGATCCTCTGTATAGCTTCACTGTTTCTATGTACATATACTGAAATAATTCTAGGAAGAACAAGGTCGGATAGTCGGTGCATGCATTCACCAACATTTTCTACGACTCTGTTTCGAAATATGTTTATACATCCCTTATGCCATGACTTGCTTTCGTTTGTGTATGGCATTGCTTGATCAATTTGAAAACACAGGTTCAGAGTTGGAACTGAAGGGAGTTGGAGAATGGATTTGACTGTGGGACTGTCCCGGGGACCAATCGGACACTTTGGTGGTATGTTAGTGCTATGAGGTGAAGAGATTTGTTCAAATCATCGTCACGTAGCGAAGCACGGCTGATCATCGACTATCTGAGGACGAGGATTTCGTGGCGGAAGAAAGGGGGCAGGTCTTGCCTTCAGAAAGGGTCAAGCCACCACGTGCTGTTTCAGATCTTGACATCTGCAAGGACTCGTCTCCCATTGCTCGGGCTGCATGCATGCCTGTTAATACAGTGCTCTAACGCAAGGGCGCCGAAAACCACAAAGGGGCTGTCACCCACCTATTCGACATGTAGTTGATGAACTATGCTCAGGATGGCCTTGAGTCCGACCACGCGGGGCAATGGTGGGGCAGCTAACGGACCTCAACTCACCTCTCACGAGATGACGGCCACCTCCGACGCTTACTGGCGGTCTTTGGCATTGGCCAAGGGATATATTTGACGCTGTAGATTTTCTTGGAAGACTGCACGATCTCTTCTGTTTCCTACACCGCCGCATTTCAAGGACTGACTTATTCTGACACTACAATGGCAGCGGACACTACAGAAGGGCTTACGTCCGAGCAAATTGCTTTCTTCAACGAGAACGGCTACTTGCTGATACCAGATGCACTGTCACAAGACACAGTCAAGGAACTGTTGGAAGACACGAACAAGATGCTGAACGATTTCTCGCTGGATGACCACCCAATGACCAAGTTTTCGACTGGCGGCGATGATGGTGCAGATCATGTAGGCGACAAGTACTTCCTCGAGTCTGGTGACAAAGTACGATTCTTCTTTGAGGAAGGTATGTCCTACTCCCAGCCCTACAAATGCTTGCCCAAACTCACCTCCTAAGATGCATTCGACAAGACTGGCAAACTCACCAAACCCAAGCATCGTGCCATAAACAAGATCGGTCACTACCTCCATGAACTCTCCCCATCATTCCGCGCCGCTTCTCTATCTTCTCGAAATGCCGCCATCGCACGCTCCCTCTCTTTCCGTGACCCGCGCGTCCTGCAATCCATGGTCATCTGCAAACAACCGGAGATAGGTGGTGCCGTCCCGCCGCACCAAGATAGCACATTTCTGTATACGGACCCGCCCAGTGCGGTGGGTTATTGGTATGCGCTCGAGGATGCGACAGCAGAGAATGGGTGTCTGAGTTTTGCGGCGGGGAGCCACAGGAGGGCACCCGTGGAAAAACGCTTTGTGAGGACGGGCAAGGCAGGAGCGGAAGGCACTGGGTTTATCGATAATGAGGGTGCGAGGTTCCCGAAGGGCTTGAGGACGGAGCGCGATGGTGCCGTGAACGGTGAGAAGGACGACTATGAGGTTGTAGAGAAGGAGGAAAGATATGATATGGGCGAAGTAAAGGCCGGTACGCTGGTACTTATTCATGGGAACATCCTGCATAAGAGCGAGAAGAACACAAGCGGCAAAAGCCGCAATATCTATACATTCCACGTCATCGAGGGCAACGAGAGATACGATGAGCGAAACTGGCTCCAGCCACCTGAGCAAGGCTTTTCGAGGCTATATCAAGAGCCAAAGGCACTGAACACTGCTGCACATACGGGCCATGTACTTGCAAAGGATTGGTAGTCGATGTATATATATTCGTACAATGGTCTCTCACGTCTTGCTCTGCACGCAGAGTCCGATACCAGCAAGCACGAACGCCATACCTATCCAAGTATCTGCTCATCGTTAGCTTCGCTATGCGTCTTAACCGCGATGTTGGAAGTTACCTCTACTAATGACCTTCTTCTCTGCCCACCATTCGCCTAGCACCGTGAACAAGAATGCCAGTGAGTTGGTGATGGGCACCGTGAGACTCAATTCGGCTTTTCCGATCAAAATAAAGAACCACACACTGCCGGTGATGTTCAAAAGCAAAGGCACCGCGTATGCTGGTCTCGACAAGACGCCAATGACCGCGTACCATATTCCCAGCACTTTCTTCTTTAGCCATGAATTGTTCGGGTCAGTGAGAGACGGCCGTTGAGGAGGGGTGTAATTCCTGTTGCTGATGAGCCAAGTTTGGTGAGAGGATGGGATTAAAAGGTACATGGCAGCTTTCCGCATGAAGGGCGTCGTGAGACCCCAACAAGCTCCCACCATCAAGAAGCCTAAGATCCAGCGGAAAATGGATGGCTGTGGGTCATTATGTATGGGAGAATCGGGATCCATTGTGGAGCAAAGCTATGCTGATTTCAATAGATAGCTGTAGGGATAACAGTGAAGAAACGGCCAAAGGACCTAGCTCTATCGCGATAACTACCCTTGTGTCTGGTGAGTGTACTACCGGTATGGTAAGGAGCAGTGTCGCTGTGACGAAGTAGTTCTGCGTCGCGTAGATAGGAGGCCCGTGCGCTGCATGCGCCGCAACACCAAATTATCATCGAGAACAACCAAGCAGACTCGTCCACGACACCGTCATCACACAGCTCGATCCTGAGTGAGACAGCCCAATCTGGTACCTGGCTTGTCTTGAAAATGAAAGAGCGTGGAAATCATCGCATGGGCGAGCACGAGCACGCCAGTCACTGGCTGTCCCTTGGAGACTCTCCAGCATCAGCTGCACGATTGTTTCTAGCAAACGTCACGCCACGCCACACACGATTTCCTTAGCTGCAGGATTTGAGTGGAGTAGAGCGTGCGATGTGACGCTCCACCGTAGGTTCCAGCGACCAGCACTCTTCAGAAGCTAGTTGAGCTTCCATCGACACCATGAGTAGGTAGGTATCTTTCATCCACTCTCTTGGATCACCCGCTAGTCTCAATCTCGTATTTCATTGCCTCTATCGGATAGTCCTTTATCGGTCAGCCTATCGCTTCCGCTTCGTCCGGTTTTTGGGCCTATTGCCATACGTGGGCTGGGAAGTCTGCTTGCGGCATGTGTTACTATTGCATTCCAGGCTCTCGGTAATTCGAGTGGCGGGCCTTCCTCTTCATCGAAATGAGAGTAAAGCACGTGACGACAGCCCAATAAGTTTGGCTCTCCGTCTTTTGACGTTGCCGCGGCGCATGCACGCATTGCATTTCAAGTTACTCCTGGGGCACGTTGGGAAAAACTTCACAATTAGGAAGCCTAAGGTCATGCACAAAGAGATGGATATAACAATGACAAAGGTTACTAGACAAGTGGATTGTCAAGTAATGGGCTCCTGCAGGCTGGGCAACGTCGTCAAGAATGTAACCCAACGTTCGGTATGTGGCTGCATTCGGCATGCACCCACCTCGTCACGGATTGCCCAACCACCCTGAATTTTCGAGCTTGTGACGTTTGACACTTTGAAGGGTGCAAACACCCGAGATTTCCTGAAACATAAGGGCTGTGGCTTAGGTCATCCTCCATTCCGCCCTGATTCGCTAAGAATAGCTGGAATGCGCTCGAAGAGGGAGAGGCTGGCAAGAACTCTACCCATCTAGGATGCAAGAGTATATATCGAGTCTAGGTAGGTTTGTTTAGCATGTTTGTATTCTTCATCATTGGGTCGCTACAAAGTTATTCCTGCAGGCCTACAACTATTGCGAATCTTACCAGCAAGGTACAAGTACGTGTTACATTCAACGCGTTACCACCGCCTTCCGTTGCCGCGAAAACTTGCTTGCCACACCCCGCCTACCAGTTACCTGGTCGATCCCGCACGTGAAAGACAAGCTTCATGACCTCGCTATTACAACGCCCCTCCGATATACCAATGCGGCCGATCGGCAACAAAGAGATGGAAATTGTTGACCTGGACCAGCTCTTTGAGGATTACGTTGAGACAGAATTGCTTCGACCCTACAGCGACTCTACAGCCGACCGGTCCAGCTCCGATGATCTGGCACAGCTCTTTGAGCTCCCCTCGTCGAATGAGAGTGACTTGTTCTGGAGTGGACCTATTCCTGATCGGGATCAAGAGGTTGCTTGGCACAAGGCTCTCCAGAAATGCGATCAAAACCCAGCCTCATCCATGCCTATTGATTCCTCCTCGTTCCGCATTGACTCGAAAGGGAAAGAATCGTTGAGCGATTCAGAGTTGCTCACTTTTGAGGATTTGTTCGACTTGGAGAGGAATCAATTGCGCTCTACTTCCCAGCCTTCCACACCACGACCCCACACAACACGTTCAGTCAAGAAGGCTGTATCATTTAACGATCAATCGATTACCCGTGGAATCCAAAAACCAACCAGAAAGTCGCCTGGTACATCATCCGCGAAGATGATGCAACCATCATTCTACCGATCTCCCATTCCAGATGCCTGGACGCGCAAGATGGATTCCCCAGCAGACTCCTTCCATCTGCGAAAACAATCACACCGCATCACCTCGCCTCCTCTCTCATCCAAGATAGTCCAACATGAGAATGGGACCGGTTTCTTCTCGCAAGATCATCGCCAGCCTTACACCGCTGCCCGCTCGCCACTCCCAAACGACGAGCCCCACACACCAGGCCTCGACTTCTCAAATTACCAGTTAACACCTCAAGCATCACCAGCTATCGGGATCCCCAGTAATGGAAACAACCCCTTCAATGATAATATGGGCCTGACATTTAGCTCCTCGTCTGTGTCGAGTGCGGCTCTCTCAGCCTTGCAGACCCCGCCCTCCTCACTACGCATGCCCATGACAACGTGGGGTCCCGACACGTCGCCTAGCCTTGACTTTGCGTTTTCAACCTCACCGGATTTCTCGGGCACTGGCAAGACGGCTGGATGGTGGAATGATGATGTTTCTCATCAGCCATCTAACAATCCATCATATCGCGAGAGCAATTCACGATCAACAAGCCAGAATATGGGCCTGACGAATGAAGCGATGAACGGGCTCGGTATCTCGTGCGACACAACGACATTTGGTGATTTTAGCGCCGTGGGGCTAGGTGTGACCCTTGGAGGTGGGGAGAGTATCTCCGGAGCCTCAGCCTCGCCATTTGAGATGGGCAACTATAGCGCAATGTATCACACGCCGCCACAGCAACAGATTGTGACCATTGGGCATCGTCCGTTATCTCGATCTCCATCGCCTTGCCCACAGCCCCGCTTCCACCGCCGCCGGCCATCTACTCATTCGTACACTTCACATCACCGGGCCTCGCATAGTAGTGCGGCTTCCAGTCGTCGTAAATCTAGCAGCAACTCGTCTCAGCAGTCATCTCGCCAACCTTCAAGTGGCAATGTAGGTTTCGTTAACTTTACGCCACATGATAGCCGGAAGATCTTGACCGGCGTAGCTCCCAGCGGCAGCTCAAAGACAAAAGCAAGAAGAGAGAAAGAAGCTGCAGACAAGAGAAGAAAGCTCAGCCAGGCCGCTATGAAAGCCGTAATGGAAGCTGGAGGCGATGTAGATAGTCTACGGCGCCTAGAGAGGGAGGGACTACTTGTCCTTGAGAGCTAGAAGCAGCGCGGCGCACCGCAGTGGATAGAGACGAAGAGCTGGCTGACATTTCTTTCTACGTGTTTGGTGTTTGGAGTGTGGAGTTCGAATCGGATAAGATACCTATTGTTGTTTTATTGTCGCCAAACAGACTTTATCGCGTACTACAAGGACGGTGGTTCTGGGGGATGTAATGCGTCTATAGCACGAGAAAAGTCACAGAATAGCACCCAATAAACCTAATCAACGCACTTTTCAATACAAGAAAATCGGCTCTGTATTTGCATGACTCTGTTCATCGCTGAGTTTTCGCCCAGTAGAGGTGCTTTGATTTTCTGAGCTGGGGTGTGCTGCTCGACCCTGCCGTGTGCCTTTGTCTTTGCGCGCATGTAATCGCACTACGTGAAAAGTGCGACAGGGGAGAAAGTTCGGTTGGCCTAGTTCCACCATTCCCATGGGGAATGCAGCCAATCATGAGGTATGGCTAATCGCTCTTGCAGTGTTAGGTTCCTTTGGTGAATTGTCCCTCATCCTCCAGCCTCGACCTCTAGGCGTCCAAGCACAGTCTCTACAACGCCCTTCGCACCTATACCCGTCTCCACACCACCCAAACTCTTCTCTTCAGCTTCCAATTCTACAGCACCCTCATACACCTTGACAATCATTTCCTCGTCGACCTTTGTCCCGCACGCTACCAGGCCTTTGATCAATGTGCTGACACGCGTGATTTCTCGCATGACTGCTGGTTCGATTTCGTCATTCTGGCTCGAATACAGTGTCTCGGTAACGCTTTCATCAAGGCGATTGATGCCAACTTCTTTAGGATCCGCGGTAGTCGTGATGTGTTTTGAAATGAAAATATATCCATTGACCCCAAGCACTACATCAATCTCGCCGGCTGCAGTGTTGAGGGTGAAAACCTGCCTTCGGCTCCTCACCACGCCTCCCTTTCTGCTCAGAATGCCGCCACCAGCGCCCGTTAAACTTGTAAACAACCCGTTTCGCAGCTTTCCGTATTTCAGGGATCGGGTATGGAGAGACGCAGTGTTGTCTTGATGCAAGGACTGGACTTCGGCGACCAGGAGATCGCCCTCGGAGAAAAAGGTCCGGATATTGAGTTCATCGACGGCGGTCCTGCGCCTTAATATACCGCCGGGAAGATTGATGGATGATAGAGGGAGATTGGCAAGCATCGGGGCCGCAATGTCGACGCTCCATTTCTTCGTTTGCACACTGACAATTCTCCCCACCACCAAGTCACCAATTTCTGGCTGATACCGTGCTCGCAGTGGCTGTACAGATAACAGCTTGTTTGTCTTGTGTAAGTGTCCGGCGACTGTCGATATTATGGTGGTGTCGCCGGCGGGAACGTAGGTGCCGTGGCCACGCATCCACTGCGGATCGGTTGTTATGTGCTCGCCCGGGGTTACAATTGACTTTTTCTGGGAGGTAGGGATGTCGTCATCGGACATGTCCATGTCTGAATCGTCTTCATGCCGTGCATCGCGGCGTGGAGGTAGCGGTGCGCTTGGTGGGAGGATGGAGACAGGCATTGTGGCGGATTGCACCTGTCTTCGGCAGTGGAAGGAATCCCCGAAAGCTTCCTGGAGCTGCCCTACTACTGACCTGTATTGGAGGGCGTATGGAGGCGTA
Organism: Pyrenochaeta sp. MPI-SDFR-AT-0127; assembly: GCA_020747015.1. NCBI lineage: Eukaryota > Fungi > Ascomycota > Dothideomycetes > Pleosporales > Cucurbitariaceae > Pyrenochaeta > Pyrenochaeta sp. MPI-SDFR-AT-0127. The sequence goes on from JAGTJM010000033.1 coordinate 121,735, forward strand.
GGGCGCGTGATGTTGCGACGTCGCGATGGTGCGGTTTGGCATGGAACCTCTGGAAATTTTGGCGGGGATTCGGGCGCAACTAAGATCCCTGTCCCAAGCTATCTGCAAGAGGTTTAGTGCAATGCCAGCCGCATCAAGTCCTGTGGCTGTAGCGACCATCTTCCGACGTCATCCCATCAACAATCAAAATAGTCAATTGATATCATCCTCTTTGGGCGGTTGTGCAGAGCGTTACTTGTCGATAGAGAGAGATGCAGCCAGTCGTATCTTCACCAAGTACATCACGCTTCAATGATCCATTCATCTCAGCCCTCGACGCCGCATCCCCAATCAACGCCCAGGATGATCCAAACTACTACTCTCGCTACCCACGCTCTCTCATCACCACCTCGGATGTCCAGACATTCATGACCGGAACTGGATCAGCAATCTACGACTCCTTGACGCCCCTTTTAGAATCAACAACCCATGAGCTCATTCTTGTGACCTGCTTCTGGGCACGTTCCGCGTCCTTGAAGGCCATGAATCAGATCCTTCGCAATTTATCAGACAAAGCCGTTAGGAGAGGTACGGAAAAGATCCGTGTACGGCTATGCTTTTCATCGTCGTCAGTCTTCCAGAAGCTATTTCACAACCAGTCCGTCACAGGTCAACACTACCCTCCTTCAGTATGGGTGAAGAAACTCGGCCTCCCTGACCCCTCAGAACTTGGTGGTTTAGATGTGAGAATCAAATCCATCTTCATTCTACCCTTTAGCGTCATGCATCCAAAATTCATCATAATAGATCGCAAGATCGTTGTCCTCCCGAGTTGCAACATCAGCTGGGAGGAATGGTTTGAAGGTGCAGTAACGTTGCGTGGGCCAGTGGTGGAGCATTTTTTGAAATTCTTTCACACTTTTTGGGAACGACGACAGGATCCCCCTGCTCCGCTGGCTCTGGATCCCGACTGGAGCGCAAGGGGGAGTGAAGCTGACGTCGAAACCGACATCAGCAACAAAGGTTTGCTCAAGTCTTCAGTGCGACTGTCCACTTCCAATGTGCATACCGTGTTTCTCCCCAGCCCGCACCGTCGGAATCCGCGCTTCCGGTTCTTTGCTGCTGCCGATGCTGTTCTTGCACCGCCAACGCCATTGAATACGTTCCTTCTCACACTCTTCGCCAGAGCAGAGAAGAGCATTCGTGTACAATCGCCAAATATAACTGCGCCACCCGTCTTGTCTGCGTTATTGAGAGCCCTTGCCCGCGGCATCAACGTCCAGATCCTAACTTCTGAACGCCTTATGATACTTGAGCAACTCGTTACTGCTGGAACCACGACATCACGTTGCATCAAGAAACTTATCAATCGCTATCGGAGTATTTCTCCATCTAGCACCCGTCGCCCCATGAGCGATGAAGAAGCAGTGATATCGACACCCCAGCCGGGACGTCTGCATATATCATACTTTGAGCCAATCAATGGCCCCAAAAAGAAAGGTAATGAGGAAGGTGAACCACAGCAATCTCACCTAAAGTTAACAATAGTGGACAATGAAGTCCTCGTTCTTGGCTCGGGCAACCTCGATCGCGCGAGCTGGTTCACAAGCCAAGAGCTGGGTGTTGCATTCTTCGATAAGGAAGTGGTGAAGAAGGTGGCAAGCGCAGTGGATGAGGGGATGCAGGGTAAGAGTAGAGTTGCATTTGACAGTGAGGCGCCAAAGTGATATCGAGTTGGACTTATTATCTATAATGTGGGAGTGTTTTGATATTGCTCTTTGAATTTGTACTCCATTAGATCTTGTTGTGCGTTACTCGATTCATCTTGTCTTCCAGCGCTTGAAGAAAAGCAGTATTCTATATCCAACAGAAGCATCCTGCGCCAGGAACTGTCTGGATTTGGAAAATGTTATATATTCCACTAATCTACATCCATGTAACATACATTCTCAATTCGCCGTCCATTTCCGCCCACCGTTACTCAATCCCATCACCGTGATCCTCACGTCATGCGTTATGCCCTCCATCATTCCCATATCCTCTATTTTGAATGAGGAAAATGAGCGACTCAGCACGAATTGTGTGTATCTGACTGTCTATATCCCTCTAGCGCAATTGAGCGAAAATTATGACTAGGCTAATCTAGATCATGCTAGTCTACCGCGGACTACCAGATAATACCACCAGAGGAGTTTGCTAGATGAAAGTTCGTACTGCCGCCGCCAACATTATTCATGATTTGCATGTTGGTCTAGCTTGGTATCATTATACACCTGCGCTGAAACAAAAGACTACATAGGGTCGAGAACTTACCACATGCTGCTGTGTTAACATATTCGAGTACCGGCTAAGTGGCATTTGAAACTTTGGTGCTGGACCGGCAGCAACAGAACCGGTTGCTTGTGCAATGGGTGTTACAAAGGACGCAGGCGTTGAAGCGTGACTGGTCCCGTTGTAATTGTCCATTGCGGTTTGCAACCCTTGTGTTCCTTGAAATACGTCTAGGAGCTTTAGCATCGGTTTTGAACCCCACTCAATGTAATGATCCTCGACAGCTTTCTTTTGATTTGCAGCTTGTTGAGCCATATCGGTAATGATTTGTTGTTGTCGCTGGAGAAGTGCGCCATGTTGCGAGTAATCTGCATCGACCATGGGCGCGTAAACTTCTTCTTGCTGCATCAGTTCGCTATGTGCTTGGAAACGGAGGCCGTCTATGTAGGTTCCTTGATCTCTTGCGGTACTCAAAATTGCTTGGGTACGGTTGATGACGTTGACATCTTGTTGCGAATTAATTGCAGGTATAGCAGTGATTGCTTTCATAATTGCTTCATACGGTGGAGTATCAACCTGGTTGGCTGTGGTTACGTAGTGTGTCAGCTTCTTGAGATGGACTCTTTTTCGCAAGGTTCGTGCCTGATGGAAGTTTCTTCGTGCAGTTGTCTTCGTGTTATCCTTATAAGCCTCCCACTGTTGGGCATATTTTGTCTTGTCAGAGTTATAACATTCCGCAGCATTGGTGTTAGATTCAATATCAATTTTGAGTTCATCAATAGTCAGAAACTCCGAATATATCTCTTCAAGCCGTTGCTCGACTAGTATGAGAAGATCAAACACATCTCCTATTTCGAGATGTGGTGTTAGAACTGAGAGGAAATAGATTAGTAAGAGTCATTTTGATTGAGGGAGTGTGTAAACATGTCTAAAAGCTAAGAGTGAAAGGTTCCGAATATGTAATCATACTTACAGTCATACGCGGCTGTGCCCAAGCGACACGAATCTTCTGCGAATGCCTGCAACCATTGTTGGAAGGCCTCTAAGCCTGCTCGCATGCTCTCCATAGCTTGCATCTTTGGATGATACACTTCACCTATCCACTTTTCGAAGTCTCGCGTTGATGCAATGTATCGTGTTTCATGATCTGGGACGCGCAAGTTCACCAACCGGTCGACATCAACATAAAATTGAGCGAGCCGTACGTTTTCCCGAGGAAGATGCATGGGAGTAGCTGCTGGGATGAGCTGAGCAAGCGAAAAGGTCGCCATGTCTGGTGCAATCTCTGTGTATTGTGGTGGTGCTGTTCCACAGTATGATTGAGCTGTTCCGGCACTTGCTGACTGAGGTGGAGTGAAGAACTGTGTGGGTGCACCAGAAGCTGGCGCCGTTGTCTGTTGATTATTGTAGTTGTAGTAACCGGCAGGCCCAGTTGGAACAATATAATTGTACGAAAACATTCTGGGGGCTGAATAGCTCTCGTCGATTTGTGGTTGCCCGTCGGCAGGGCGAGAGCGTTTTGTCGGTTATTGGGCACGGCTTGAATGCAATAATCAAAGTATATGTTCTGGCTAAAAGGATTTAATTCTTACTACAATCATAGGAAAGAGTGAAAACAGATATGTAGTAGCTATTTGAGCATGTTGTGGGCATGGGAATCTGCTGGTGCGGCTGAAGACCTGAAGCCTCGCATTGACCTAAAACGGCAATTGCAGTCGGATAGGCCATTCAAATCGTTCACAGCCTCATTCCTCTAGCTTTACCGGCAGCGCTTTCCCGAGTCAGTTAGGACTGCAGTTTATTCTTGAAACTAGTACAGTGTCTGAAGATTTAACCTTGAGAGCAGCTCAATCGTCGTTTGGCGCAGGCTTGAGCCTCATCGCGTGAAGAGGGCAAGCTGCAATCCCGACCTGATTATCTCCCATAACTTGGCAAAATCCATCATACATAACGCTCGTAATCTTTACGTACTGAGCGTCGGTCCGTTCGTCAGGCATGAAATCTGGTAATAGGCCAACCGGAACCTTCGTTTTCGGGTTGACAATGAAGAGGTCTTTTCCAAATGAAGAACCACGTGTTCGGGCTTGTGGCATGTGCTGACCGACACTCACCATGAAGATTGGTTCTCCCCTTTTGCCTTCCGGTTGTCTCGCGTGTTTCGCAAGGAGACCAATAGTCATTAGTATCTCATCGTATTGAACGTAGACGGGTACGAAAAGCTTGTTGATCCAAGCTGCAGCAGAGAGTGGAACGCGGCAGTTCACCATTGCTGCGAGGAGGAGCATCGTGCGTAGCAGTGGCGCCGACCATGATGCTCTCATCTGCGTCTTGAAGCTCTGCCAGTCCGCTTGCTGACTTGTGTTGATTTGCTTTGGATCTTCGGCGCACCAAAGGTGGTCTAATATCTTTCTTGCCTGGACAAGGAGTGGAACACTTTGCCCTGACTCGTCATCCCGAGCATCAGCCTCTGTCTCATCCAGGTCGTATAAGTCTTGCAAAAGATCATCTTCTCCATACTCAAGGCCTGGCCCATATCTTACAATTGTTTCATCGCCACTCTCAAGCACATGTACTTTCCATGTCTCGTCCAATGGCACCCAGCCGCATCGTGCAGCGTCCATTCTCTCTAGTGTCCAGCTGGGGCTAGGAAAATTCCCATGTTTGGAGAGCTCCCCGCCCCGATGTGATTCCATCCATTGCTGTTGAAAGAGGGCCATGGAGGATTCCAGCGTTTGGATGACCAAGTTGGGCGAGCTGTGGCAAACGAAATCTTTGACTTGCACGATCGATGTAATGTGCACATGGGTTGAAAGAGCATTCGAACTTTCGGGTACCTGGTGGCCTATCAACTTCATGTAGTCCCCAAGTGTTGTAGGGCTCGGCAGATGCTTGCTTGGTAACCAGCCGTCGATACCATCGGTGCACTCGGGTTCAAGCATAGACCGTGTGAACCTGCATGTGAATGCATGACCAGATCGAGCAGCCTGTTCATATAGATCCAAATAGATCTCGCCGAATGACATCCCGATAGCCTTCTTCTGTGGGTATTTGTACCATGGAAATGGTGGCATGGTGGCAAATATATAGTCTCGTGGCATGGTGGCGGACCTATGGGAAGCAAGATTTACTCGAAGAAATTTCCGGTGTGAATACTCTCTTCTTCGGTGCGCAAGGGGCTGACAGGGTTTACGATGGTGCCGCCGTTGACATACGCTTCGAGGAACTTTGTCATTGCAGGAATGCCCTCAGATCCAGAGACACAGTACGCTAGTACCCATAGGGAATCAGCAAGTGTGGTAAGATCATTCTGATGTCGATAGAAATCAAGATCATCTACATGTTGCGGGACTGATTTTGTCTTCGGCAAATCTGTGACGCTATATTAGAACCAGCCTAGAAATGTTTAGATGACAACAGCATACTATGTTGGCCAACAACAAATTCAATCGTATGCGACAGTAGACACTCCTGCAATGTCCACAGCCTCTGCAGATACGACTCCGTGCAAACGAACTCCCAATGCTCATCAGCGTGAGCATACAACTTTCTTGTGAAATCTGCGTGATCCTCAAAGCCTTTTACAGCTGCTACACAGCAGTCGTATAATCCATCACACTCTCTTACAGCGATAGTCTTGTTCGCCATTCGGAATATGGTTGGTATGGCCTCTACGATAGCTAGGACTTCAGTCTCTTTCGTCTGATCCACTGTTAAGGTGTCCATCCAAAATGCGCCGTCTCCGACCAGCGCCGGAAGATCGTTGGCGATGAAGTCGGCCTTTTCTTGTGAGGCTTTGACTTTGTACGGAATACCGGGAATGGATCTCCACGTCCATTCGCCCCATACGTGGCTGAAAGCGATGTAATCGAGTGAGTCGATGCGGGCTTCGAAGAGTACTAGCATGCCGTCTACGAAACGGGCAAACTTGATCACAGAGGTTTCTTGAGTGTTTTTGGCGTCATCGTTCTCGTTTCTTGCGTCTTGAGATGAGTCGCTACTTAGTTCTTCGGGATGTTCAGCATCCTGGAGAATAAGTTTACCGAACGCACGCAGTATGGTGTTTCCTAGAAATGATGACATTATGATGAACCTTACACTGAGAGACAAGACCAAGACTATGTGAAGAGATATCAGGGCAGCCTGGAGAGGTAGGCTGCGGATGAACAAGGCTGAAATGAGGGACATTTGTGGCTGTGCTATTGCGCCACTGTCCTCGACAGGTAACGTTACAATCTTACGTGAAGGCGAAAATAATAGCAGATACCTTGTCAAACGTAAAGATGCAAGCATCGTAAGCATTCATGACTCTGTCACCGATCATGACTGGCGCTAGAAGCGCCGAGAGAGCATACAGTGGGGCATATCTTACAGACAATCGCGTGTTGAATTTTGTGTTTATTCCTCTAGACTGTTCATTTGGTGAAGTCGTTGTTCACCGGCGTGAGAACAATCCTCCTATACGTCGTCAGGTTTGGTGTCCCGTTGTCTGTGACCTCTAGGATGACATGCAAAGGTGATCCCCTCTCAGACAGTCGTACGGGCTTTGACCTTATAATTTCGCAAGATTTTCCTGGTGGAGGCACTGAGATTTCTACTTTCTTCCCGTCTTCTGATGGCTTCAATTCCACATTAACAACCTCCCACGAATGATACGTCTGAATAGCACTTGGTTCGCGATACTGCCACCACTTGAACGACAGCTCATCGCCATCCGGATCATAGCTCTTTGACGCATCGAGGGTGACGGTCGAACCTGCATCCACATCCAAAAAGATTGGCCCGAGACCTTTGTTGCCGTCAACCTCTACAACAGGCTGATGATTGACTTTGCTGAAGTCTGAAGTCAATGTCCAGCGCATCCTTGCTGCGAAGTCAGCTTGAAACGCATTCCGCCACCTCCAAACTGTCGCCCGTGTTGATCGATGCTTATTTCCATCCAAGCCTACCACTTCATCATCGCAGTCCGCAAAATGACCCCTCGGCGGGAGCCCTTTGGGGCTAACATTCACACCAATATAGCGTCCACCCCAACTTCCCCAGCTAGGTTCTTCAGGGACGCCCAGTCCATTCTGAATCATATACAAAAAGGTCGGCGTATCGCCTTCCATCGCATACATGACATCGGGATACTTCGCACCCAAGGGCCCGATCTGGAAATTCTTCTTGATCCATTCTGGAGATACCATTGATCGGTCAGCAGCGCCGCGGTCCGCAGGTATATCACCTGAGATACCAATCCAAGCAGCAGAAGCGTACTGATTCCAACCGTGGACAGAGCAAATATAGAAGAGATCGGGCCACTGCTGACGAATCCAAGAACCCGTATCATCTTGATCGGATATCGTGTAGATACGCAATTTCGACCGCAGACGAGCTGCATCTGGTTGGTTTCGTATTTTATACAGGACAGAGGCGAGAACGTTGGTGCCACCCCATACTAGCACCCATAAGGGACGCTCATCTTGCTTTTGAAGTTGCTTCAGAAGCAGTTCGGACCCTTCGCTGAGCGGGATGGTATCACCGACTGCTTCCATACCGTATACCGGAGCACCAGGCTTGATAAGCGTTCTGATGTGCTCGGGCGTTGGGTATGGACTATTCGGATGGGTGTGGGCATTGAGATTATCAACAACCTCTGAGTAACCGTCTACGATGTCATGGAGAGCCTCCGGAGCTACCTTGTCGCGCAGCCATGTTGATGTTGTTGGCACAATACCCTCGGTGTCGAACTGATTTGAGTATGTGAGATATCGACAGAAAGACTGGGCATCGTCTGGCTCATTTGTGATGTCTGTCAGGATGAATATACGTGGTTTGGTAGGGTATGAATCCAGTGTGTGAGCCATTGTGGTTGAGAGGGGATGAGCAGTAGGAGTGAGGTCTCATCACAGTTGGAAAGAAATGCAAAGGTAACATTTTTTTCCTCAACCACAAGTGATGAGCTCATTGCCAGCGAGCATCTCCATCTGAGGTGGTCCAAGGGGGCGCTAGATGAGGAAGTGAGAGCCCTCTTTCCCCGCACACGGAAGCGTTCCGATTATTAGAGACAAGCCCAAAAAAGCAATGTTACGCGCCACCAACTGATCACTTCCCGAAGTGCTGCCGTAGGAGTATCAATCGTCAAGCGAGGCCCTCAGTTTGATGCTTAGATAGGCTGGGATCAGCATATGTTGATCATCTGCGCTCCGGACCTACATGAACAATTTTTGAGCCCTCGTTCGGGAAGTTGTGATGCTTGAGACAGACATTGCCCCAGAGAACAAGGGCAGTATTATGGTTTAGGCTTCATCAAGTCGATGGTTAGCACAGGTTTCTATTCATGAGGATATTTCGCAGATTAAGAGCTATACATATATGATGGTTCAGACACAGCAGCTTCATTGGTAGATCCGTTTTAGTTACATTTCTACTAGCTTGATTCCACAGAATGAAGTCTCAATTAATACCTAACACTACTGAACCTGATAGGCCGTGAAAAGAATACATGTTCCGTCGCTTGTGAGTTGTCACACAGCCTAAACCTCCTTACTGGCCATCGCTCCCGCGGCAGCATCATTTCGCTCCTGCGTTGTTGACTTGTATTTCTTGAACTGCCTTGCCGGCACGCCCTTCGCAAACATCTCGTCCAACTCCTGATAGCTTCTACCCGTAGTTTCAGGCTGATAGAAGAACAAATACACGATACAAATAAGGCAAGTGCCTCCGAAAATGAACGCAATTTTAGCTCCCAAGTTTGCCTGATCCGGATTAAACATATACGGGATGGTGAACTGCCACATGACATTGATAGATGAAGAAACGGCGAGGCCGATGGCTACGGTCTTGTAGCGCAGGCGTGATGTGGACACTTCGGCGAGGAGGGCGAAGGCTGTGCTACCAATGGTGACGTTATACCACCAAGAGTAGATGAGGATGAATGCGACAGTGCCCTTGACCATTGCAGGATTGGCCGTATTTGTTCCGAGGCCACCAGTAATGAGGAGGAACATGGTGAGGATAATCAGACCATAGAAGGTGAGGCCGCGGCGGCCGACTTTGTCCAAGATCGCTGCCGCCATGAAGTTGCCCACGATGGAAAGAGTTGGCTGTGCGATTTGCACTTTGAAACTCATGTCAGTCGTGTATCCTGCAAGCTGAAGGTAGTAGGTGAAGTAGCCAGCGACAAAGGCAATACCAGACAGAGACTGGATACACATGGGCATGATGCTGATAATTGTGCGGCGAAGGTTCGACTTGCGGAAGCACTCGGCATAGGTGACACCCGCAGTCTCCTTCTTGACTTCTTCAAGCGTAACTTGGACAAGTGCGAGGCGCTTCTCTCCGCGCTCGCCGGTGTAGCCGAGTTTGTGCAGGCTTTTGAGCGCTGCGTCGTTTCGACCTTTGGACACGAGCCACCATGGCGATCTAGAAAGAATCAGTGGGAAGTGCACCAATGCGATGGGCGGGGCACTTACTCAGGCATGAAGGGCCATATGATAGCTGCAACAGCCGCGAAGCCCCATTGAGAGCAGAAGATAGTTCGATAGGCCCATCGTGTCTGGACAGCACCTGTGTACTTGATGATGATAAAAGCCGTGAGCGGGCCAACGCCGTACGACACTCCAAGAAAGCAGGTGAGAATTCCACGGAGCTTGAGAGGCGCGATCTCTCCAACATAGCCAACCATCATGGTAGCAATGATACCGATTGACAGGCCGTTGATGAGCTTTCCCGCGAAGAAGACGGCATTGGTCGTTGCCACAAATTCCACGGCGATAGCGATGAAGGCAATGACCAAGGCGATGAGAAGCGTGTAGCGGCGACCGATCCAGTCTGCAATTTGACCTGTAACAAGACATGCTACAACCTTGCTACTTCATGTGAGCCAGGCAATCTTCTCCCACTCTGTGCATACATGTACTTACGAAGCAGATGGCGCACCACTGAACGCAGACTGCCAAGCTGCAGGCAAGACATATTTGCCTGACCCCTTTGGAAACTCAAACCCAAAGTCCTTCCTAAACTGGGGAATACCAACAACCGCTCCAGCAGCCTGAGTTTCGAAAGCCACAAGAACGATGGTCCAGCAAGCATAGAGGCACCAGAGAAACGCCCACGGATTTCGCTTCAATGTTTCCCATATCGTACCATCGTGATCTTCGAAGTCGGTCGCATGCGCAGCGAGATGCTGGGAGTCGTTGAGATCGGTGTCAATGTGCTCAACACCAGGCTTTGTGGAAGCCTTTTCATCGTGCAGTGTGGCCGACATGTTGATGGTGAGGGCTAGAAGTGTGGAGTGCAGCTTGTCTGGGGAATCTCCATGGGGAAGTCATGAAGGTTTTCAAGTCGATCGCTCGTGTGCTAACAGCTGCTGGTTTTGGAAGGGTACCTTGGGTTCGGAACGTTCCCCGAAGGCAGCTCGAGCATGATTGCCCCTTGCGTTTGGACCTTGCACCCCAACTTGGCCAGCAACCTAAATTACATCCAACCAATCTCTGCATGACTCGAAACTCCCCGCCTCCCTGCAAGGCAGGACCGTGTTGACGGTGTTCTTACCCTAGCTACTCACCTGGTCCATTGCCGAGAGACATGTCGATACGGGCTTGGTAGTCGAGGGTTCCCCGCAACTTTGACCCCAGTAAAACGATTTCACCGCTCTCCAAAGGAAATAGTGGGCCACAACCCCAGATTGGGCAATCTTAAGCACCAGTATGTGCACGAGGTTTTCGGGGAATTGCCGCATCTACAAGCGACGCGCATGCTCAGCATGAACGTGTCGTCTCCAGAAAACTGGGCTTGAGCCCGGGAGCCGAACACAGCACCGATTAGAGTCGCTCTCTGGGGCTCTGTTACCAAATACCCGTCATCCGGCTACCACACCTTGTAAAGGAAGTGCTTCTTGATCCGGCATATGCAAACAAACCATAATCATCGTCATATTGTTGTTGGTGTTTCTGGAATCAGCAACTTTGCCTTTGCCTCTGATGTCAGTCTGAATGCCTGTACATGATACAGAAGAGTTTGGCAATATATAAACATCTCTTCAAGAGACTCATACCTTGTCTTCTATCAAATGTACTGGGCGCCTCAAGACGCAAGTTCTCGATGTGGTTGTCGTCAGTGAACATGAAGTGAGAAGATTTGACATGCTGCTTGACTGAGAAGGCAGTGAAGTCCTTCTTAAGCTCACACTTCACGACAAGTCCTAATAAGCCTTAAATCGCCTTGCACAACAGCTCGTTTCTTCATGAACCTCACACATAGAGATGGAGGATCTGCAACTGTCTTCCTTTTGGTATTTCAGAATAGCCCTGGACAATAGACTGCTTCGAGGACAAAAGCACGAAAAAGCAGGCTGCGGCAATTTCACAATTTTATGGAGGTCTTGCACTTTATTTGTGAGTCATTACGGCTAGTAAGATTGACTCGGCAGATGTTGGTGGCAGAGCGGCATTTGAAGGCCTGCCTACCTTGAACACGTCCAGTGAATTCATCCAATGTGCACATCCTGCCTGCCATAACTTGCCTAGCCATGATTTCAAGACTGAGTATCAAAATTGAACAGTGGTTTGCACATTGCGTGCTGGAATTATAAGACCTAGCATGCCAAATTGTACAGCTCGAACTGTAGTGGTGCTAGAATTGAGCATGACACCGGCGTCAACCGCACCTTTACTAGCACAAACTGAGTCCTATTCGAGGAAAAGGCGCAACGCTATAGAGTTCGGTGTTCTCACACGATGCTGTCTAAAGGCCATGCGATGCGCGCAGGTCATGATTTGACTCAGCCACAATAACAGCGCATCAACTTTGGCAAACGCTTGCAGTCAACCAGATGAAGATAAGAACCCGTGACGGTGATGATATCTGAGCCTAATTCAAACGACGTTATAGGTGTGACATGACAAAGGTGGAGCATGCGTGCGCTGAAGTCACGCGCCTAACGTGCAAACCATATCATAATAATTGCAGAATAAGTTAATTGGTAATGTGCGCCTCATACAAATACGAAATTGTAACCGCGTCCAAAGGTACAATTGCAATCCTACAATCCCCATATGTTGCAATGGCGCAACGCGAGCATACTTTTAATATCTCCGCCCATCTGCCCTTCCCATAGAACCTGGATGACGCTCCGTCTTGCTTATGATATACCACGCATGGATAACACCCGGTATCCATCCCAAGCAGCATAGCAGGATGTTGATAAAGAGATCCGCGCTGCAACCGCGTCTCATTGCGACAGGTAGGAACGGGATCCATATCGCCAGAAAGTAGAGGAGAATTGTACCCTTTTACGAGTTAGTGAATACTTTCAAATACACTGGGCTACTAACTGTGCTCGACGGCATTGTGTGGTTTATTGTTCCTGTGTCGGCTCTGCCCTTCCTGTCTTGTTCTTGCAGTGTGTTCGGTGTTGTGAATAGTAAACTCGCGACAAGTTCTGGGTGCGTTCCTAGCCGGAAGAGTAAATTTGGTATGACACGCGCAAAACTGGGGTTTTCTATATATTTATCATTTCGTGAACCTCTCATGGCGTGACGTCGCTCGAGACCGAAGGCTTGGATTCGGCCGCTTTCCGGCGCATCCTATTTGATGGCAGAGCCGTGTCATCCGGAAGCCAACGGCAGGTATCCAACGACAGAACGCAAGCTTTCAAGGTCTGCATGTGACCAAGTATTGTGGAGGCGGAAAACGCTCAAGACATGATGTGGACCGTGGCGCAGGTGGCGCATGACGAAGAACGTTGTGTTGAGGCTGAGTTTGGCGATAGGGCTCTGTTTGATGCCGTTTGGCCCGAGTAGGCAGGGCAAGTCCCCGGACGCTACGACGATAGCGTGCCTGGGCCGATTTCTGCAATTTGCGTAACCAATGGCTCCCAGATATAGTCCTTTGCGTCAAAGTAGACATACGCTGCACCTAGCCCTAAGCTGACAAGATGGACCTATGAAGTTAGCATAGTCGAACCTGCAGTAGTAGATATACTCACAATAAAAGCAGGCCGATTTCCTCCCTTTGGCGTCTTCACCATTGCAGCAAGTTGCCAGAGTGCAAACAGCGCCCCCCAGTACTTCGCGTCCAGTCGCAAGATAAGGAAACTTGGCGTCCACACTCTCTCATCCGGATACGCCATACAAAACGCGCCAAAAACGGCAGCGATCGCACCGCTAGATCCCATATTCAAAGGCAGACCCTTAACCGAGCCCCACCGGAATGCAAAATGCTGCAGGTAGCTTGTGATAAGTGGAACGCTTACAAAGAACGATGCCGTATGGAATAAATCACCGTCGAAATACTGGACGACCCCTGGGAGGAACCAGCATAGCGCAAACATGTTCTGACCAATATGTGTCCAATTGCTGTGCACGAATGGGTACGTGAAAGCTGTATACTTCTTCTCGCCAGTGATGTGAATAAGATGTTCCCAGATTGGGAGTGGAGACCTTTTCATGAAGTGAATTGCGACACTCGCTACTACAATGCCAATAGTGAGTTTGTCGAGATCTTTCCAGCCTGATTTGAGGCCGTCCTTAACCACAGTAGGAGTGAGAAACCACGACTGCGACGATGGCTCTCTCTTGGGTAGTGAAGTGCCACCACTCGTGGTGGCCAGGCTGTACTTTGCGTCAAGAAAGGCAAAGGTGCCATATGTGCCCGTGACGGCAAAAATAGTCCACATCCCGGGCCACAGCAATGTTCTCCGGTTCTTAATGATGCGCTGCTGAATCACCTCCTCTTTCTCATCGATCTCAATTGTCTTCTGATCAACACGTCCAGCCTCTATTGGGGCACTTTCAATAGGTTCTTCAGTGACAGGCGCAGGGATAAGGCGTTCCGAGACGACTTTTTTTGGGTTATTTGCCGTAGCTTTTTTACTGGCCTTACTCAACCGGTTCAGCAACAAAGAGGCTTTTCTAGATGCATCAACACGTTCTTTTGGAAGAGATTCGATACCTCTTGGAAGGGAGGAACTTTTCGTTGAGCCAGGTGGCTTTGTCGAGCCCGATGCCAGACGCACATAATGAGGAAAGATAGAACATCCGGTATCTTTGATTCTGCATTGTCGTGGTGCTGATAACCCAAGACGATACTTGCATTTGATGGCTGGCCGCCAGAATGAAATACGAAGAGACATTCTGCTCAGTTTTGTGAGGAACTCAAGGCTTACAATAAAATTTCGGTCGTAGTTGTGCGATCAAGAGATAAAGCGTGTAAGAAGTTATAAAATCTACAGATGCAAGATCAATGAAATATCATTCGAGCTAGAAGTTGACGCACCAGATGATAGAAAAGTTGAACTTGACGGAAACTTTAGGTGCAAGTCGCGCCTCACGCTTTTAGCGAGACGCCAGGACACGTGACAAGAGCTAGCACCAACGAAGCAAGCTTTGGGGGACATCCACGATATAGTGCTTATTACATATGCGAAGGGAATATACTCCAATCACCCTAAAGTCGTCGAGTTGTATACTTTTCAATTGTTATTCATTGTAATATTCAATGTCTATTCGACCACAGGAACTATCAAAAATTCAACCACTGTCTGGACAAAATAAATCACGTTCATTAGGCTTTCGCGTCTTTTCCAGTATAGTACTAGTGTCAAGTACTAGAATTCAGCTTGGTTCATGGTTATTTCAAGCTATTTGGTTTTGTACATTTGCAAAGGCATATCAAGTTCTGAAGTTGTCAAAGCTGTCTAAATAGTATTTGGACGGCAAAGCTTTGTGAAGATCGAAGCTAAGCAATTGGTCACTTTATCCAGCACAGATAAAGGAATTTTCGTACTCTATATGAAAGTCCATTATGAGAACGTGGAGGATGCGGAAGTACAGATGAAGAAAGGCTACCATGTTCATTCAGCTACACATGAAAAGAGCATGATGTTTACTTCTGGAAGGCGGCGAGGCTCCATAGCCTTCAGAGGCTCAACACTTATGAATTCTAGATGTTTGTTTTGGATATTGGGTTGTCTGTATTCGACAGCCAAAGAAAACGAATGTGGGTCCCTTGGAAAATGGCTTCATTGTACAGCACGAGAATGACCTGAAACGTGGGATTACGGCACTATACTTATATAACAGCGCATCCTAACTGTGATTGCCAAGTATCCAGTTCATGTACATAGCCCAGGCGACGGAGAAAGTGAAAACAAAACATTCAAGCTCCTTGACCGACATTCTAAAGATGAACCGGGAGTTGAGTCCGCTTACCGGGAAAATGATGAGCCAAGCCAAGTCGGCATGCATACTCGAGATGGATTGCCGTTCTGAGCGAACAGGGTGCGGCTGAAATCCTGGACTGGGATAGAACACGAGCTAGACATTTTCTCAAGGTCGTTTGAGTCTGCATGAGTGCCGTATATATTGCTTGTGGCTTGTCCTCTATTAGTTTTGTGCGCCTGCGCACTGCAGACTCAGATGAGAGGCAACATGAAAACCTTCTTACAATGGTCACTCTACTTCTTGTCCTTGCTGCATTTGCAATGGCTCGTAGCAGCTAGAAACGTCGGCGGAGTTTCAAAATTGGGAAAATGTCGCAACACAATTGTACGGAAAGAATGGTAAGATCAACACGAGCTCCATCAGGTCAAACAACGCGGAGCTAACGAGCATATAGGCGCTCATTAAGCAAGTCTGAGAGGCTGCACTACATCTCTTCGGTTCAATGCCTTTTACGAAAGCCAGGCGTCACTCCACCAGCAGTTGCTCCAGGCGCGATTTCCCGTTACGATGATCTCGTAGCGACGCACATCAATCAGACAATGTCCATTCATTTTGTCGTAAGTGGAAGTGCAACCAACCGCGTCAGTTTGATTGTTAAGATATCAAGGGCCATTTCCTCCCGTGGCATCGGCTGTACACAGCATTCTATGAGAAGTTACTTCGCGAAGAGTGTGGCTACCGTGGAGCGCAACCTTATTGGGATTGGACGCTCGACACTCCTGCCACAAAATTCGTCAAGTCACCCGTATTCGACCCAATATATGGCCTTGGTGGGAACGGCCCCCTAATTCCCGTCAATGCGTCGAACAACGAGGCACCGGGGCGGACAGGCGGCGGTTGCATCCTGGATGGTCCATTTAGGAACATGACAGTCCATCTTGGGCCGTTTGCCTCGCTCGAAAGAAATGACCAATGCCTGAAGCGCGATCTGGCACCTGAGTATGCTGCAAAATACCTGGCACGGGATAAGCTTGATACGGTGCTGTTGCAATCGGACTATGGATGGTTCGCGAGAACGCTCGAAGGCGGCATTGCTTGGGAAGACAGCCAGATCCATGCTGGCGGACAGTGAGTCTCTCATATCCATGGCATCATGTTTTCATAGCTAACATGAGATGTTAAGCTTTGGAGTGGGCGGCACCTATGGACAAATGGGCGACCCATTCGCGTCGCCCTCTGACCCGATTTTCTGGCTGCATCACGCAAACCTGGACAGGGTGTGGTGGTCTTGGCAGAAGAGAGATTTAGAGAAGAGACTGCGAGACGTATCGGGCCCAGTAGTAATCCTGGATTGGGTAAATGCGCAGGGAGGAAATGTGACGATGGAGTTTCCGTTGTCATTGGGCTTCAATAACTGGGACGCGGTTATTGAAGACATGATGGACATTAGACCGCTATGCTACAATTATGACAAGCTGTATTGAGCGATGATAGCTACCTGTAGGGATAGTAGCAGTGGAGAGTATGATAGAGGGCTAGGCATATCACAGCGAATGCGGACCCCCGAGGTTTTGCTTGGCAGTTGACGTAGCGATTTCACGGATGCGGGCGTGTCCTTTCCAAACACCAAGATTCCTTCCCAACAGCCATGATTGACTTCGCATGCCGCCAAACATAACCGCTCTTTTATTTGCGACGCAATGGCGACTCTTCAGAAGCTCCAGAAGCTCTCGGGGCCGCACTGTGTGCTCCTGGCCGCCCAATATGCCACCGAGTCCAACATAACAGCACTGCGGGCGCTGACAGCGCTGCGGGACACCGAACTACCGCTAGAGCTCATTCTGAGCATTCTTCTCACGTTTCTCCCGGAAGAAACAGACCCGCCGTTATACCTCGAATATCTCAATGAGCTTGCGACCGGCTCACGAACGCCAGGGGAGGACCCCGCCGCGTCCCTGGATTTTGCTTCAGTCGAAGAAGTATCCAACGCGCGCGCGAAAAAGAGGCGACGCGCCTTGGAGTTGCTTCCAGTCGTGCATCCCTTATATGTGGCAGAGACCGAGCTTGACCCTCTCAGCCACTTCCTCATCCACCGTGCCCACCGAATTGACTCGCAAAGCGGCCTGCTTGATATAATACCTCAGCTCATCGTACCTTTTCTCGGCCACTCCGAGTATCTCCGCACATGGTTTATCTCGACCGTTCTGCCTCTTCTCCGCCTCAGCTACGAGTACTATCCACAGAGCACCACCTCATCCCTCGATGAGTTTGCAGGGCTAAAAGGGAAACGCGCGATAGACTACCAGCTCTCGAATGTTCGACACGCAAGCGGCGTGGATACGCATAATGCTGCGCGAGATTTGAAGGGCGTGGTAGCTCCGTGGATATGTGGAGCGACTGATCGCAAGAGACGGAGACTCACAAGCGAGGGACGGAGAGCCTCAATTGCGCACGAGCAGGCACAAGAGCCAGATGACTGGGATTGTTTGTTTCAGTGGCTGCTGTACACATCTAAGGAATACTTGTCCCTGGTAGCGACCGCGGTGTCCGAATGGGACGGACCCGAGGATATGGATCTGGGAGGTTACGAAGAGGGCCGAGACTATGTTGGTGCTGAACAACAACGCCAGCTTGAGATGAAATATGTACAAACAGCTCTCGCGTCACTTTATCTGGTCGACAAGAGCGACCTGCACTCACTGCGGACGGCACACTCAATCTTAATACGAATATGCGAGCTTCTCAACCATGACCCTCCCCCAGACCTCAGTATTGGCGTTGAAGCGCTGCCGTTGTATGACCTGACGGAACCGCTACTTCACTCGTCTACAGCGTCTCTGCTTCGTGAAGATCGATTACTCGAGCCGGAAAACAACATTACAAAACCGACCCCAGGAAGTGTCCGTATCCTCGAACTTGTCCTATTTTCAACGTGTGTCCTATCAACCCTACAACTGCCCCTGTCAATTCGGGAAGTAGCCAAAATGACTCTTCGGGATGATTACTCGGAGCAATTCTCTCTACTTCAAAAGATTCTTCACACACTGAGCAGTGGGCCCAAAAAGGACGGCGATCAATGGACAGTGACCAGGTCTAAACTGCTGTGGCTTTGGAACTGGGGAACAGATAAGCATGACAACGATCGCCATGCACAGGGGCTGTTTGGGATGCTCGAGAGGAAAACGATAGAAACGGAGGTTTTGAAAGCGTTGTTGGACAGCAGCCATTACCCGCTTGCAATCCAGCTCTACATTAAGCCAGCTTTTGGCCAACAGCCACTCCTTGCGTCTGACGTTGAACAAGTTGTCCTAGCTTCTGCAATGCACCACTACGATAACGCAAGCAATGGCAACCGCACCAGGGGCGGCATGAAGCGTGCTGCCGATATTGTTGCCGCATTCGCCCCTCATTTCTCATCATCGTCACGCTTCCAGCGCACCCAGGCTTTGCTCACAGCAACACACGCCATGTCTTTCTACTCGCTGATTTTAGAGCATGGTGTACCCTTCCAACCGGTTAATATTAGAGTCAGCTCAAATCCCATATCGTTGATACGGAAGCTGCTATCACAAAATAGTGGCAGCTACACGAAGTTAGATGATCTGATCTCGATTGGACAGAACCTCGTTGTTGCTATGCCATCTACAATCATGGACGAGGATAAAGGCACCGGATCACTTGACGCAGCAACACTGGAGCGGAAGAAGACAGCAGCTGAGCGAAGAGTTATCGGCATGGCTATCGAGGCTGCATTGGAAGAAGACGACTTCGAAACTGCGTACTCCTACGTGGTCAATAAATTATCCCCCCACTCACTTTCACCAGCACCTCCGATTTCCTCCCAGCACTTTTCATATGTGTCAGCCGACCCAACCGATCATGACGAGGACGCCGAAGACGTTGCTTGGCGTGCTGCACTACGCGCGGGTCGCCACAGCTCTTCGTTATCTAATTCACATGCTTGGTCACATAGTGGAAGTGCGGCTCGGCCAGATCTACGAAGACTGGAACAAAGAATGGAGCTGCTTTCACAAGCTCTTCTTCTTGCTCCCCCAAATCATCTCGAAGAGGTGTTAAGCGTCTGGCAGCAGTGCGAAGCTGAAATGACACACCTCCTCGCCCAGGAAACCGAAGCAGAAGAGCGTTTCAATGACGCGGCAGATCGCAAGTTACCAGGGGCCTTCGATCTCGAACCGGTCACTGTACAGCCGCTTCGACGAGAGATTGGCCGAGGGGCAGTAGAAGAGTCGCCGATGGGTTTATTTGATGTTGCTCGAGGTGCAGCAGCAGCTTTCTCCAAGACCGCATTCCCGCTTCGCGGCAGTGCTCAGGCCACATCGAAAGCTGAACCTAGAGAGAGCTTTGGTGGATCAAGTCGCGTCAGCTTGGATCTGAGTGACTCTGGTAGCATGACCGGACATGATGAGCGGATGAGGAAAAGAGATATGGTTGCTAGTGCTGCGACCGGTGCTCTTGCTAGCGGATCTGGTGCTCTTGCCAGTGGCCTGGGCTGGATGTTGGGTAGGTTTGATTCTGCTCTACTGCTCCAATGACTCTCAATACTGATATTTTGTAGGGGCCAAACCGGTGACTGAGCGAGAGCGAGAGTGAACAAGCTAGTGCAGTGAATATAACCGCAACTATTAGCAATTGTGAAGAGTGCATTTCTCTGTAGTATGCTTGCAAAGCTACTGGCCCCGATTCCCTTCACAGTACTTCCTAGCTCTCACAAAGCAACTATAAAAATGCACAAAGTACCCTCAAACCCAAGCACCTCAGCACAAACCCCCCATCATCCTAACAAACATCACTCCACTACAGCCACTTAGCATAATATCAAACACCACCCTTGCCATTTTCACATGCAAACGTAGAAACCTCAGCCCATCCAGTGACATCACTCTTTTTACTTCCCTTGGTTTAAACAAAGAGAATGGCATTATCCGAAAGTGAATCAAAACAATTCAAACAGTCATTCTAAACTTGCAAGGTTTCAGACTATGATACATGGCCCATGAAAGGACAAGATAATGCGGTGCGGTGCAGTGGGGGTTCTTGCTTGATTGTCAGGGTTTTGACGTGTTTCCTCAGGCGCTCGTGGTGGGTGGGATGTTATGCCAGGTGAAGAGGGGACTGGGGAGTGAATAATTACTTCATCGTCCGTAGATTCGGGGTTACTGGATCAAAGACGGGGGATCTTGCAGAGGGAGTCTGGGAGTCCGATGGCGTTGTTTGTATACATGTGTATCCTGAAGCAATGATATATTTTCAACGTTGTTGATTTATCTGGGATTAAAATCGAATAATGCGCATCTGTCTAGCAGTTTTCTAAACACCAAGTGATCTGTCTCAACCCAGCAGCCGACGAAACTGGTAAACTCGAACCAAAAAAAATGTACAGAAGCAAAAACGGTCGATTTGGTTTAACCGCGACATAGAAAAAAGAGAAAAACTCCGCCGCTGATGCTACGATATCGCTAGTCTAGAACGAGGGTATCTTTTCGCCTTCCAAGAATGCTTCGCTTCGCAATGCTCAAGTCACACCAAGAATGTGGATGTCTCGCAACTACATTCCAGTCAAACAGTCGGACATCAACAATAATTTTTCCACTTTGACCTCTTTATTCTCTGGTCGCTCGTCCCATCTATGCAACAGGAGGGACGGCATTGAGCACTCTCGCTACCTCATTCGGTGCCATCTGGCTGTTCTGCATGCTCCTTACTTGCGAGCCCTTTCGTAATCGCTGCAGGCCAAGGGCTACCTTCCAGCTTTCAGACTCGTCGATGAGGAAGACATATTTTTTGCCGTCGGCGTCGCGAATTGAGGCACGGAGGATGTGTAGGTTCTTGGTGGCCTGTTGCCCGGTCTATATTCTTGTCAGTAACAATACGGCAGATATAGAGCAAAATGAGTAGCAGAAGGACGGGCTTGTATGATAGGGGACTGAGTGTTTTAACGTACCTCGACCATCTTCAAGGTCCATGCCTTGACATCCCACTCGCGCTGCGGTATGCCTCGCACATCATCGTCAATGAACAGGCCCTCGGACTGAATCTTTAATATCAGACCATCCGTTACCTTACCAACGTTGGAGACTAACTGAGCAACGGGCTTGGGGAAAAGGTCATTGAAGAGATAGACCGCCTTGATGACAATCTTCATTGGATCGGTCGTCGAGTAGGGCCCACGTTGGGATGCAGGAGGTGATGACTGTGCAGTGGACTGCGATGGTGCATATGAGGATTCGGAGTACTGTGATGAGACGTGCGAGCGAGCAGTGCCACGCTGCTGGGGGTTGTCGTACGGACGGAAACCGTGTGCATCTTCAGTTCCGAGGTACGACTTTGCGGATGGTCGTTCATAGTTCTTTGTCTTCGGGGTAACAGTGGCTTTGATCGGACTCGAATGCGTCGAGGTAACAGATGGTGCCGTGGGACTTCTCACGCCAGCATACGGATCGAGACGCTCTCCACCACCGATGCCTCCATACGTTGTCGATCGGCGGCCTGCTGTAAGGTCTGGCGTGGCGGCAGCAGCTTCTGCTTTGATCTTCTCTGCTTCAGTCTTGAGACGGGCTTCACGGTCCTTCTGCGCGCGCTCCCGAGCCGCCTTCAAGCGTTCGGCTCGTTCTGCGTCTATCTTGGCCTTTGCGGCGGCAGCTTCAGCTTCAGCCTTTGCTTTCGCTGCTGCGACTTCCGCTGCAGCCTTTACCTCTGCTGCTCTCCGTGCTGCTTCTTCGGCGGCCCTGGCCTTTTGTTCAGCCTCGAGCTTCTCTCGTATCTCCTTTTCGATCTTGGCCCTGGCTTCAGCTTCCCTTGCCTCGCGCTCTGCCTGTTCCTTCTCACGAATCTCCTGTTGCTTCTGAGCACGTTCTTTGGCAAGGCGTTCTCGTGCTTCCCTCTCGCGCTGTTCACGTTCACGCTGGCGCTTCTTCTCCCACTTCTCCTTCTCTGCCTGGGCTCGAGCTTGTTTGGCTGCTTCTTCCTTTGCTTTGTCTTCCTCTTCCCGCTTCTTTCGAGCCTCTTCTGCTCGTTTCAGCTCGTCCCACGCCCGCTTGCGCTCCTCTTCGTCTTTCTTCCGTTTTTCCTCTTCTGCTCGTTTCCGCTCCTCCTCCTCACGCTGTCTCTTTGCTTCGTCAGCCTTCCTCTTTGCATCCTCGGCTTGCTTCCGCTCCTCTTCTTGCTTTCGTTTCTCTTCTTGTCTTCGCTTTTCTTCTTGTGCTCGCTCCTCTTCTTGCCGCTTCCGCTGCTCCTCAGCTTCCTGTTTCTTCTTCTCCTCAGCACGCTTTCGCTCCTCTTCGGCTTGTTCTTGCTCGTCATCCCACGCTGACTCATCGTCTTGTGGGGGAGGCGAAGAGGCGCCGTACTGCTGGTAGCCACCCCATCCACCCTGAGCACCCTGAGGTGGAGGAACACCTGCACCAGGGAAGCTGCCGTTTGGTGGCGGCGGAGGTGCACGCTGATAGCTTGCCCCCGGGCCTGAGGTACCAGCACCAGCTCCTGCTCCCCCATGTGGGCCATTTCTAGGTCCACCTCCATTGAACAAACCTCCGCTCTGTAACTGGCCAGATGCCCATCCCAATGCTCCGACGAGCACCACTAGGAGTATGACACCATTACCGCCAGATGACACGCCCTGGCTGACCAGCAGAAAGTAGTGTTTGACCTGAGGCTCTATAGCTTTCCACACAAAATAAGTGGCTACTGTGCTGGCCGCTCCTGCTAAGAAGCTGTTCCGCTGGACGCCCAAGCTAGGCAGGTATATGAAGCCGCCGCCTGCTGAATGGGGTGGTATGATGAATATGTCGTAGTTCCCCGCAGGCAGGCCGCCACCTCCGGGGGCATGGCTACCTCCTGTAGTCTTTGGGTTGGCGCCATGCGGAGGCGGCGGTGGAGGAGCGCCGTCCATGGCTGTGTGTGCCCGTAAGGGCGAGTATTGACGCTATAGCGAGCGTGTTGAGGAGCACGTTGTCCTTCTTACCGGCGAGAGCCGAATTGAGCAGTGGGAAAGGGCGAGGCAGTATGTGGGCGAAAAAGCTTCCGCTGTGTTATTGCGAGGTGTGAGGTGGTCGTCGCTAGTGTCTCTCCAAACTCTCCCTCTCACTATCTCTCGCTCTCCTTCACTTGTCGGGCAACAGCAATTGAGTTGTGGAATACGTTGCAGAAAAATGGGCGACGAAACGCCAGCTAGGGGCACAAAAACCCACAACGCTTTTGATTGTGGATGCGGAGGTCGCTCTTTCCTCGGAGGTCCCAGGTTTGTTTACGTCCAAGCTCAGCTGGTTTGGCTAGCGGGGACGGGCCGTTGGTGCTGCAGGGCCACCATCATCCCACCCTGCGTCACGCCCACACACCCTCGCCAGTCAATATTTGGATCAATCACAGTCAATCTCCTCTGGATATTCTCCTAATTCGCTCCTGGCCTCTCCCTTTTCGCCATCAGCAGTTCTGAGGCCCAGGGAGGTGCAGCAGGAGCTGTTGCCCACTCGACCCAGCCAAACAACACGTCACGCGTGCGGAAGAAAAAAAAACAGAGTTCAATGCCCTGTGGCCAGCAGCGCCTCGCAGCGCCCTGCAGCCTGGCCGAATGCGTGACCTCTCACAGAAGATGACTTGAGTAAGTCCGATGCACGCGCACGCGTCGTTTGCTTATTCGACCGCCTCCGGCGAAATGTGGGCTCCTGTCGCGCCTTTTGGCGGGGCCTGGGCGTTGTTTTGATCATCGGTCCATGACATGCGGTCCGCGGCTGTCAACCAAACTTCGAGTTGCCAGGGTGCGGAACCCTTAACGATATTATTGATATTGCACTCTCGCCGCGGGCTGATTCTGTGTTACCACGGGGTCGAGTCTACGGAATAGAGCTCCCGGGTGCTGTGATACGCAGCGGCCAAGAACGACTCCTCCCAATTGATGGTGACACAACTGCTGGCTTGCATCACAAGCCCTAGCGATATCAACACCATCAATGACTGGTCGAGCATTATTCTCTATCGATAGCAAACCGTTATGCAAGTACTGGGTTTACCTGGTATTACTGTTCAGGGGAAATGGTTCATTCACGTGTCCTGGGGACCCCAGCTATCTCGCCGTCCGGTCATGATGTGATTCGAGGAGAGCCTTGTGACGACAGAAGGCGGTTATATCCCACACAGATCGCTTCCAAGTCTACCCACAGCTAACAGCGCAACGTCTTCAGTTGGATTTCATCTGGTGAATTGATGGAGCCAATCAAATCAGGTTGTGCCAGTTCCGCCACATTCTTGGCTTGGATCAGCTACGTGATTCAACAGCTGAAATTCCCGTCATGAAAGCATTTATCACAATTACGGCTCTGCTTCATCTCTCCGTCGCACCCTGACCTCGAAGTAGATCAGTATCCAATCGGCCAAAATTCGATCCCATTGTAGTGCTCACCCCAAGCAACTAGCTTCCTGGGCGAAGCTCCCCCTCTTTGCCCAGCGATCAACTTTCTTGAAATGTTAGAGTATCAGTATGTGCCGTTGGATGTTGATACTGGAGAATTAAGACTCCTCGAGCTTCATCCCGGCTGTCATGATGATCCGGTCAAAATCACAATCTTTTCAGTTGCGTTTTCCGTTCCAGAGCCCACAGAGCATCGGCGAAAGACCAAGGAAGAAATTCAGGCCAGTGTGCCCGCGGCATGGTCCGTGATGGAAACTTTGGAGAATCGCATAATATTTGTCGATGATCTAGATCAAAGCACCACGTGGGACCACCCAGACCCAGAATACGACCGAAAGAATTACGAAGCTGCCGTTGAGCCGCGCCTTGCGGAGTTTGAGCCAAAGTATGAAGCTCTGTCCTACACATGGGGCTCTCCCGAAAATCAAGCTGCATTGGAGGTGGTTACCAAACCGCAATCTGGCACTCCTAATGTACAGGGACTGGAAGACTGCACCAGTGAACTTCACGTTGGGTCCAACCTGGCCAACGCACTAAGAGACTTACGGCGAAGAATCGAATCACGGATCCTCTGGGTTGATGCCATTTGCATCAATCAGAAGGACCTAGTGGAAAGAGGTCAGCAAGTGGCCCGAATGGGTAGCATCTACACATACGCCCAACGTGTTGTTGTTTGGCTAGGCCCAAGTTCGCATGATTCAAGCCTAGCATTTAGTTCGCTGCAACACCTAGGGAAGCAATTTGAGCTCACTATATGCAACAATTGGGTGCGTGCACCGAACGCCACTGAGGTGCACTGGAAAGCTCGCGATGTCAACGAATGGCCGATCGACGAAGCCACTTGGCAGTCTGTTTGCAATTTGATACTCCGTCCTTGGTTTGGGCGACTTTGGATTATCCAAGAAATACAGCTTGCCAATCGAGTCTCCATACTGCAGTGTGGTAGTGACGAGATCTCGTGGTACCACCTTCGACGCGCCCTCTTGAGGTGTGCCGCGTTCACCCGTCATGATTGCTCGCAAACTGCTCAGTCCCGGTTGGTCTATCTTTCCAACATGGCTAAACATCTCAAAAATGAACCTCCACTGAGGCTTTTCGAGCTCGCCCGGACGTCTGAATGCAGTGATCCACGCGATAGAATTTACGCTTTACTCGGCTTGCTCCCTGACACACTATCTAAGCAAATCTGCCCACAGTATGCAGCACCGACCAAAGAAATTTACAAACAGACCTTTCTTACGTATGCCGAGTGGTCAGGCAGCCTAGAGCCTTTGTGCTCTGCAGGCCCTTCATGGGTACCTGACTGGTCGATTTTAGGACTAAGTGAGAAGTTCCTACTTCAGAATACAAATGCCAGCAGCCACTCCACTGCTGAGTTTGTGCATGTGTCGTCGGATATACTCGAAGTGACAGGGGTCTTATTCGACACTGTCGTAGATATACGTGGCCCTATACCAAAAGACCCATACGAAGTTCTTTGTATGGCGTATGGTTTCTGGTTCACTAACAAAAGGCCAGCTCCATTGTATCCAACAGGTGAATCACTAGCCCAAGCTTGTGCATGGACGCTGGCATGCGGATTCTTCTGTGATAAATGGATCAACTACGCCGGGATTGCACATTCTTTGGAGGACGCTCAGAAGCCTTTTCAACAACTTCAGGAAGCAACAGACGAAGAAGGGTATTCTTTCGACCAATATCTCCGTGAATTCAGCTTCCGCTTTCCTTTCATCATGAATGCAATAGGGAAAACCATGTTCAGAACCAGCAAAGGCTACTTTGGAGTTGTGAGCGCCGAGGTCCTACCTGGCGATAAGGTTTGTATTCTCCTTGGTTGTCCCATGCCTGCGATACTACGAAAGGAACGGTCAGAAGAGTACACTTTTATTAGATGTGCTCACATACATGGTCTTATGGAGGGCGAGGCCCTCCTTGGCCCACTACCCGAGAATTGGACAGTCATCATGGAACAAGATCAACACGGCCATGCCCGCCCAGTGTATATACATAGTACGGCCAGAAAAGGCACTTCATTCCGTCATAGGCGGAATGAGACACGTACGTTCAACGATCCGAGAATAGGCCCTCTCTCGCCGCAGTGGACATTAGCCAGCTCCGTCTCAGTTCCGTGGACCTACAGAACACAAGATCAGTATGAGAACCAAACAACTGGTAGGATCGTGCATTCAGACCCTCGCCTCCTACCTCGAGCGCTGAAGGCTCGTGGGATTAAGCTCGAGAAGTTCTTAATGATCTAAGTATGTAGTGGTGAAGAGCAATTTGTCTTTCACCGCAAGAATACGTTTTTACTTCAACAACCTTTGGACATTGAGCCTTCTAATCTCACTTCAATTGGTCTCAACCATCGACCCTTTCTCGAAGTCTGCTCACATTGCTATTCGCGTCTACAGCCTCTGGCATATCAATTATCGAGGAGCTGTGTCAATTTAGTTTCACCGGTTTCAGGCTTTACAATCTAAAAGAATTATTCCATTGGTTCGCTCGAATTACATGTAAACTCTGATAATTTAACTCTGCAAGTAATAAAGCTTATTCATGTGCTATTTCCACCCACACTGGAATTAAATGCCGAGGGATCAGGAAAACCAGAAAAATTCATCGCTATAGAGGCTACTTGTAGTCAGAGGCCAGATCCAGGCTTTCGGAGACTCTGCTGATATGTTGACATTGGCTAGTAGAGTACTCATAGTAGCGTCCGTGATTCCTAGACTACTCTTTCTGTTAATTATATATTAACTAGAATCAATAAAGCCGGTACTGTTCTACAGTTTGTCCTTTCAAATGTTCGAGTTTCCAAACAACGTTTCTAGAGTCAGTCTTTCTACATCAAACATTTGTATATATTCACAATCTGGTGGAAAGGGAATTTGTTCAATTTTCAGGCCGTTTCGAAGTTTTAGTCTAGTTCATCAACCTTGCTTTGACGAGAATATCATTGAAATTGTTGAGGTGAAATCACAAACATAGAATCTTGATGCACTTGATGTCTGTAAGAGGTCGCACAGAACTAAGGAAGAACATAACGCAAGGAAATCTAACTTTTGTTAGGTAAAATCTATGTCAATGCGAATGAGAGCAAACTGAGGAGATAACCATACAGACAAATATACTATGATTTCAAGCCACTGGTAGTTCCTTATTTCTCAAATATAGAGCGGATAAGCAATATGTGCGAGCTTCTATTATACCACGCCTGGAATCATGAAACCACTTTTTATATTTCTGTTTGACTTGTCGTGCTCATCACCTTACCAGATTATCCACCGGGATTTCAAACTTGCTTTGTACACCATGGCCTTGCTTTTTGTCACCGGTCGAGTATGTCGTTTTCTTAATGCTCTTTGGCACGATATCTGCACTTGATGCAGTGACGTCAGGGTCGAATCGATTAGAGCTATGATATTATACTATAATTGAAATGATTTCGTACGGTACCATTGGGATACACTAGCAAACCAATCTTACGCGGCTCAAGGATCGGAGAACATCTTGAATCGATAACAAGATGGTCCCATTTAATTTTGGCAGCAGGTCCTCAATGAAATCGTCATAGAATGTCTTAGTTTGTACCGCTTTGAATGTCGAGGTTCAGTTTGATAACGTGGCAATCTGACATCAAACCAAAGAAGCCAAAATATTGTCTACCAAAGAAAGTCTCTCTCAAGGAAGTCATAAACGTAGTTCTTCCTTTAAACCAACTAAGCTCATCTTCACTTTTGAAGGCTCTAGAAGGCTCATCTGGGCACCTTAATGTGCTAAACATATTCGCAGTGCATATTTACACGTGACTACAGAGCTGCCTCCCATATCTGCGTCCTGGTTTCAAGTTACTCCAACTCTCAAAACTTTGATTTACAGCTGTGGGGCTATAATGATCTTCCTTTCCTGACAAAGCCATGACTGATCTTTGAATCATCTTTGCGTGCTTATGTAGCTCTTTCCGGATCTCCAAGGTGCCGAAAGCGTGGACCATAGCCAGAGGAACATGTCAGGCAATTGAAGGTACGAGCAACAGCAATGGGTTACATTGCATGAATCTAGGGTCGAACAAGCTCAAAAGGTTGGGCCGAATCTGCAGGAGATCTTCTAGAAGACTTACTCGTAATGCTTTGATATGCATCAGATACCCCACGCATTGTAAAAGGCAGATTCCGAGTTGTCGGTGTTATGGCTTGTGCAAAATGCCGTGACGATCAAGATTGACACGGCTGTCACATAGCGGGGCCCCGCTGCGACGCTCCTCCCGTCGAGTTTCTTAAAGCCCATGAATTTTGTAGAAACTTGTATCAAATGCAGGTGGTGGATCAGTTTCATTGAGGCTTATCCATCACATCGACAAAAGTACGTACCTTAGATCTCGGCAATGACTTGATTGGCAGATCTATTCGATAAGCTTATAATTCTTCAAACTCTATCCTCAGTTTAAAGCGTTATTTACCAGATGCTTGGTCATATTCTTCCAGCATTGATCCTTGATACGGTAACAGGCCTGCGCCGCGCAAGATCACCAGGGAAAGCCGGATTGTTCAGTCATCGTCCCACCTAGTTTGTAAACTTGTACGTTCGTGCGTCCTGATCCCGGATATGGGGTATAGTTGAACTATATGAGAAGCACTCGGAGTTGTTCATATTGGGATATTCAAGATTTTGTGCTGGGTCCAGGATGGTCGTTATCTGACGGAGTTCCAAATTGTAAATGAAGAGAAGTGCAACCGACATACTCTAGCTGTTCAGGTGACAGCGCCTGCAATTCTCCGGGGGAAGAAACGCAACTGATATCATCAAAATAGATGATTCGTCAAGTGACATGTTTTGGGCGGGAGGTTGCCCCTAGTCTGCGTTGCGGCATCTCTTCGAGACTAGTGCTCAATCGTCCGACATCGCGTCAAACAGGAACTGGTCTTTGCGCCTTTGCTCATCCAAACTCCACAACCTCACACCACCTGAAGTTCCATCACATTATGCATTTTCCGTGCATTCAGATACTATAGTTAACACCTTTTTTGAAGTGCATTGTATCCCAGCAAGAGCCGTAGAGGCGGGAGCTGGCAAGAATACACGGACACAATGTTCAAAGGTTCGCGTCCAGCCTCCCGCCAAGCCCAAAGGTAAAACATGAAGTGTTTCCACCACCAAAACAAACCGTAGCAGAAGGTCTTTGTCTTTGGACTCGAGTCGCAGATCAAACTTTGGTGCCTAAGCTGGAACAATACTTAGTCCATGTGTGCCTGACCAGTTCTTTCGTCTCCACAGTTTCCTTCTTGACCTCCACAATTTGTCTGGATTGTAAAGGGCGAGCATCTTTCCTGCTGCTCATCTTGAAATCGAATATTCTGTTTCTTTACGACTCGAGATAATGTTCATTGACACCGCGACTGCAAATAACTGGTCGGCAAGACCACAGGCCACAATATCACCACGCGCGTCTCCATATAACGATTCAACAACGCCCGTTTTGGAGACATTCGTTGGTCAAGAGGCTCCGCCGACCTACTTAGAAGCAACAACTCCAGGTCTCTACAGCAGTAGGCTTTATGGAGAAGAGGGCGCAAGACTGCTCTCCTTCGATGGACGTGAGCCAGGTGACGCTATCTCGAAGGAGGAGAAGTATAGAAAAAAGAGTATTAGCGAGCAATGTCTACGGTGGAAGTGGATCAGGTGGATTACTGCAGTGTTAGCTGTAGTGCTACTGGTAGCAATGCTTGCACTATTAATGGCGGCGGTGGTGGTGCGAAAAGACAAACAGGTGCGCAAAGCGAGAATGTGTTGGCGAGAGCTGAAAGATTGACCATGAATAGGGAACAGTGACTACACCACCCTCATCAGCTCAATCTGCTGGCGCTGAAGTTGGAACGGGATCTAAGACAACACCGACACTCACACAGCCATCGAATCCTGATGAATCATCACACCCAGATGGTTTCATCGATGACGACTCAGATGAGCCACACTTGATCGCTGTTCCATGGCCATCACAACTCGCTGTCCCAGCACGGCCTTCACCGTCGACGCAATCGACGTCAGACTTTCCGATCAGATGGCCGTCACGGTGCGGCAAGGAATACAACGTTAAGACTGAGGAGTACGATTTTGGTAACACAAAGGAACTCAACATACAAGAGGCAGTCCATCAGTTAGATGGCCACTACAAGAAGGTGGCGGGCTGGATTCATGTCACGCAAGCACCCGTCGATCAGGCACCTGGTACCATTCGAGCCAGGCTCTCGTACGCTGTGACGCCGTCTGTGGATGTGAACAGCATCCGGCATTCATCATCGGCAACTGGGATATCGATTGGTGATCCCTCGTTCCCTGATGGATTCGATGGTGTACGCAAGGGTTCAGCTTGTCTCGGCATGTCGGTTGTCATATACATGACGCCTGGAGCGACACTGGAAACGTTTACTGTTGCGTCGACCCACATGGGCATGCAGATCCACAGAGGCGCCGATTTCTCAGTCACGGACACAACAAAGATTTCCCTTACTACAGGCACTCTAGATGCTGCGGGTTTCAACTCGACTAAAACACATCTGAAGACCATCTCCGGCTCCATCAGCGGCAAATACTCATTATTAGATCTCGTGTCAGTCAGGACGAAGAGCGGCTCAGTAAACATCAACATTGAGCCTAAGGAAGCTGTAGAAGGAGCCGCGAACCCAGCAGTGTTTATGGTTGATGCGTTGTCCGGCAGCATTAGAGTGGATTTCGATCGCAAACATATTCCTGAGCGCGACTATCAAACATACATTAACACGACAGTCGGCTCCGTGGACGGAACATTCATCCACGGCTCCAGGACCGAGATGAACTCGATCGCTGGTTTCGTGACTGCAGACATTCTCCCGTTCAAGTCAGGCGACTACCAGTCCGAAATATTCACGCACACACACTCTGGACAAACCAGCCTTAAAGTCCGCACGCCATACAAAGCGAAGAGTGTGCCTATGACAGGACTTATAAGTACTCACAAGAGTACATCCGGAGGCCTCGACATCACATATCCACAGGAATGGACGGGATTTGTCGACGGTACTTCTCTGAGCGGGGCTTTGCACCTGCAAGGAACGGACTTGGAGCTTCTCAACGAGGACGCTGACCCTGGAAAGAACCATGTTGAAGCTAAGAAGGGAACTGGCAGTAGTAGCATGACCTTTGACACGGTCAGCGGCGGATGCGAAATCAAGATCGGTAACTTGTGAGCAGCACAGCCGAAGGGGCCCGCAGAGTGGGCTCTTCGATTACGACGACATGGCGTTCAGGGCGTTTGGATGAGTGTTATTGAAACACTCTTTCTACTATCGCTATTTATTAGACGAGCATCTTCCTGGTGCACTACCGGTAGTAGCTTGTTGGGCGTCGGAGAGGTGCGCCGATATATACCACTGTATACCTCCAATTCGGGGCTTTCAACCCTGTTCAATCATCCCATGATTCCCCGTGTTCTAGTCGCCGTACCGGTAACCATCGCTCTACGTACTCGTGACACCATTTCACTCGCCTGTTGCTCACAGTGCCGAGTGTTAAGCTTGGCGTACCTTGGATCACACCCCACGCAATACGCCTGCCACGACCATTGCCGCACGTTGTTTCCTAGTTCGCGCTGATCTTGGTGTAGATTTAGACTTTGGCGGTGTTGCTGTACACGCGTTCCGGTCCGCCAGCGGTGGCCTGTCAAACCCAGAGCCCTGGAACATGGGTCACCCTCGCTGAGAATCGCGTGCATCCCACCATGACCCCTCAGCTTATCAGGAAGTGAGATAATCGTAGGGCTGAGGTTGCGTCACAGCGTTCAAAACTAAAATTGCAGGGCGGCTCTATAGTTTTAGGTTCCCAAGATTTGGCCTCGTCGTATTGAGGCTGATATCTGCTCTTGCGGAGAAAGGGGGCTGATGCCGTTGAACAGGATGGCAGCCTGGCGCGAGTAGTGATGCTTATGTACTCAAATCGCTAGCATGACTCGGTCGACGACTACAATCAACTCAACCTATTTTGACGTGCCGCTACTTTGGACACAAAATTAGCCTCAAGATAGCTGGTTCAATGGAAAGTATGTTAGTATGTTCAATATTTGACAGTGACACAAAATCTTCAAGAGAAGTCTGCCGTGGTGCGATAAAAGTACATCTTGCCACGATGGAAGTGGGCGAAGTGATCTATCTTTGGGCCACGTGCTAATGACGATGGGGGTTCTTGAACCGGTTATTGAAAGATTGGTGATACAAACTCCGTTCAGCTGAGGGTTGTACGAGACATGTAAGTATCGGTAGGTGTGAACAGCTAGCAGGTACATTAGTCTCTATAGGCTCGGTAGGTGCAAGTTGAGTTTGGCAATATCTAGTGTCTCCCATGACGAGGCTTCGCTGACATCGATGCGGTCGGTATGCGCACCGTGGTCACTGCTTGTCTTCCAGCAAAGCCAATGAAGACCTGACGATCTAGATCGTTGAGATTGTGTGCCGTGTCTCCCGTCCGCATGAGCGTTCCTGGTGGCGATCTCGTTCCCGCTCGAGGCTGGGGCTGTCTGGTCCAATATCCGTGATTATTTACTCGGCAACGACCAATTCCGGCCAGCTTCCCTATTTGACAGACATCTGACGTTATTGGAATCCGGCCTTGCCTCATCGGGAGTCTACTGCAGCACGTCTGGATTGTGCAGGACGTTTTGGTACAACAGAACACGTGGAACTTGCGGTGCGATAAGCATTTGCACAGGCACGCGCAAGTTTGGTGTGGGGGAGTGAGACCCCTAGTCCTTATGAGATGTTTCTTGCATTCAGGGCAAGGCAAGGGAGTGCGGTTGTAGAATTGATACCGACATTCTCAAAAGAAGACGCTTGACGCGGTGAAGCAGTGTCTGACGGATCTCGCCTATGCTCTTTGGAAAGGATCCTGCGAGGAGGAAGCGCTTGCACAATGGAACCGCATTCTTTTGGGCGCTCGAGAGGGCAGAAATGAAGCATAAGGGTGGCTGAAATGAGGCCACTGATACATTGCTCTTCCTTCGACGTCTTCATGCTTTGCCGTCGTAAGCCGACGCGAAAGGTGCTTGGGTGTTTAGGATGCGCTGACATCCGACCGGAGCTGCACCCGATTTTACAAATGAAGGTTTAGGTGGGTGGCACAGGACTGAGGCAGCCAAGGCAAAGAAACGGATAGGTCAGCTGGTGCTGCGAGCAGACGGTCGCATTTGGAAGCGTTGCCCAGAGCAGAAATATGCCATGTCGAGCCGTTCCGTGTGTACGCTCCTCGGAATCAGCGTCTGGGCTGGAGCAGAGTGAGCATGTGAGGAGAGGGAAGACGCGTGCTGAAGAAGGTTTGCGAGGCACGACTGGCATATGTCAACATGACTCGTCCATGTGGAATGCGTGGTTGGCTGCGGAACGGTGACGCCACAGGCAACCACGTCGAACGAAACTCCGTTGTAACCGGCGCCAGCCTTGTAAACGAGGCTCTCCATGCCTCGATCCGGCCATGAATTGGGCCGCGCAGGGTAGCGGGCGCAGGCCATGGACAACAAATGGGCTCTCGGCCCCTGCTCCGCCGGGCAGCAGGGTCAAGTTTAAACGTCGTCGAATCAATTGTGCGACTTTTGGAAATGGAGTCAATGGTGCGGGAGACGTTGCGGGGATCATGGGCTGGCGCTCCCCTGAATTCACCGCAGTATCAAGTGTGTTTCGGCCTTGTCGCGTCGCGGAAGCGTCGAGTGGGGCCAAGAGCCGAGGCGTGTAAGCGACTCCTTACTCATCTGACTTTACACCACCGTACGCGCCATAGTCGATGATACCAATCGTCACCAATCGGCAGCCGCCATCTGCAAAGTCATCGCCCACAGTGGACCTGTTTTTCGGCCCGTGTGCGGTGCTTCCGCTTCCAAAACGCAGTATTGGAGACGATACCTCGAGGCGTCGCGTATCCCAGTACACCACCGCTCTCTCACCACTCCATCCTCCCCCCCTCCTCACTCCCCCCCAAACAACGCCCATCGTCCGCATTGGGCGCTGAAACTCGACTCCAGGTCGCAAAGAGGATTGGTTCCCCTGCTCGTCTGATCTCATGGGCCGGCTGCTCCATGTCTATGGAAACCATAATCGCTGATGGCAGCGCTGCATCCATGCCAACACCACTGCCTCAGCCGCATGGGACGCTTGCTGTCCATCCTCGACGTCCCCCTCCGGGCCAGCCGAGAGCATCATGGACACGTTGAGTGGTGCGACTGTCCCCAATGTGTCTAATCGCCCTCGTAATCCCAGCAGCCTTGCGCCCGGTCCTCCCTCCACTTCACCATCCCCGCCAGATGCTCTTTTGGGTGAACGCTTCTGCTGTCGCCGTTCCAGATCACCTGCAGCCAAGGCGCCTCGCGACACTGCTCTCAAACCCGAGCCCAAATGGTTCTGTTGCGTCAAACTTGCACAGTTCATTTCTCTTCATGATTGTCCTCCTCGGAACTTGCAAACCCGTGTTTTAATCATATAGTCTAACGGCCCTCCAACCAACTGTCTCTCTTTCCATTTGGCCCTGTCACTCTTTCGGATCCAGCCAACTATCTTTAACATTCATTCTTTTCTCTTGGAGCGGGCTCCATCCGCGCTGGCTGCGTTGGGAACATTCGTTCTCCGTACACTCATTTTTTATTTAGTTTTCTGGTTCCTTTTGTCGCCACACACACTCAGCCATAGTCGTACAGCGCTATCGCCCTTGACACATTCCTTTGACTGCAAGTCTCTCTTTTCGTTACCTCTGTGAGTCTTCTGCACACACCCTTTTCCGCTCCCTTGCTTCACTTGACAGGACGCCCCATGGCAGTCAGGTGCTGCCATTTTTAGCGGTCGGCAAGCTCATGAACCACCTATTCAGTCGCTAACCATTCTCGCCATGCAGACGATCTACAGACATCTGCCAAGGTCATTGTATATAGAGGACGAAGCTAAAGATGGAATTTAATGCGATTCAGCAGTAAGCATCTCGACCCATCTGGTTTGGCCGGCTTGGTTGGTTGCGCAAGCTGACCCGCCGTATAGATATCGTCCATCACCTCCTAATAGACCATTCCATATGGGCCAATCTTCGCCCACGCCAGCGACCCAGATGATGTACTCGTACGGCAACCTTCCTCTTCAGGGACAACAGCAACAGCAGAACATGCAGCAGCAAATGTCACGGCCATCGCCACCGCAGCCCACGTGGGTGGTACCACAGACCCACAACCCGTACTATTCTATGCCACGGGGTCCCATTCCAGGAAGCAGAGAAGAGGCGAGCCATCTACTGGCGAGATCAGATGTCGTTACTTCGCAGTCACCGGCTTTGAGTAATGCTACTTTTAGTAACAGCATGAATGGCGCTGGAACTATTGCAACGACGGATTACTTTCCGGGCGTCATCGATACCAGTAAGTCTGGACTGGAAGCCCTTGTGCTTGTATGTTGCTAACATGCACAGGTCCATGGGGTCAGAAAGTATGCGAAGAGTTGGAATCGTTCCCTTCACTGGATCCGGATGTGACAGACTACAACCACGGCATGATGAGTCAAGATGAAAATACTCCCATCATCGATCTGCGCCAGTATCCAGGAATGGGTCCACAGGAGCCCGACAACCTGCCAAACTTCAACCCCCACTCTGCTCGTCGAATGTCTGAGTCGTCATTCTCCATGTCAAGTACCGGTGGGGTGCATCCTGAGGTGTCCACATATGAGGATTTGGGTTCTTCTGAAGCTGTTTCATACGCGTCTGAGTATGACGCATGGAACCACACAGAACCAACCGCAAGTCACCTGCTATCGCCGCTCGCTTCACCACGCCGACCTCAGCACGAGGGCGTCGTCCGAGGTGCAAGTCGTTCACGTGCGTCGCCAGCGCCGCACAACAACGTCAGGTCCTCGCCTTACACTCTCGACAGCAGTCGTTTCAAGAGGTGGTCAACTGGACAAGCGCCAACATCGACTCCCACAAGCTCACGCACCCTGGCACAGGTACCGGATCGCTATGCACCTTACGGCCCACGGTTGAATCCGCATCACTCGATGCCAGCGTACCCACCAAGTGCTTATGCCAACTTCGGGCTCGCAACTCAGAATGTTCTGTACTCGCAAAACCAGCCTCTGCATCAAAGCAATCCAGCGCTCTTTGCGCAACAAGAGCAGCCCTACCATCTTGAGGTACCTCGACCATTGCCATCGCAGGGTCTCTTCCGTCTGCTCCAAAGCAATGCGGATCGACACGGGGGCTGCTCTTCCCATTTTGCAGACCTCTCGGATCCACCAGATCTATACTCTTCTTTGCACGAGGAACAATCCAATCCACCAGAGTCAGACATGAACCCTTCGGACCCAGACCTTGTCCCGCATGAGCAGGATCTACGCTTTGTTGGAGATCTGTATACCCCACGATGGGTACGTGGCCATGGCAACAAGCGTGAAGGGTGGTGCGGACTGTGCAAGCCGGGACGCTGGCTAGTACTCAAGAATAGTGCGTTTTGGTACGACAAGTCATTCACGCATGGTGTCAGTGCCGCTACAGGCGCTGCATTCCAGGGACCTCAGGACACTCGCCGAACAGAAGGCAATCTTGACGTCTGGGAAGGCCTCTGCGGAAGCTGCGGCGAATGGATTGCGCTAGTCAGCAGTAAGAAGAAGGGAACTACGTGGTTCAGGCATGCATACAAGGTCAGTGACATTTTTCGTCCTCTACATTCCTCGCTTTGCCCATGTTCATTGTGTGACGGGCAACTTTGATTCGCCAGCCCCACATTTTCAACGCATTACAAGCTCGAGCTCTGCTAACAATGACGATCAGTGCCATACACATCCAAAGGTCAAGGACGGTCCCAAGCGGCGCCGTGAAACACAAGCTGGACGTGTTCGTGCGGCTTCGTCCGCTTCAGCAACATCGTCGTCTTATCCAATCAAACAGGAACTTGCGCAAGAAGCAGCTTCGCATCGTCATTCCACCCCCACGCCAATACCTGGCAGTGCTTCATTGCAGTCATTCGGCATGTCCGGCTCTACATCTGTCCCCTTGCCGACTTCAACTCCAACGTCGACACCGCATTTGAACACATCGTGCTACCCGAGCAGTGCAGCCTATCCGACACCGAGATCAGCAACACCTACAATGAATTCACTTCGAACGCCGACGCAGAACTGCTTCCCTGACATGCGCTCAGACTCTGGCCTCAGACATTCACCTGTGGTCGGCATGTTTACGAACCCTCTTCAGAGCTTATCAAACTATTCCGGCGCTCCGACATCTTATTCCAGTATGCCCAATCTCGCACACCAAGTCAGTGAACCTGAGCTTGTGGGCATCAGGACGACAACGACGGCACTCAATTCGATCGCGAGCATGATATAGGTTGACCTGGCACTGTTTGGCCCCAGTATTTCTTTTTGTCCTGCAGGAGTTCCGCCGATGAGAACTTCTCGCTTGACGTATGGTGCGCATGCTTTGCCACAGCTGCAAATATGTGCAGTCCGTCATCAAGCACTAACGCGACCAACGAGATCAAAAGCCTTTGATCTTATTACGCTTACGACAAGGCCCTATTGCGGATTCCTATTGGATTATACAGCTACACGGCCATGGGCGTAGCATGGAAAATCAGGGTTATGGGATAGGAAAACGATGGGACGATTCCTAGGCATCATTGTGGTATTCGACATGGAAGCTTCATCTCCTCCAGTCTTTTGGGTGGTCTTTGGCTTTTGCTTACGACCACGGGCGACCGACCCCATGGGGTTGCAGGTCAGTACATTTGGTCTTCAGCGCTTTCCTTTTCGGGTCATAGGCGGCAGTCGCACGTTGCTTGAGGAGTCTGGCGAAGGCGAGTTTACGAAGTTACGACTTCCAGCATTTCAGGTGGATTAGGTGCCGCTTTCGATTCCCCCTCAACACCAACAACACTTTCACGTAGGTAGATTTCGTTTGTCGATAGACTTGCTTTAGCCAATCCAAATTTTTGAAAAAACAACAAACTCCCATACATGATTTACCCGTCATGGATGTGATGGATCATAACAAACCCCAGCTAAGAAATCCATAACAACATGGCGGTCAACTTCAGGTTTGATTCATCAGCAAAATTCGCAAAGAATTCCCCATTGGCGTTGGAACCATGCCATATCTGTATTGGAGCAAAGGACGGTCCCATATCACCGACGCGGTGGATACGGCGCCTCAAACGCCTCAGAACTGGTTACACGGCACCTCAAAGTCGGGGCCAAGAAGCTGATACCCACGCGAAGTACCCTTGAAACACGGTATGCTTGAACACGAGCATCAACAGGTTGGTGGGAAGCTGGCGGGGCAACAACCGTCAGTAGCGTGTTGGTGGGGCATTGTTTGGGTCAAGCTGTGCGCTTGCCCAGGTACTGTCGTGTAACGTACAGGTGTCGTCGTGCTGCAGTGTGCAGACGGTAGTCGACGTGATGGTGGTGCGCCAAGGGCTACAGCAGAGATTACGGGTTGACTGGGGTTTGCGGAAGTGGCGCGGGAAGAACGAGATCGTCGAACGCCTTTCTTAGCCCTCTTGCCCCAGCTTCTG
Source organism: Pyrenochaeta sp. MPI-SDFR-AT-0127 (assembly GCA_020747015.1). Classification (NCBI taxonomy): domain Eukaryota; kingdom Fungi; phylum Ascomycota; class Dothideomycetes; order Pleosporales; family Cucurbitariaceae; genus Pyrenochaeta; species Pyrenochaeta sp. MPI-SDFR-AT-0127. Next base: position 161,120 of record JAGTJM010000033.1, read on the forward strand.
CGCAGTAGAGTAATAACGGATGGACCGCAGGCTGCGTCCGGGGTCATGCCTTCGGGCTGAACGCCGAAGTGAGGCTCAGCCGGTTCCGAAATGCAGTGGACGAGGTTTTGAGAACGTTTTCAAGTCTTCTAGACGAGCTCGCGAATGCGTTCAGTTCCAGGTATTTGACTCAGGTTGCTTGTTGCCTGGGCTGAGGCATCTGCATCCTCAGGCAGGGTTCACAGGGGCCGGGCGTCCAAACGAGATTGACAATGCGTACATGCACGTCAACTGATCGATCTCGCAGTCACCGGCGTTCGTGGAAGCCGAGCGTGTTCGCATTTGGCTGCCGAGAAAAAGAGCCTTGTAATCTCAGTAAGAGTCGGGCCATGGGTAACGCATATGGAAGGGTCAAATTGTAATTAAGGATGGTTGATAGTCGACAGTGTCCGGATTTGGTACCTGATTTGAGCCAAGACGTTTCCAGCATGCAAGTGGGGCTTCTAGCGAATACGTTTAGCGTGTATCGTTCTCGTAACTTCTGCGTGCAATGCCCACTGCACAGGTATCTCGGGAGATCATGATGAGCACCCGCATCCGGGCTTGCCGTGGTGTTTGAGATCGTGGTAGGCTCTGTCGACGATACTCTCGATTGACTCTGGTTGGAGCTGCAGAATATCGTTCGCACTATGTGACCGGAAGGACGATGAAGCATCCAGTTGCTCGTCGTACAACACGCTTCGCTCGAGCAAAAACATACCAGAATCGGGAAAGCCACGTTCGATTCTCACCTGGCCCTCTCGTATACATTCTTCCACGTCGTAGTTGCCCACAGTCCATTCACGACCAGTCGCTTTCTCTGCCGATCTGAGTATCTCGTTGGCTGAGGTCATGACGCCCGCAGCATAGATGTACCGGTTGTTGACTTTATCCCAATTTTGGATTGCCTTTACAACAACTTCTCCAACTCTTTGGAGACTGGATGCGGCAAACGGCTCTGTGCCGATGCCGTGAATCGTTGCACTGTGCCACTCCATGTCAAAACCTAGGTCACCGCTGATAAGATTTGTGTCTAGTGTATATCCTGTTGCGATTCCAGACCACTCGAAAGTCGGTTTCGCCTTGGAGACTGCTCGAAGGTGCTGTATAACCTTGGCTCGTCCGGCATACTTCGTGATTCGCGCTTGTATCTCTTTGTTCAATGTGTCGTGTCCAAACTCATGTGGTATGAATCGCTTTACATTTGCGGCGACCACAGCATCAACGATATGTATCTGGAGTTCGGAATCTCCACCAGACATGGTGCTTATAACAAGGTCTTGCCCAGCAAAGGCTGACCTAAGCGAAGCCGAAGAGAAGTCCGACTTGGTCTGGATGACCGCCGACTTAGCGATATGTAGTGGTAGACTCAGCGTTTGTGAAGGGTACGTCAAGATATTTACTTGAAATCCTGAGCTGGCATATCCAGAGCCAGCGGGAATCAAGGCATTGAGGATTGTGAGACAGAGCTCCCAATTCTATGGATGGGTTAGGAGAGCAAGTGTGGTAGAATGATTGCACGTACGCCAAGCAACATCACCTTTTCAATCGCCATGATTGCTGAGAAACCGTGAAGAGATCCTTGAAGAGAGGTGTAGCAGTGCGGACAACTACCCGGGCTTTATACACCAAGCGCCCATCACCCGACACGGCTCAATGGAAGGGCTAGCGCTGGCTGTAAATTAGCATGAGGAGGTGCGAACAGCGGTCGGCGTGAACAGCCATGCAGCCGTCATGTGTTGTGCTATTGCTTGAACTTGGTTCTATTATTGTTGATGCGGCTATATTAGCATGAGGCTCTGTGACAATGCTGCTTTGGGATAAAAGCGCTACCCACGTGGGGGGTGTCAGTAGTCGGGAATGAGACATGAGCAGTTCCGCACTTATGCTGCCGCGCATTGAATAAGACACGCAAGCCATCGGTGATTTCAGAGGCAGCTTCAAGACGAGGTAAGGCAGGATAAATCTACTCTCTTGACAGTGTTGAGCGAAGGACAGGCGTGTTGCCAAGCACTCTGCGCACGTGACACGGACTTTTCCGGCATCGCAGCTGTCGAGCTTTTGCCGACGACACTTCGCAGCAGCACCAAACCTCCCGCATCTGCACCACCATCACCGCTCATCTCCCCGGGCTTCGAAACACCCGTCCCGTGCGTCAATTCCCCTGTCGCAAGCTCCAGCTCGCCAATTGCACTCCCCCAGCAGCGCGCTGACCCGCAACCTCCAGACAGCCCAACATGAACGCCCGTTTCCTCCGCCCCTTCGCCAGGGCCGCTTTCCGCGCGCCCACCGCCGTCCGCCCATCGGTGATGGCGCGCCCTGCGCTCGCAGCGAGCCAGAACAAGAAGACTGAGGTTGGACCGCAGCAGATGGTGCGATCAACTCTGTGTGTGGAACTCCCAGGACAAGCTAATCCATGTGATAGACAATCCTCAAGTCGGCGATGCCTCAGCTCATCCCCTTCTTCTTCGTCAACGAGACCACCGTGGCCTTCGTTCTGCTGCCATCGCTCATCTACATCTTCTCCAAGTACATTCTGCCCCAGCGCGTGCGCCTGTTCGCCGCCCGTCTCTTCATCAGCAAGTTGTAGGGAAGGACTGAGACAGAAGCGAGGGAAGGAACAAGGGACAATTGTGTACAATTAGGGGAGATGTGCTCATAGACAATTGATTGGCATTGCACGACGAATTGCACTTCTCTTGGCGTGAACCACCGATTTGAGAAATATATTCCAGGGATTTGCGCATGCGCATTCATGAATATCGAAAACTGCACAGTATTCGTGTCTACTCCACTCCCTCCAGTTCTCTATCACATAGAACACAGGGCGACTTACGCTTGCACAATATCAGCACAAATAGCCCAACGCCGAAGGTGGACTGATGATGAACGTCAAAAATATAGTATAAGTCGAAACTATGCAATTGATTTTATTGGGTGTTTCCGGAACAAAGAGAACCCAACCTTACAAAGCAATATCGCTCCGACGAGGTAAAACATGCCACATGCATAAGGCCTCCCATCTTGCAAGGCTGTGCAGTCCCCAAATTACACCCGAGTCCGCAGGGCGACTAGCCAAGTATGGTACGCCTTACTACTGAAGGTGATCAGCCATTGTTATTGCACCTTTTCTCTCACAGGATCCTGTGGCGCAGTTGCCTGCACCCGGCTTGGAGCCTTGCAGTGGATCATCGACCCTTGGCACCCGTCATAAACGGAACATGCTACCCTTTCACTCGTATTCTAAAGAGGCACAATGCTGGAGTAGCCGTTAGATATAAACTCCTTTGTCCACTAGTAGCAAAAATGGTATTTCCACATCACTACAAATGCAACTTCAATACCTAGCAACCAGCCTCGCCGTTTTCGTCGCCGCATCAGCACAGAACACAACAGATACAACGTTCAATTTCAACTGCAGCTCACTCACCTCTCCATTCTCCAGTTCCGGTCAAGATGTCCTTGAATTCAACTACACTGCTCCCTCCTCCGTCACCTATCGTGTGAGCGAGGCTGTAATCTGCCCTTCCAACGCCACGGTCAACGACACAACCTGCCTCATCGAAGCAGCAGGCCGAATTAGTGTTCATGCCACTACAAACATTACAGAGATCAACGATGTCTCTGTTCTCAAATCCCTGTTGCGAAGAGCGCTGGAAAGCAGCGGCGCCGTGAGAAGTGAACTCGACATCGACATGTACTTGGAAGACCGGGTCTTCGATGGGCTACCACGGACTCACTATGTCAAGCCGGGCGAGGCAGCGTACTTTGCGTTTACGCCCAGCATGCGCTGTTTCAACGGCACTATTTCGACAATCCCTACGTGCACGGAGCTTGACGAGACTGTGCGCCGGACAGCCGACACATTCAACGGGAAGGGGTTGAACGTGTGCATACCCGTTCTGAGGAAGGCCATTAAGCGCACTAGTAAGGTGGAAGGAAGCCTAGGGGTGGTTGTGATCAGCGAAGAAGAGGCGAGAAGGGAGGGTATGAGCACGAATCCTGCGGACCCTAACCGTGGAAATTCGAGCGACGACGAAGATGACGGGGTTACAAGAGATCCGCCTGGGACTGTGGTGGGTGCAAGTGCGCGGCTAGATGCCGGAATATTTGGGACTGTGGCCGTTGCACTACTTGCATTGCACATGGGCAACATGGCATGACGACAAGTACTGAGGATATAGAATCTCTGAAAATTAGGCAGACGCAAGAATACCCCTACGACTATTTCCACAAATTGAATGAGAAAATTACTCTATACCCTCGTTTCTGAACTCCCTTGCTCACCATACAATGCGCTCACCCCTCATCCCTACTCCTACTCCTCCAGTTCTGCGTCCAGTTCTGCGTCCAGCTTAGCCAAGGCCTTTTGGTCCATCTCCTCCAGTCCAGTCGTAGCCACGTTCAACATCTGCGTAGCGACACTTGCTCCGAACATCCGCACAGACCGGTAGTACATTTTGGCCATGGTCCTGCAAGCGTCCTTGGAGCCATTCTCATGGGCACACTGATTGAACATGTCGTTCTTGAAGTTCTTGTCGATTTTCTTTCTGTCTTGCTGCAATCACATGTGCATTAGTATTCAAACGGCTGTGGGTGGTTGGTAGCAGAAAGACCAGAGCCAATGAAAGCGGACATGACAAATGGACGTAATTGGTGGACGGGGACGTTTATGCAAAGGAGGGGGAAATCTTGCCTTGGTGAAGCGGCCTTGAAGCTTGTAATTGCGGTACCCAAAGTCGTGGCGATTGCACGAGTTCTTGACTATAAGAGCATTCGTGAGCCGGAGGGGGTGAAAGCTATAGTTGTTATCAAGCCAAAACGGGCTTCACTTACAGTTCCAACCAAACGGACTATCGTCCGCATTGGTGCACCCGTCTGCCTCCCAGGTCAGCCCCTGGGGGCCAGCCTTTGCGTCGCGCAACTTGACGAAGTCTGCCATCGGGGTGTCGAAGATCACTTTGGTGGTCCATAATTCCCGAGCTATTCGCTCTAGATTGGGGTCCACTGGGGGCGGGGAGGAGAAGACGAGGCTTGCAAAGCCGAGGAAGATGATGACGAGAATGTTGTTCATGGTGTAGAAGTGCTACTATAATCGTGGGAAGTTGTAAGATATTGGTTGTGAAGATAGTTATAGAAGTGTAAGAAAAGATGGAAAGGGGCTGCAAATCGCCTTCTTTTAAGTATCCTGCTTGGAAATCGATTGGATATGTTTTGACGCTGATATATGATTTGCAATGGAGAACATTGGATGTGGAGAGATCCACATAAAGGGGTTCATGATCCACTGCGCGCGGGATGATGGATATTGGGGCGCTTAATACTGATAGTATAATACAAGTGGCCAGGCATGATGGCGCGCAGGATTATGATTACTACAATAATTGATGTTTCAATGAGATTTTGCGACACAGTAAACCTTAGAAGTAAAGTAAGGATGCGGGGTGTGTGACATGACAGCTTAAGGTACCCTACCTGCTTTCTGTTCAAGCAATCCAGCTGCTTGATTGGACGATTTGACCTTAAAAGCGCAAGCCCTATTCGCTCATTACACTCTAGTCATTTAAACTAAAGAGGGGTATGTAGAATTACTAAAGTGCACCTAAGATTAGTATTAGATGGTCGTGAAGTAATTACTAATAAGCATCCATAAGTAAGAAATCAAGCAAAGCTTAGCAAGCTTATTCAAGGCTTCTGCGAAAGCCCTCTCAGTAAACCTCCAACCAATTCCATTTTGTTTGACAGATGTACGCAATTATTCTGGGCCTAGCCAAGATGAAGCGTACTAAGACCCATACGCAAGTGCAGAGGACCATGGTGTGTGCGCACAAGGATTGTTAGGCATTCGGTTATTTGAATGCACGTGGTATAATGATACGCCGTGCTTCGTGATGATAGTGAAGCTAGACGCGATAAGGCTCAACTACACTGAACTATCGGATTACCTAACATTTCAAAAGATATCCACATCTCCCTCTCTGAGCCGTATAGTAAGCAGTATGTCGTTAGTTAAGCAGTCTTTCAAAATTGCCAAAAAGCACTCCCCTACCATTGTACACTGCACGCACGCCTTGTCCAACATGCAGACAGTATTTCACATCACCAAGCACATGAGTATGACGTAACTTGCCAAATGCTGTATTTGGTTTTTGAATACTCAAAATCTCGCAAAAATACATTTCGACTTTGATCATTGCTATCAAAGTTTCGCCTTCTCCGCCTCCAACTGCGCCATCCTCGCCTCGAGAATTTCCGCAGCGCGCTTCTTCCCAAACGCCTTGACGGCCTCGTAGTAGACGGTGGCGGTTGCTTCACACGCGCTCTTGAACGTCTCTCGCGCGCACTGGGCATACATGTCGCTCTTGAACTTGCTGTCGATGCGTGCCTTGTTTGCCTGGAATGATAGTTAGTACAAAACAAATCCCTCCCCTCTGCAGGGTGTAAGTGGTATATGCATACGTCTGTGAAGCGAGACTGCTTTTTGAAGTTTCGGTAGCCAAAGTCGTGGCGGTAGCATGAGTTTTGGACTGCGAGGGATGGTTAGTCGTGGAGCTGGAAAGGGTTTGTGTGTTGAATGGTCCAAAAATACTATGAGCGAGGGGGGCCAAAACATAATGTGAATATAAATTTCTTAACATTGCACAAAAGAGGGAATGGACTACACATTGCATTGGAAATGCATCTGTGATACGAGAAATGCTTCAAATATTTCTGATACACCTGAATACAAAAATATCTCTTTTCCTTGGCAGAAAACAGAAATAGACAAGGACAGAAATAGACGAGGACAAGTATATGAATATATTCTTACAATCAAATCCAAACGGATTGTCCGGGCTAGACGAGCACCCATCCGAGCTCCAGTCGAGCTCTGCAGGACCAACCTTGTTATTGCGATTGGAGATGAACTGGCTTATGGAAATGGTAAATGTGTAGCTGTCGGTGACGGTCTGCAGATTGGACTGGCGCTCGGCAAGTTGGGTGGGGGCGGCGAACGCGAGGGATGCGAGGCCCAGAATGGAGAGGAATACGGACTTCATCGTGGCTGGGGGACGAACTTGGGATTAGGATAGTATGAAGGTGGGATTGAAGATTTGGAATTTGAAGAGTGGAAAGTCAGGTATGGTATTTGGTTAATGAACCAATTCTACTTTGCTTGAAGTTCGACTTGATGCTTCTCACTCGGGGAGAGGCAATCTTTTTATATTCATTTTTACAAGGCCCAAAAATACCTTTCTTACTCCCTGGAGATGACATAGATTCGCATTTGCCCTCGTTCCCCGTTCTGCCAGTCACCTGTTGCTCCCGTTTACGAGCCTCAAGCCGTTCCTGCATACACGCCACTCTGCAAGCCCCTCACACATGGTCTACCCATTGCACACCATTCGCCGGGCAAGTGCATCCCACGATGTTCTCCAAGGCAGTTTTGCTTGGTCCCCGGTGTCGGTTTTGCGCCCAGCGTTTAGATTACTTGGGCATGGCGGGGTGTCGCGATCTGATTGGTGGGGTGGCGAATCGATCATCCGTAGATCCACGGCGTCAAGCGAGAGTGAAGGGCAGCTGCCTGGTTAAGCATAGTAAGCCGGCGGGATTTACATGGAGAAAGGGAAGCGTGGAAACACGGTAATGCCGGGTCATATGGGGTTGTATAAGCTGGCAAATGAGGGACCGACAGGTGTGCCTTGTGGGGATGTTGATTCGCCGTATAACAGCGCAAACATACGAGGCGAACACGCATCCGCGACGGGGTCCCCCGAACATGAACATTCTCTCCTTATTGTCCCCAGATCAAGTAAACCAGAGCAGGAGCATCTTGTGCGCTCAGATTAGAACGAACTTGAAGATTCGGCAAACGTTGGGTATACAACGTCAGCCATCCTGGATATGGCCGGCTTAAGACTAGATAGCGATGCCATGGCCTGGTCGTGTTCAAAGGAAGGGTGTGAATGGCTCAACCGTCGTCGATCGCCTCGTCAAGGCTCTTGGGTACACAGGCTGAGCAATGGGGCTGAACGAGGCGTTTGCACGTTTGTATGGATGCGGGGTAAGGTAACATCCGAATGGGCTCCATAAAGAGGACAGTGTAGTCGAGAGAGCGAGTTGTATCCGTAACCTGCACATCAAACCTCGTATCGTTATGTCAGAGCGCGAGCGCCCGTCTAAGATCGCTGGGGGCTGTTTGTGTGGATCGTTGAGGTACACGATTGATTTTCCCGAGGTATCCAGCTGGCCGCCAGAGGTAAATTGTCGCATGGATGCTCTATAGTTAGCTCGTAATGACAAAGATAGGTCACTTCATGTCAGTGTACCAAGTGCCGCAAGTGGCTCTCGTCTCTGCAGGGCATTGCGCTCATTATACCCCTGAAGGACTTTTCATTTCCTTGCTCTGATTCGAAGGATGCATCTCAGCTGAGGGACTTTGAGAGCAGCGAGGACAGCAAACGCGCCTTCTGTGGTAATTGCGGAAGTGGTAAGTTGCAAGGTGGAGACGGAGGCTGATTGAGCCTTGGCAGTCTTTGCCATGGTGAATGGCCGGAGAAACCGCTGGTTGACGCAGGATGACAGGGCTCACGTTCCGCAATTCAGTTCACATGCCGGACACAGTTGAGGTTTTTGTGGGCACGCTGGACGAGGAGTACTTGATAGGCAAGGTGAAGAAAGGCGAGGAGAGCAAGTCAGGCCAGAAGCAGGAGCGAGAAGGAGGCTATGGCAAGCAACTCGCGGTTGTGCAAGAGACGCTGTTTTGGAACCAGCGGATCGAGGGAGTCACCGATCTTAGTCCCAGCGGCAAGAAGTGGTGGGGCATGATCTTCGACGGCGAGAGCTTTGAGTAATTAAGTGAAAATGAATGGAATGGCTGTCTGTGTTTGGGAGAGGAGACCACAAGCATGGTGGTTATCGATAGGCACATGGGCAGGAGGAAGGTGTGTTATCGATAACAAAGTCGCGTCGCGCCTTGCACCAAAAGTCCACAGCGCTAATGAATTGCTCTCCAATGAACGTATGACGGACCGACAATAAACTTGGCCCCGTACACACTGCTCGACTCCTTTCAGCGTGCGACTTTGTTCAACATGCCATTCTCGACGGTTGCACGGCAGGCAGGTCACCCGATGCCCTGAGCCCTGAGCCTGCGCCCTGTGATGTTGTCGCTCCCCACCCTTTCTTGGCACTCGTCGTAATGGCCGGCCAGCAGTTGTATGAGCTCGCCGAAGCGTCTCCGTTGCAAGCTCCAGCCCGAACAATGCCGCCAGATGGAGACGAACAAGTGTATGCAGTGGATCCGAGATTGCACAAAAGAACCGTCTTGAAGCTTGACTTTCTGCTGCTACCGTTCCTCGCGCTTCTGTTCCTCTTCAACGCGCTTGATAAAGCAAATGTACCATCACTCCAGGCTGAACACTCCACCTCAGACTGACTTGTGCCTCTGCAGATTGGAAACGCCGAGTCTGCACACTTCACCACCGATATTGGTCTCGACAAGAGCGATGTCAACACTGCCGTTGCCCTCTTCTTCGCCTTCTTCGTCTCGCTACAACCCCTCGGCGCTGCTTTGGGCAGGCGATATGGCATGGTAGCCTGGGTACCGAGCTGCATGCTGCTGTGGGGCGTGTCGACGGCGCTGCATGCCTGGGTGCGACACAGATGGCAGCTGTATACGCTGCGCATCTTCATCGGCTGCCTTGAGGGTATGGAGTTGACCAGGAACCATGTCCATGCCAGCGAATACTGACTAGCCGTGTAGCTGGCTTCTACCCCGTCACCGTCACCTACCTCTCGCTCTTCTACACGCGGTACGAATTCGGCAAACGCCTGTCGCTATTCTACGGCCAAGCTGCGGTTGGCGGTGCACTTGGTGGCATTATTAGCTATGCCGTCTTCTCCCACTTCGGCGACGACGGCGGAGATGCGCATGCCACGACTGGATGGCGACCATGGCAGATACTGTTTCTGCTAGAAGGAACTCTGACTGTCGTGCTTGCCATGATTGGCTACTTCTGGCTACCACACAGCGTGGAGACTGCATGGTTTCTGACGCCAGAGGAGAGATTGTACGCAAAGTCGCGCGTTGTTCAGGACAGAGACATACAAAATGTGACAGTTACAGCACGACATGGCAACGACGATGAGAGAGAGTACGACGAAGAGTTTCGCGGTCTGCTGAACCCCTCGAAGCCCACAACCTCGACCTCTGGGCTCGGTTCGCTCGACGACCGTGGCTTGAGCCCCCGCGATATCTTCTCCGCCATCTTCAACACAAAGATCTGGCATATCCTGGCCTGCAACATTCTTTCAGCTGTCCCCGTCTATGCCTTCTCCGTCTTCCTCCCACTCGTCCTTGCGCCTCTGACTAAGAAGTCGAACCCTGCGCTCCTCAACCTGCTCACAGCGCCTCCACATCTTTGTGGTGCCACAACCCTCTTTTTCTTCGCTCGCTACAGTGACAGGCACCGCATACGCCTCATGCCCGTGCTTTTCGGACTCGCCATCATGGTCGTAGGACTGGCCACTGTAGTTGCCATGCCACCCTCATGGGCTGTGCCACGCTACCTGGCCCTCAATGTCCTCCTCTCCGGCACGTACGTTGCATCTCCACTTACTGTGGCGTGGATATCTGACAATTCCCCCTCACCTGGCAAGCGTGCAATACTGCTTGGCATCAACGGCTGGGGTAATTTGGCTGGTATACTTTCAGCCATGCTCTTTAGGCCAAAATATGCCGACTCGGGCTACATTGTACCCTTTTGGTGGACGCTAGCCTGTATTGCTCTCTCCGCAATCGGCTTCCTCATGTTTCTGAGAAGGCTGAGAATCGAAAACGACAGTCGACAGGCTATCTTGAGGAATTGGAGCGAGGAAGAGGTTGATCAAGAAAGAAATGAAGGCACTGGGCCGCTTACACAGGGCCATCGATGGCCGAAGCGGGTGGTCGGTATAGCAGGATCAAACGCAAGGCTAGCCTGGCTGACCGAATGGCTGGACAAAGCTACACAATCTGGTAGAGAGGGTGATGAGAAGATTACCTTTGTCTATGGACTTTAAAAAGCACAGTAATTGCTCGATAATGGCGTTGAAGGGTTTTTTTTAACATTTTAGATACCCAGATTCATCAGCAAATAGTATCATCATACCATTAATACAACGACTAGAAAAGGATTACAGTTCAGAATAGTTTAGAAATCTCCATGCCTCCTGCAACAGTCTGACCCTCCACAACCTGCAACCTCTCTCCACACTTTCTTTTCCTTCCAAGTAGCAAGGGTTCTGAAGTGGAAGTGGATTTTGGTCGGGTCGCTTTCGGGGCAAGTGTCTGGCACTTGTTTGGATTAGTATTCCCGTTCCTTTGAAAAGATGGTTCTCTGAATGGCGATCTGGAGGAAACATATACTGACCGCACAGAATGGCCACTAGGTGAATCATAGCTGGAGTTTTTAGGAGAATAAGTTTGGTATAGTAAGTAATAGATAAACATAAGACGAGCTAAACGAAAACATTTCACATCTTCCGTGCTTCAACGCTATGAATGTCTTCGGAAAGGACAGCAAAGATAGCATGCACAAAAAGGACGACTAGGACAGAAAACTCACAGAGCAGCAACAGAAACAAACTAGAGATGAGCGCACAAATTGTTGACAACAACCAGAGGTAGCTGTTGGACTTCCATAGAAAGTGATGAGGGTAGGGCTCGCAGTGATTTATGTTCGTTTTAAGCGTTTGTGGGATTTCCGGAGTTTGCAGATTGAGAAGCGCTATTCCAAGGGCGCAAAGCATTACTAGAACTGTATTAGTACCATTGGTAAGCTTGATTTGGAATACTTGTACTTACAGCTCCGCGTTACAATGCGGCAAGAGGTTCGCCAATCGAGGAAGAGTGTTTTGACACAGCTAGCTGAGGATCTCAACTAACAGGCTCAATCATTCCATGGACCATGGTAATTTTGTCGGACGATATAATACCCTTTTCATAAAGCTTGTAGAGAACTCGATATGTCCATCCCTGACAATTCTCTGTAACTGCAGCTCGATTCGGCGCGGATGGGGGTGTTTCCGCGTCTGCATAGTGCCTGACCCAGGCATGAGCAGCTGCCGAAAGGTCTTGAACGAGAATGTAAGAGTCCTTGTAAGAAAGAGAATTCACAAGGTTGATGTCCGAGACATATAGATATCGCATATTCTCTGCGTCTCCTTTGACCTGATACACCTCCCCATTCTGTCCTTCAAGGGCAACGAAGATGGACCAGTGGTCGGGCTCTCCTTCGGCCTGCCTCTGCAAGACAAGAGCCAGGCTTGGATTTTCTTGTGGAGGAGTAGTGTCTTGACTGGCGTTTCCGTCAAAATTGACATCTTGCAGCGTCCAGGGCGAGCCTCCTTTGCGTCGCCATGTGAATGGACCCTCGCTTGCCCTCTCTATGCCCCCAAAACCCTGTCTTATAGTAGCATTGGAAGTGGGACTATACATTGCAGCCCATTCTTGGCTATCTTTATGTCTTATGTACGCAGTTGGTCCCGGTACGCATACACATAATCACCGTGGGTAGAGCATTGCCAATCGGACATCTGGACATTATTTGTCAATCAAGGAGTAAGACACCAGATGAGCTGGACGTACCTTGTAACAACTTCGGAGCTATAGTCCACTTTAGTTTAAGTTGAACTGATTAACGGACTGGGCTAAGGTCTGGATGTACTGGGATCTGGACAGGACGGAATAGGGGATGTTGAATAGGGTCAAGTTCAAAAATTTGATTGCTGGAACGGAAAGATGACTGAATTCTTATGATATTTTCTCAGCTTAGTATTGTATATGCTCTTTTCTTTGTAGAACAGGGCGTTTATACCAATACATGAACAAGGATGTCATGAAGGGAGAGGCGTCGACAAGGCAGACATGTCATTACGAGGCTCAGTACCATAGCCTCCACTGATGTTTCCATAACGTTTGATATCATGAGAAGCACTGGCTGTAACGTACGTGAAGGATATACGCGCTCTATACTTCGGCGTGTACAAGTTGTTTATAGCCCTGTAGAAGTCACCCATGCGTGTGGCGTAGCTCAGCGCGATGACTTTGAGACCACTCGATCTGAGTCGCAGTTTAAGCTAACAAGAAGCGCCAACATTATCATATTGTACTCCGCCTCCAAGGCGAAGTTCTACTCTCAGGGATTGGGTATTCTCAAGCATGTTTCATATCGCCAATCATGAGTGCGCTGAACGAGCCACGTGCTATATCCTTGAAAGCCACGATTGGGTACCGAGCGTTGTTATGTTCCTTGAATTGGTGATCTGGACCGATCTTTCAATTTGAAAGTTGTAGACCGTCGGTCAACGGCTCGTAGTTGGCAGTTGGGCCTGAGCGTGGCAACATCAACAGGTACTTGCAGCACCCCTGTGCTGCACAGCGGCTAGGAGAACCCGCCTCTTTAAGCACTATGTTTTGTCTAACGTTTTATAACCCTTTAATCACGAACAGGTTTGGTGTACGGCTGAGGCAGGATGATCTCTAAGGCAATCAGGAGGAGGCACAACCGTAGACGATTGTTTTGCCGAAGGCTGTACCGCGTTATGATCCTTTGACTGAAAACCCGTTGAGTTACAGTGAAAATTTGACTAAACTCTCATTTCAGCAACCCCTCGAATTGCTTACATAGCGAGGGCGCGATGGCAGACCGACGCCAAGACTTAGGTATACGCCGCACTAGACGCCGCAAAAATTGTGCTCCATTCTCACCGTCCAATGAAACTAATGCTGAAAGCATCTAAAATTCTCACAATCAGCTAGCGCAGTACTGAGCCGCAATAGTCGCGCGCTCACGTTTGTGAAACATATTCTGCCCCCTCGTAAGGCTCTCTGATGTGACCAGTGTTCACGATGAAGGCGGCACTGACATTCTCCATGAGCCTTATTCACAGCCTTACCCACAGCCCTACTCAAACATTCATCTCTCGAGCAGTATCCTGCTTTTGACATCTATATTTAGGGGTACTGAAGGTAGGGATATTTAGCAATGGATTAAATGTAGGGACGTCTTTGAACAAGATATAAAGCGTCCAGAGCTCTTGTAAACGCAATGAAATCAAATCTCACCAAACCAAAGTGTCTACCATCTTAAGCATCTGCAATAGCACGTCATCAGATTACTTTACTTCGATCATGGAACGTACGTCTTCGGCCATACCCCGCACGTGCCAAAATACTGATGCAACAGGTAACAGGCAACATCTATCTCCAGGCACTGCATTATATGCTTCCGATTCCAGCTTTCGTTTTTTATGGTATTTATCAATTTACCCTGTCAGCTAGCACTACTACTAACTATAATCTTTAGCTCTTGCCCTCGCAGGATGTGTGTCTACCTCCCCAGGCATGCCAAATATATACGCCATTGAATTGTACGATTGGCGAAATGCCACGTCCCAAATTACGAATGAATATCTCTTCCGAGTTGGGATTTACGGTAATATATTCTCCTTCTTCGATGTTGATCGTGTGCTAATACTACAGGTACAGGTATATGCGGAGGAAAGGGCGATGATATGGCCTGCTTTGCTACTCGATACGGTGATAATGCGGGTCAGCTAGCTCACCGCTTTGCCAGTAGCGACGTTGATACCTCATCGCTGCAGGATGCACTCTCTCCCTTTATTGCAGTCGGATCGAACCTGCAATCCGAGACGCTTCCGAGTCTGCTTGTGGCCGCCGCTTTGATGTTTGCTCTTGGCGTTCTCCTCTTTTCCTTGGGCAGGTTTGCATCAAAAGTGAACGAGAAGAACCACGTGACAGCTGCCTTTTGGCAGCCAATCTGCCGAAGATCCGCCATGGTATTCTTATGGGGATCAGTAGGCTTCGCACTTGTATCGGTCGTGGCGCTGTCTCAAGGGGTTGCAGCTTTTACATTGGCGTTGATGCTCGGAAAGAACGCACAGCTCAGCGCCTCGCCAGGTACCACACTCCAGATTCTTGAGTGGCTTGCCTTCGCATTTTCAACACTCTTCGCTCTGAGTGCTCAAATCGTGGTTCGTGAAAGAGGGACATCCGCAGTCGGACAACTTCCCCCAAAGCCAGCACCACCGGCATCATCAAGGGGACTATTACCTCCGCCACCGCCCCCACCGGCTAGGAAATAAAGATGTAGATTTGATCTTAAAATCGCAGCATTAGACTCATCCGGAAGTGTGGGAGACTCAGTATAGCCTTCTCGGCGTTCGTACACGGCTCGTGCCCAGAGGAATGGGTGGCGTTTATAGTAGGAAATAGAGAACAAGGATAGAGCAGGTGCTTTTGTAAAGTTTCTTTAATGTACTAGTAAAGTTGGCCTCAAAATAAAGGAAAGGAATTGTAGAAGTATTATCGCATATAAGACTCCATTAGCAGGGGAGAAAGTTAATTCTATGTATTCTTCAGCTTAAAAAAGTACCCGTCTTGCCGCCGCAATCCCCGAGATATCCCACTTCTCAGGTGCTGTCCGTTCCATCCACTTCTGCCAATCACTGTCAATCGTTGGCTTCATAATGTTGGCATACTCCCAATACTCGGGATACCACCCCGCGTCTTCCCAATCCACAATGCCCACTATAGGACAATCTCCACCTTCCCCAATCAAAATATTTCGCGGCGCGATGTCAGCATGAGTGAATACGGTCCTGTCAGATCTAGGTAGCATGTCTGGAAGCTCTTTCTCGTAGCGGCGTCCGTTATATTCCCAATAGCGCTCATAGATGCGCTGACGCAGATCGGCATCGCTGTCAAGTGGATCTGAAGATTGATGCGGCAGAGCCTTAATCAGCACATCAGCCGAAGCGGTGCCGTCAGCGCAGCACTGAAAAGAATTGGCAAATTGAGTCGGCTTAGGTATTGCGCGGAATTGATAGATCAGATCCCATATCCGACAACAGACATCTTCTTTAATCTTGTCACAATCTTCGAAATCGGGCCAGATCTTGTCCAAGCGGTCTCCGTCCACATAGCTCATGCAGATGGTTCCATGGCCATCTAAAAAGGAATGTGAATGCACAGTGGGTACTGGTACGCTGGTGTGTTGTTGAACGAGGCGAAGAGCTGCCGCTTCTCGAGGTCTAACTCGGTCTCCAGACTTCTCGACAAAGTCGCCACGGCGAACGACATGTCCACCAGCTTGTCGACTTAGGAACCAGGGAGTAGGGTCTACTGTTGGCAAGTTAATATTACGAAAGGTGGATGGAGCCTACGGCTACTATGTACCGGGCCTCGACATTTCGAATGCCGTCGGGACAGGTGGAGGTATAAGAGTATTTCAGCTTCTAGCTGGTGTCGAACGCATGCATATATATATTGGCCACGGTTAGAGTACTCAGAAGTCCTCTATGTGCATATTTGTGTCGAGGTCATAAGGAAAGGTGCAGGTAAGAAAGTGCAGCGCATGTTCTTTATGTGCGCCGCAGTTACGCTTACTAGCGCAGATGATTTTAGCGCGTTTGTGGCACCCTGGGGCCGAACAAGTCCCTTGCGCCCAGCCACAGGTTCGCCTGCGAAGCGCCTCCAGCCTGCCGCCGTTATGTACCTGTTTCAAATTTCACGACGCCAATCCATTGTTTGGTCGACACCTCATCTCCTGGCATTGCCTGATAGGCGCCTATCGCTACCTACTTCAGCCGCTAGCCTCATTGAGTATCAGAAGGGGCTCTACTTTGAGAAACCAGTCTACATGTATTCTTATCGAGGGACTGCTTAAATACGTTCTACAGAAGGGCTTATCCTTCTACTGCGATAACATGAGCGACAGAAATTTCCGATTACTTACATTCTAAGGTGCACAAGGATGTCATGTCTACCTCAGTAAGTGATTGAAAGAGGGCCGTCAAACTTCTTTACACCACTACTAATTTAATAGAAGATTATGAGCAAGATATATTTAGATATAAACACTTCTCCGTTGGTGACGTAAGAGCTTCTTAGACAATAAGATTAAGTCATGATCATATCGAGGTACTATGATAGCTCAATGCAAGACCGATGACGTTCAATCAAAGTTGGCTGTGCTTATCTAGAAGAGAACTTGAGAGAAGAAATAGTTATAGTTGCAGATAGTCGCTAGTGTTGCGAAATGTGTGATAGTGCCTGTGGGGATTCTCATGGGTATTGCAGAATGACTAAGAGAGAGTAGGACTAGCGGGTAACTTAGAAGCAGATGGGAGTGATTTGGCGTGATCTGATACAGCATCATGCATCCTGACAAGAATATCTGTATGTTTTGATAAGGTGCTATAAGAGGGTTTGATAGCCAGTGGTGGTCTAGCGCAGAGTGCTAGTAGGGCACATCAATGAGAAAACGCTGATTGTTCCGGACGTATCGTGAAGATCGTTAGGCGCACATTCTACTGGTGCAGTACTACCTAGCTCTATCGCATGATTGTGGACCAACCCGCTTGCAGCTGGCCTCAAATTAGACTATATGATTATGATGGCCTACTTCGGGCTACCAGCAGTGCATCTTAGATCTATTTACATTAGACTCTCTGCTGATAGAGATAACATTTTTGTAGATTTGGAAGGAGAATGCTATGATGTTTAGTTTGTCAGAAGTTTGAGTATGGACAAGTGCTGCCGTTCGTATTTGACCAAAAGAATGGGTGAACTATATTATTCTCATAGTATAATAGAAGATTCAAAGTGTTTGAGAACCCCAACGCTTCGCAAATTGGAATCACAGCTTCCAAAGTGCTTCACGTTTAGGGTAGAATTCACACGCTTGAGTTACACCAAATTTCTACAAGTCGGCGAATACAGGCTTAGAGTATGTCGAGGCTAGCTGGGAAGAGAAGGCGTATTCCAGGTGCTACGATGTATGCGGCGTGGTGTTGTGCGTCCAAAATTTGGAACTATGGCAAGAAAAACAAGTCGTTCTGTACTCGGCTCCCGCCAAGACCAACACGTCCAGGATTTCACCGAACCCAAATCTAAGCATACGCAGCCCAGAGTATGTGCACTGCCTCCACCTTTACAAACACGTGTCGGACCATACCCCGAGTTAGGCAGAATTACCTAGGGTGCCGGTGAGCGGGTCGTTACTCCGACTGCGACACTGCAGTTGCCATTGGCCAGATTTCTGGGCTCAGCCTCGTAAAGCTCTAGAACATTTGGATTAAGCCTTGTGGATAAAATGCACCAAGCTTGTGTACACCGCGCACCTCGAAATGGTGTCGACCAGCACGAGATGCATTGCTCTCGTATTTTGGTGTTTTTAAAATGGTGATAGCCTCTCGCTGATCAAACTTCACTCTCAGTTCTCGTGTCTCGTTTTACATTGATTCAAGATGACGGATAGAAAAGCAAAAAGAACTCTTGAGGAGAAGGCGATGAATGGACGGCGTCAGGAGTCTATGAAGAGGTTCGAAGATGTCTATACCGAGCCGCCACCGTACAGCTCACGACCGTCATCTATTCAGTCGTCAACTTCGAGCATGACAAAAGGAGATTTTCCGGGAAGATGTCTCCCATCCATCAAGGAGCTGGACTTTGACCCTAGCCCACTAGAGCTTCCGACATCCGCTGAGTGCATCACACATTTGAAGCTGCTGCATGCTTTCGCACAGCTGAGACACAACGTCGGTAACCATGATGGCTTGTACGGCATAAGCACGGGAAAAGCGGGCGATGAAAGGCATCAAGACCAACAAAACGGCCAGCAACCAGGAGGAGTTCACAAAGCTGGCACCGCAGAGGACCACACATCAGAAAGCAAGTCGAACCCAGATGCAGCCCTCGCAGAACGTATTCGCGACAAGAGATGGACAATCTTCGTCCATAAAGCGGTGGACAGATTCGAGGCTTGGTGGAACTCGTTGCCCGCAACGTACCCGCACTCTTCTAGTATCTGGGATTCGCCCTTTACAACACAAGATTTCGAAACCCCTAAAGTTAGGTCGATGATTGTGCAAGGCTATCTGGCCAGACGTCAGCCCCAGGGGGTCGCCCGGGTCTCAGTCACCCAGTTCCCCGTGGAGGGCGACGGTCTGGAGCTACACTCAGGTTTCCAACTTCCTCCTCTCGACGTGCTCATGGTTTGGCATGCTTACATGCTGAATCCGCGGAACTACCTCGAGGACAGTATCCGACATATGAAGCATGCCCTCTGGCGCACCCAGTTTCCCTGGCTAGCGATATACGAGTCGATTGACGACGAGACGTTTGCGTATGACCAGGATCACACACATGCATTCCAGAGTGCGACAGGACATCCATGGGACGCGCTGGAGGATGAAGATTTGAAGAAGATTACCTGCCCCCAATGCACTTCGGTGGTCAGCGTCCCGTGGACTAATTCTCCTGTGACTTCGAAGCCGGAGGCTCTGGAATCATATCTCACCAACAACACTGGTTTTGCAGGCGCTGCATTCCAGGCAAATTGCCCGAAATGCGACTTTGCCATCACGCACGAAAAGCTTCGAGTGGGTAAATTCATTGACGATGCTTCGGCGCTACTCAGCGAACATCGCCCTCTCTCAGGCACTATCTTGAGTGTCTGGGGCGAACCACAGTGCAGCACGACTGGGAAGAAGATTGGCACTCACGATGCCTTCTTCCCGAACCGAGTTATTGAAACACGTCCTGAGTTTCGACCCAGTGCACTGCGTGAGAACATTCAAAACCTCACTGTCGACGGGTTGAGGAGTATGTATCAGGATGTGATGCGGTCGTCAGTGGAAGTCACACACGTAAACAGTTCGCAGTTTAGGCCCCATTTCCTGGCCAAGAATAGCAAAATCGCGGTCAGGAAACTACTGAGCCATTACTGGGATAACTCGAGCGTGTTCGGACTAGACCTTGTGGGTGCGGTGCTTCGACAAGGCACCTTTGTGCAGAAGATGAGAAAAATGGACTGGCTGCATAGCCCCAGCATCATGTCGACTGCCCAACGCCTCATCGTTAAATACCACCGGTTTGTACAGCTCTCAGCCGACGACCCGAAGAAGGGGGTTGTGCCAACGCTCGACGTAGATCTAGCCTGGGTAAGTTCTTCCAAATCATCCTCATATATCCAAAACAATGCATCTCAGTCAACTAACGCCCCACCCAGCACACTCACCAGCTCACACCCAAAGTATACTACTGCTATACCATCGCCGAGACGATGAGATTCCTCAACCACGACGACAAAATCGCCGAAGGCGATCTGCACACCGCCTTCCAATACACGTCACAAGCGTACGAGAAGAAGTACGGCCAACCCTACTCGGAGTGCTCGTGCTGGTACTGCGAATGCACACGCGAGCCCATGCGCTCCAACTTCCTCAACAAGTTCTCCTCGCGCCGCGCCTCCCTGTCCGTCGCCAAACTCGACGAAAAGGGCTTCACAAAGAACCCGCACACAGGCCCACACGTCAGTGCACACAACGCATACCACATCGGCGCTGAGGAGGACAGCAAGACGGCACAAGAGCGCCGCCGCGAGCTGGAAGAACTAGATCTGCAGTATGCGAAGGTTTGTAAACGGTATCAGAAGCAACGTTCTGAGACGCCCTCACGCGAAAACGATGCGTCCGTCTACGGCGCATATGGATACCCAACGGCCTACCCTGTCCCCGTCGTTGTCCCGTATTATGCAGATCCGAGTTTATCGAGCCACGCACATCCAGGAGGCAGTTGCGTCGCGGGGACGTGTTCGTCGAGCGCGAGTCTAGGGTCTTGTGCCGGCGGCGCTGGGACACCTGGGTGTCGGGCGAGTTGTGGGGGCCGCGGGCTTGCGAGTGGAGGGTGTGGAAGCTATGTGGGAGGGGGCGGGAACGGATGTGGAGGTGGAGGCGGGGATGGAGGAGGAGGGGGAGGGGGAGGTTGTGGTGGAGGAGGTGGTGGGTGATGAGAGCCCGTTGACATGGTTTGGTATGCTTGATGATTGAATGACTGGTGCTTGCAGTTCTTGATAATTTTTTTGACATCGTTTCCAACCCTTGCAAGCTGTCTTGTAATCGAACATCGGGTTCGGATGCAAAGCGTTGTGGGTGTGATGTCAGCTGGCATGCTTTGGAGCGAACCCCTTCATGTACACAGTCGATCCAGTAGCTATTCGCGGATACCTTCGTTAGTCTCATTCATCTGTATCTAATCAAGTAGTAATACAGTTCGTAATTTCATTAGCTCTCCCCACGCATAGCCATGATAGTTTTCTTCAAATGCTTTATCCAATTCCTGGCAATCGCTCATCCACTCTTGATACCAAAATACCCGCAAAGCGCGCGATTAAACGAGTTCAACGATTCCACCAGCTCTTCAAATACACATGGCAGAAATTCCGTGCCCAGGAGGCCTTCGAATAATAATGCAAGGTCTAGCGTCCAAATGCCTAGATCAAACGTAGTGCCCTCTTCCCACGCCTGCACCTTGTCTTCGTGCCAAGCCCGCAACTCCTTGCGCGTCTTGAGAGTTATGAGGCGGTCCTCGAATGTGGCCTGTGTGAGCAGTGCTTGTGTACAATCTGTGCCCTCGGGCCCGAGGGGGTTGATTTTCGCTGCGTCTTTTAATTTGGAAACCAACGTAGCCCAATAGTCCAGGGCACGCCCCATCTGTTCAAAGTCTGGGTGGAATTCGTGGTCTGGTGCATAGTAGATTGTCAAGGCGTACAATTCTGTTGTACGTTGTACAATGTCTGGCACACGATCATAGTCTGGAGGGTCACTGCGAAGCATACGTGTAAGGCTTCGTTGCAGTTTGCGGCGGACTTTGCTGAGCTTCCGGTCAGTAACCGTGCATGTCTCTGTCGTGCTGTTTGATATGCTAGGTGTTCTTTGACCTGCTGCATTCTCGAGCTGTATCTGGAGATTGGCTTTTTCGTCATCTGAACCATCTGAACATTCGACAACGTCTAGTGAAGTTGCATCCGTAGAGCACAGTCTCCGTACTGAAGAGTCCTTGGGCCCATACGATGTGGTGCTCGATATTACGGAATCCTTTTTTAGAGTACCGGTGCCAACGGGTGCCGGATCTACGTGATGCGTTATCCCTTTGGCTACTCTGATGACCCAGTGATCGAGATAAGCTCTCGACTCTTGGCTACTACCTCTTGCATCCAGATCTTGGTGTGGTACTGAAGCCTTGGTGCGACCTCCTCGAGTTCGTTTCCTAGGCATAGACCGCTCAGGCTTCTGTTCGCATGGCGCATTGATTCTCTCCTGTATGCGGCTCGCCATCCAGTACCGAACATTAAGCATGATCCTGTGAGCTAGTTAGCATGGACTCCCACGTGATAATTTCAGAAACTTCCTCTTCATAGTCGTACGGGGTGATCTGCCCATCATCTTCCACGACAGCCCATTTAGGGCATGCTGTGCCGGATTTGTTAGACAATAATTCCGGCGCATTGTTTCTCGACCCCCACACAAGTTCTCCAAACCCCTCATGAATCAGTATATCCTCGACCTCAGCTTTCAGGAAGGCGTCGCTTGCCAGCTCTTTGTACAACTTGTCCTCATCCTTGACGAGCTCACTGATGGCCTTGCTGGTGCGTTGGAACAGCTCACTGGCATTAGCGGCAAGAAACTTTGGGTTTCTCAGACGATCATTCTCTGCGACTAGCCATAGGTTCCTGATATACGTTTTGGGATGTTCTGCCTCTACGCCGGGAAAGCCGAGTAGATAATGCTTGTTTGGCTCGGTGGGTATGCTTGCCTCTCGGTGGTGACGCCTCTGGTCCTTTGTCCAGTTGTGTAAATTCCAAAGCAGGGCTTGAGGCATCTTGCACCGCGTCCACAGTATCCAGAGCTGCAGATGTTGCCAAAGACTTCAGCCGCAGATGGCGTAAGTTGCATCTGAGCAACGCGCTGTGAAGAGCGTATGATGCCAAAGAAACATTAGTGGTCGAGATGAGGGAGCAGAGCGTGTAATTTAGATGCAGTGTTGCGGGTTCACGTTGTGATGATAGGCTGCGTTGCGTAGCCTCAGGTCGCGTTGCCATGGCACGTGTTCACAACACTACAATCCCCGTTTATGGAAGACTTATTGCAGAGACGGAGGGCATGCACCACACCCTTGAGATTTTGACGTTCAAGATTGCCGCGTAACAAAGATCGAAGCGTCTCTACTTTCAGTCTAACGATGTGGGCTTTTCGCCATCCTTAAAGCTGTCGTACCCCAAGTTGCGACCGCAGTTGTAGCGTAGACGACGAGCTTGCAATTCATCATCGTATCACCGAACCGACTTTGTTGATTCCTTACAATAATTTCATTTTACAAGACTTACTCTGGACCGACATTCGCACTTCATCCTCGCATTGGGTTCTCGTCTCACTCGCTCAGGGCAGGTTCTTGCTCAACCCAGCCTGTTTGCACCATTTGCAAGGCCAATCTCCTTGAAGCCCACAATCTCTCTCTTATTCAGCGCAGCCAGCACTGCACACAATGAGCCTGCAAATATGAGTGCGGCGCGCCCCAAGTTCAACAGTGCCCACTTATCAATAAGCGCATGAACCGTCTCGCCTTGGGCAACATTCGCCTCAATAGCCTTGTCATCAAGTGATGCCGACGCCAGCTCGTCCTTCTTTGCGATAAGCTTATTGTTGGTCGGCACGATGAAGGCGAACGTGAAAGGCACGATGCTGGGGAGGAGCAGAGTCGCGGCGATGTTGAGCTTGAATGGAGTGGAGCTGGGGTCCTCTATTGGTGGGGAGATCAGTCTGGAGTCATGGCAAGGAGAACATGGTGCTATGAACCAACATACGGTGATAAGCAACGTAGCCAGTGGCAATCGCACTGATGATAGCTAGGGGACGTCCAATTCCGCCTCCACGGGTGAGGACTGTGTACCATTGCTTCGCAGCGAGGGGAGCGGGTGCCTGCATTACAGCAGGGACGGCGATGATGGACAAGGCAGCGTTCGAGCCTGAACAAACATGAATTGATTAACTAGACCTTCTTTCCTAAGCACAGCGATGAGGCTTGAACAGCTTAATGCCGCTTCTACTCATTTACCACTATCCGTATACTCACCAAGAAGGTACAAGCTCGCGGTGATGCCGACGGTTTGCGCAATCACCAGTCCCGCAGGAGTCCTTTCGCTGAAGAAATTACCGTGGGTAGCCATTGGTACTGTTATCGATATTTCACGTCAAACAAATTAGGGGAGTTGAGCGATTTGGAGTGCGGGGAAGCTGAATACTTAGTGAGAGCTTAATGATTTGATGCTGGAGAGCTAGGTTACGCGATACGTCATGCCACCCTCGGCTCAACGCGTTCGAGATGTGGACCATTCAAGCAATGCAATTGCGCAGAGAATGATACTTTTCAGAGTCTATTTACTCAATATTTTTAGATTAGCCATTCGCCTTTGCTGATAACGCCCATTGAAGCCGAAACATTCCGTGTAGTGTCGTGAAACCGTGGTAATTACGCATTGCAGTACAAGTATTCAAACTGAACAACACCACACTCCTTCTCCTTGTACATGGGAACGACTATAGACGGTACATAGAAACAGATCGAGAGAGCCCTACAGTCATGTTTTGTAAGTCCTCCTTGCGCGTGAGATTGGATATCAGTCCTAATGACATCCAGCATTCAACACCACAGCAACGCTTCACCACGTCACGCCTCTCCCGCCAGGGACAAGCTTCCAACATGCGCTCACACACCTCCATAATCATGATCTACTTATCCGCCTCGATCCCGAACTCGCACACTACGAAGCCCTGCCCACCGACCCGGCAAACCCCAATGCGAAGCGGTACAAGGTGACCGACAACATGCATACTCTACCCAAGGGGCTATGGGACACAACGGTGACATTTGAAGCGGAAATTACAGACACAGACGACGGCATAGTGTGGGTTATCAAAGCGCCGTTGGGGTTGGTGCAGCGGACGACTTGGAAGCTGCTGAAGACAGAGACTCTTGGCACAGAGGATGTTGCGGGGGTAGAGGAGGCGGAGAGAGGGGAATGGAGCTTAGTCGAGGATGTGGAGATCAAGGCGAACAGGATGCTGGTTGGGACTGTAAAGGGCAAGTGTGAAGAGAACTGGAGGGGGATACATGGGCGGTATGTTGGGCACGTGAGGGGCGAGGCAGTAAAGTCGTGAGAGTTAGCATCTACTCTGGCCATGATTAATGAGAGTACTGTGGTCGTTTTCGATTTGCAAGAATTGAGTCAAATCAGTGAGGACACAACAGTATTGGAGGAGTCATGGTAACGTGTGATGCTGCACTCCAGTGCAACAATCCTCCCCTTGTACTAGCAGCATGCACCCCACTCACGAGTCCACTGTGGGGAAGTCTGCGAGAATTTTGATCCTTTCCCCATTCTTAAAGTTCAGCACAAGTCGGAGCAAAAGAGCAGATCCGAAACGCCTCTGGAGGTTGAATAGCCCCGGCCGTTGCGAGAAGAAGGTATCGCGACATCCCGGGATGAGGCATTCAGCCATGTCGCACCAACAAAGCATGAGTGCACTGCATCTGACCACATGCCGAGTCCCCGTGCCCATTCCCGAGCTGTGGTATACCATTCTTATCGCGCCACCGGTCAGGTTGGAGCCCTCGAGGAGTGCAAAAGGGCATTGGCATGCTGTTGGTCATGATGCGACAGCGCAGTCGCTATTGCATGCACTTTGCTGGTGGCACCGTGTATAATCCCGCAATTCTGGGAACACGGAACGCAACGGCTGTTCTGCCCGGGACTTGGGCTCCTCTCCATCGTGCCGCGGTGCCTAGCGGGCAGAGCTCGTCCAGTCGCCTCGGGGCGAAATGTTCCTGGACGGAGCCTCTTCGTCTAGAAAAGACTCCAGATTGGCGGGATTGCTGCAAGCGGCAGGCGCGTTGAACGCCTGGAAGGGAAGGAACGTGTTGGGTAGTCGGACCCTGCATACTGGCCAAACTGCAGGACGGAGAACCGCCCGAGAGACCTGCCCTGTCCTGCTCTGCCCTGTCCTGCTCTGTTGTGCCTTGTTCTGTCCTGTCTGGCCTTTCTCTCCACTGCGCGATACTCGTCGAGGATTGCGTCTTGCTGGCAGACGGCTGTGGTGGCCTCACGCGACACAGCTTCCATGGTCAAGCGACCAATGTCCTCCAAGACAGAGGGTGCTGATGATCCACCCGACAAGCGGGGCACGTGGCGGCCTCCCAGTCGGGCCTTCCGCCCCTAATCGATAGCGACAAGAGCTGCGATAAGAAACATTCACGCGCTGCACTATGAATTGCAGCTGAACGTCGTCCTCTGCTGCCAGTCCTCCACGTCGTCTTCTGCTTGTTCCCAGCTGCCACTGCCGAGAGAGCATCCGCTCCTCATGTCTCTCCCTCGTGCTGACAACTGACATTTCCATGACCGAAGGATTCTTGTTCGGCCTCGCTCGTCGCCCACACGGGCCATCTCCCCGCTTTCTAGAACTGGGTCCCATTCCGCTATCGAAAACCGCTCACCCAACCACCAGGTCAGCTCGGCTCGCTCATCATCTTGCTCTCCCTGGTAGAAGCAGATTCCCACCCAAGCTTTCTGTCTTGCCAATTTGACCTCGCGACAATCCGCCTCGTCCTCCGTACCGTTCGACTTTCCTGGGTCCTCTTGTCCTGCCCTGAACCGCTTCCGCCGAGGTCGTCTGCCGTACACATAGCCTTCACCATGGAGCCATTATCAATTGACTCTGTTGTTGTTGAGCACACCGACATGGCTTTGGCTCCTGGAACTCCTCCCAGCGAAGCCATTATGATCGAACGACCCAAGATGAAGGGGAGACAGCGTCTGCTGAATGGACTACAACGAATGGGCTCTTCTCCGAGTCTGGCAGGCCTCAGCCGTTCTCGTTCACACAGTTTGAGAAGTAGTGGGAAGGCGTCAATGTCTTGCGTCTCGCTGGCGCCCTCAGGGTCTCCTTATGGGCAGTCCTTTGGCAGCTCCGTCTCCTCGGAGCTGTCGAATGGCTACTCGACGGCACCCACCTCTGGCTCCAACAGCCCACCTGGCAGCCCGTTCCCTCCCTTCGACGACAGAGCCCGTCTCCGGATGAAGACTCCAGACATTCCATCTTCGGTGCCCCTTCCTTCGGCTCAACGGCCGCTGTCCAGGGAGGGGATAGACGCTGACGGTGACTACTTCTCACAGCCAATCAAGAAGAAGGTCCAGAAACGGCCAAACTTCAACTTTTGGGCCGATATGCCAACCGAGATCCGCATGCACATCCTGCAATACCTACAACCAAAGGAGATTGTGCGATGCTCGAGAGTGTCCAAGGCGTGGCAGGCCATGTGCTTCGACGGCCAGCTGTGGAGCAATCTGGACACGAGCGATTTCTATCGCGACATCACGCCAAATGCCCTGGTCAACATCATCACTTCGGCTGGCCCCTTTGTCAAGGACCTCAACCTCAGGGGCTGTGTGCAACTGAGAGAGCAGTGGAATACGGAAGGTTTCATCGAGGCGTGCCAAAACCTCGAAAACTTCTCGCTGGAGGGGTGCCGGATTGATCGTACATCTATCCACTGCTTCCTGCTCCAGAACAGTCGACTCGTCCATGTGAACCTATCTGGACTTGGTGGAGCGACCAACGCAGCAATGAAGATTCTTGCTGCCCACTGTCCTAGGGTCGAGGTGTTGAACATCTCGTGGTGCAACAATATCGACAATCGCGGTCTCAAAAAGGTCATCGAAGGATGCCCGAAACTACGCGATCTGAGAGCGGGAGAAGTGCGAGGGTGGGAGGACACCGAGCTCATGGTCGAGTTGTTCAAGCGGAATACGCTGGAAAGCCTTGTATTAATGAACTGCGATAGCCTCAACGACGACTCACTTGCTGCTCTCATTGAGGGCGTCGACGAGGAGGTTGATGTTCTCACAGATCGACCAATTGTGCCACCTCGCAAGCTGAAGCACCTGGACCTCACCCGCTGCCGCAGCATCACCGATGTAGGAGTCAAGACACTTGTCTACAATGTTCCGTTCCTCGAGGGCCTTCAAGTATCGAAATGCGGAGGTCTAACCGATGACGCCCTGACCGACTTACTCCCCACAATGCCGGTCTTGACGCATCTGGACATTGAAGAGCTCGATGGGCTCACCAATGATGTTTTGAAAACTCTCGCTGAATCCCCGTGCGCTCCCCACCTGAAGCATCTCGGTATTTCGTACTGCGAGAATCTCGGGGATGCTGGCATGCTCCCAGTACTTAAAGCTTGCACCAAACTCTCCTCACTGGAAATGGACAACACACGCATTTCCGACTTGGTTCTCGCCGAGGCTGCAGCCAGTATGCGCAACCGCAATCGAGCTGCGCGCGCTTTGACTGGCTCTGAGCGTCCTGAAGTTGGCCTGCGAATCGTCGCCTATGACTGCGCCAACGTTACTTGGACCGGTGTTCGCGAAGTCCTTTCGAGGAACGCAGAAATTACGCGCCCAACGCCCAACTCTGCCTCTCAATCTGCCACTTACCCTCGAGAAATTATCAGCCTGAAGTGTTTCTACAATTGGCAGCCCACAGTTGAAGAGCACACCAAGCGTGTTCTCAGAGGCGATTTTGCCGCGGCTGCTCGTCTTGAGCGCAAATGGGCTGATTGGATGATGCTTAACGAAGAAGCGGGCATGGGCGGTGCTGGTGCACGACGTCGACGAAGGAGAGCGCGCGAGGCCCAGCTTATGCATGCTGATGAAGAAGAGGGTGGCGCCGGCGTCACTGGCGGTGTTGGCCGTCGCCGCCGCGCAAGAAGTGGTCCTGGTGGCTGCGTAGTGATGTGAACATGCATTGACAGGTTTTTCTTTTCCGCTCATATTTCTGTTCATCACATAAGTCTCATTTCCGTTGCTCCTTGTTTCATCCTCACGACCTTTTGCGTCACCTTAGACTTGGCCCCCTCACATACGGCTTCCTCGATATCGGATCGAATTGTGGTTTGAGTTTTCCCTCAATGGATATGCATCATTTGGAGTTGGGGTCTGGATCATTTGTAAGCTATAGATAGGTTGAGTGATAGTTTTCCTCCCTTGTTTACCTTGTCCACACATGATGGCTGTTGCAAATTGCAAACCGGCAGTATCACATACTATATGTTGAATACGTATTTCTACATATACAGAATCATATTCGGAGTTTACTACTGCATACTGTTGGCATTAACTTGATGTGACATTATATCGGGCTAGTGTTGTGTAGACCTAGGACTAGATATTTCTAGTATACAACCTAAAATGTCTATCCGCCGACTCACGTGATAGCGTGATATGCTTACTAATCTCATCACGTCCATCGACACCCTTCTCTTCATCACGCCCCACACACTCCACCAATACTACACCTTTGACCCTTCCCCTATTCCATACTAGGAGGCCATCAAGATATTCCGAAGACTACACCAAGTCGACTTCACTCATAGATTACGTTGTGATTGTCATTTAGTTGTACTGATGACATCGGATCCACTACCGGAGCAGCAGAAAAGTGACTTACGCCTTGACCGGTTTAGGATTGCTGGGCTTCCTAGTGATTTCTATTATATTCCGAATTTCTTGAGTGCAGAGGAGGAGGGATCGTTGTTGGGGAAGGTAAGTGTGAAGAGTATTTTCTTTTAGACTAGAGTGGTGAGGGATCGTATGAAGACCATCCTCTCTTGTCGCACCCTTACGCCTCACATATCTCGTCGTCTAATTTACAGCATCTTCAGATCCCAGCGCAGAGATGGACACACCTTACCCACCGGCGACTACAAGCTCATCCGTCTACTTTGACGAAAAATAACGTTCTACTTGCTGCTCCTCTGCCTGTATACCTAACCAACCCGGTCGTCCAGCGCTTCACGGAGCTAGGCATTTTCAGCGAAACGCCGCATCAGCGGCCGAATCATGTCTTGATCAATGAATATCGGCCGGGCGAGGGCATCATGCCGCATGAAGATGGGAGTGCATATGCACCAGTAGTTGCAACCGTGAGTCTGGGCGGTGGGCTGTGTTTAGACATTTCCCCAAAACCAGGCGAAAAGGAGAATCAGTATGAAGACATCGATTCCGAAATATCATCACCTCGGTCCACCATTCCAACTCGTATATTCCAGGAACCGCGCTCCCTGCTCATCACTACCGGCGCCGCGTATACAGATCTCATGCATGGAATTGCGCACATTGAAGTCGACGAGGATCTGAATGCGGAGACGGTTGCGAATTGGGATTTACTCGGTGACCCAAGCAGAATTGAGGATGCGGGGGGCAGGAATGTACGAGCGACGAGGATTAGTCTGACGTATCGGGATGTATTGAAGGTTAGCTCCGCGGCGAGTAAAGTATTTGGGGGTTTAGGGAAGAGGTGAGAGGGAAAGTAGTGAGGTTGAGAGTAATAAAGATATTCCCAATAATGAATCAAGCAAACATTCAGCGTTGAATATAACTAGTATAACTATCAACATGAGATTGCATGGACATTAAATTCAATTCCATATACCTACAGCCCATCGCTCTCTGAACTCTGAAACTCTGAGCTGCCAGGATACATCAGGCAATACACACCAATTCCGAAGAAGAACGTTGATGCGCGGATAGTTCAAAGCGACTAGGAAGGACCTTGTAACCCCATTTCGAACAAATACAAACAACTATCAAATAGTTCAATCTCGACCTGCCCAATGTAGAAAATACCCTAACCAAGATTGAAACGCCATTCGTCCGCAACAAACATGTGTGAGAAATCTCCGAAAGGCACAGAAAGATGAGTGTTACTCCCCTCAAATTTTGAGCATTTTTCTTGCTCTTATACATTTTTTTCCTTCGAGTCTGGTGTACCCCTGCTTCCCCACTCCCCCTTCCTTCCATCCCTCCCTCCCTCCCTCCGTCCAGCGCCACGGTAACCGCTGCCGTTTCGCAAACCCGTCCTTTGGACAAAGAGATTACCGCACCGGGGTTTGCAAACAACATGATATAGCACGTGGCACCGGGTAATCCAATTAGCACAGCGCGACGCAGCGTCTACCCCGCGTTCGCGCGAGCGCTGCGAAAGAGCTTGTTGCTCTATGTAGATGAGGCGTAACCCTGGGGTGTGCTGCATTTAGCCTTGGCTGAAAAGACCCGGTCCCGAGCAAGAAAGCGAGGGACGTATCCCTGCGCGCGTGGGCCGTATTGGGTGGGTTTCCTTTCTTCCTGCGTGGTGGGTGCCTGTGAGGAGCTGGGTTGAAAGGCGGTGCTGGAAATTGAAGAAGCGCTGTGGGGGGAAATGGGGGATGTATGCCCCACACTGTTGATCCGTAGGGGCGAGAAGGGAAAAGGACGATATAAAGTGTGGTGGTGGTCGCGAGGAAGGAAGTGGTAGAGCATACGATCAGCCATTTGTTTAACCTTGAGTGTTCACTGTTCCGTCAATTGAAGATATGGTGTCCTTTGCCTTTCTCTCCCTGGCTGTTGTTGCCGCGACGGCCAGCGCGCAGACTGCAACGCCTATCCGCTACATGCCGTTTGGCGACAGTATCACAGAAATCATCTGCTGGCGCAGCAAGCTCTGGAACAAGCTGCAGACGACGGAATGGGCGACGGTCAACTTTGTCGGCAGTGGCAAGAACGAGAATAACTGCAGGGACACAAAGTATGATAGGGATAACGAGGGCCACTCGGGCTTTCTGGCCATCGATATTGCGAATAAGAATCAGTTGGACGGATGGCTCAAGACGAATCCCGCAGATGTTATTACCATGCACCTTGGTACAAATGATATTGTGCAGCAGAGTAAGCAGCGCTTCATACTTCCAAGACCACCTCGACTCACGGATCTGCTTCAATACTAACTCGCCCTCTTCTCCAGACAAGGCAGTAGCAGACATCATCACGGCATTCACCAAACTCATCGCCACAATGCGCGCCTCGAACCCGAGGACAAAGATCGTAGTCGCCCAAATCATACCCATTGGCATCGGCAACTACAACACCAAGATCCAGGAACTGAACCGCGCCATCACGCCCTGGGCGGTGGGCCTGAACAAGACAGAAAGCCCCATCTGGGTCGTCGATCAGTACACGGGGTTCAGCGGGACAGCAGATCTCAGGGACGGCGTGCACCCGAATGATGCGGGAGATGTCAAGATGCTGAATGTATGGTATCCGGCGATTGTGAGGGCATTTGAGGCGGCGAAGGCGGACAAAGCTGCTATTGCCCAGGCGGTTGCGGAGAGGGAGGTCAAGTTTGTTGCTTAGACAGTTGATGTGGACGGAGGATGTATATATGTTGACGTGGATAGAAAAGCTGTTCTTTTTGATGGCCCTGCCATGCATACTGTTTGTATTAGCATTCGTTGAGAAGTCTGTTTGCCTGTCTTTTCATTTTCGTTGTGCACTTCCGTATACTCCTATCTTGTCTCCACGTGTCCGGTCTTCGGAGTTCAGGTGATTGATATGACTGTGGTTAGATGTGAGGAACACCATTCAAGTCCATAATAGTAGGATCTACGTCGGATGTAGCTGTACCCATAAACTAGGGAGATAGATCAAATCTTACGCTAGCCCAAGAGACGGGCGGGAAACTAGAAGACTGGCACAAGGATCAACGCTCTAGGGCGATCATTCAGTGTAGGAGTTTGGTATAGGCTGTAGTCGACGGTGACGTGATGAAGGTGCCATGCACAAAGCCATGTTCTTCTTCACGCAGCTTTTCGTATAGCCGGAGTTACAAAGAATGTAATGACAGTATTCATACATCTACACCATGCTGTGTAACCGTTCTCATTGCATTTACCCTGCTCTCCATTGGCCAGGCAACGAATCGTTCATGCCTCGTCATGTTTATACGCAAGCTGCAATGAAAGTTGCAGGACGGACTTTGCGGGACTCAGCAAGTGGCTGTCGCTCTACGATAGCAATCTGTTGAATAGCCGCCAAGAATGGATCATGACGCTCCGTTGAATGTAGAGTTTGGATTAGCGAGATGCTGATAATCAGGCTGTACGGCCTGACCAGTATGATGTTTTTTGCATGTCATGATGCCTGAGGACGCGTACACATGGATACTCAGGTGGGCTTATCGGAACGTGAGCTTGATATACCGAAATATCCTTGTTGTCGAAAGGTGCAGCCAGTAAAATATTCGCAAGTCGGTTTCAAGAAGACGCTGTTGATTGATGTCGCCAACTACCGATACAGATGATCGCGATGCAACAGGGCAGCGTTGGACTCCACGAATTAGCATGCTGGTGAAGGAAAGCCCGTCGGTGATGCTTTGTAACCGGGCAAACGTCCGAAAGCATAGAGTTTTGAAGTTAAGCGTGCCCAGGAACTAAGGGGAGCGTAACTGAAAGTAACCGCAAGGCTAAAGTAGTCTTTGTCGACAGTTCTGGCGGAATAGTATCGCACACTGGTCACTTCGTACAACCCGATGTAGTTTGATCGCAAGTACTGGTCAAGGGCTCCATCTATAACGGTGCATGAGTACGGGGTGCAAGATGCCGTTGCACAGCCAGGCTGGACATGTAAGATGTCGGTGAGACGTGAACAGATTTTCCCCGTGCTGTGCTTGGTTTGTGCTCGGCTTGGGGGTGGGGCTGACGTGGAGTGCTGCGCTTCACCGTTGAAGATGCCGGATAAGCGTAGACTCGTGTGCTTGGAGGGCCATCTGAAACCGGCAAAACGATATGCAGCGGACAAGACGTAGCGGACAAAATGACTTCAAGCAAGATTGACACTGCTAAGGCCGGCCAAGGACTCCACTGCGATGACCAATTGCTCGCCAGCTTTCGGCTGTGCCAACGAAGTTTGATGGGTCTCTGGCCAAGTCACGGTGAAATTTGGAACAGCGCCGACAGACCAGACGACACTGAAGATCGTGACAGATGTGCGACCAAGCGTACCATGTTCGCTGTCGGTCCAGTTGTGGAGCTGGGGCAAGGCCGTTGGCTACTAGATACAGGGGACTTGGTGTTGAGGGGCAAGCTGCGTTCGTCCACATCGCACCTGCCAGAGGTAAAACGAGCTGCTACCGAGAGTCGGATCCAAAGAAGCGGCTTACGCAATGCAGATCCAAAACTCCATGATTGTTCATGATTGTCCATCTTGCCTTTCCGCAAGCGATCGCCGTGCATGTCTCGGGACAGCGCCGTTGCGAAATGCAGCGGCTGTGATTCGTCAACTGCGCCGGCTTGCTTTGTTCTTGCGCTCAGCCTCCACTACGCGTCGAAGCCAAGCACCGCCGGCTGAGTCTTCCTCCCCCGTTGCATGGTGTATACCGTGGTAATGATAAGCCTGCCAATGTGCCATAGGCTGCGCTTTGCGACGTTCAAGCCTTATGGCGCCCATGACGCGTACCTTTTGTGTTGGCAGCTTCTGACGAGAGCCCAGCCTGCACCTGCGGCTCTCCTCACGGCCGCTTTCGGTCAAATACCCTTCAGATTTGTCTGGATATCACAGTCGGGCCATGTCGTTGTAGCGCATTCCCTGCATACACACACCCAACTTTCACGCGCACTCGTGCATGTTCATCTCGGGAATTGTGGCTGTCTTGAACGCTGGCATCCTGGTTTGCACAAGTATTAAACCTTTGTCCGCCTCTGCGAATCCATTGACGGAGTATCCCCACACCAACCCTGTTCGAATCGTCTCAGCTGTGATTGGCCTGGTCGTTTGTCTCTGGTCTGTCATCAATCCCATCTCATCTTGATCGGCTTGTCTTGTCTGTCGTATTTATATACACCCCTGGCAAGCCATCCCTTTCAGCTCAACGGCGCCTTTTGTCTGCCAACATCAGCGCGTCGTCTTAATTCAAGCTGCCGCACTGTGCAACGGCACCATCACAAGTATGACACGCAGCTCAAGAACATTTCGCACTGCTGGCCTGCTGGCCTTGGGTGAGTAGGAAAAGTGATGGAGATACTCGAGCTCCGCTAATGCACCCAGCGTCCTACGCCTCGGCTCAAGTTGCTAGCGTCTGTCCCTCGACTAATGTCTGCTTCAAGCTCAACATTCCAGAGAGCACTGCATCGTCAGGAAGTGGAGATATCTTTTTCCAGATTTCAGCGCCTAGCAGTTATGAGTGGGTTGCACTCGGGCAGGGACGGGGCATGTCCGGGTCCAATATCTTCGTTGTATACACTTCCTCGAGCGGGTCAAACGTAACGCTTTCGCCTCGATTAGGAAGCGGCTATTCTGAGCCCAGATTCAATGCCGACGCTGAAGTAGTCCTCCTTGAGGGCTCTGGGGTGTCGAATGGAATCATGACGGCCAATGTAAAGTGTAGGTGGCCAATTTCCAATGCAGAGGATCCGCAACTGACATAACATAGGCTCAAACTGCAATAGCTGGTCGGGTGGCTCCATGGACTTCACAGCCGGCAGCGCCAATTGGATCTACGGATATCATTCATCTGATGGCCCCAAGAACTCGAATGACCAGTCGGCTCGCATTAGCGAACATACCGGGAAGAGCGGGTTCTCATGGGACCTCGCCAATGCCAAGGGCGGCAGTAGTATTAACCCACTTGTGAACGCCGCTCCATCTGGCACTGGGAGTGGAACTGCTACTGCAACAAACTGTAGACCGCGACCGGCGTCCGCTACAGCAGCTTCCAGCGCCGCCAACCCATCACAGACTGGTGATGACTCTGATGACTCGGAGGACAGGGATGACGACCGCACTAGGTATCCATCGTGGGGAACTACTTGGCCCACAGCTAGACCGACAAGTCGTCCTTATGATTCAAGCAGTATGTCCTGCACACGGAGAATTAGATTCTGGAGTTACAGCTAACAAATGCAGGTCGATTTGCAAAGCGACAAGAGGATCTCCCATACTGCGACGAGGTATCAAGCGGCAGCGGCAATAACAATGCTGGCTTCACTCCCGTAAACTCATTCGGTGGTGGTGGTGGCAACACACGGACAATGCTCATCGCTCACGGAGTGCTGGCCTCGCTCGCATTCGTAATCCTGTTTCCAGCAGGAGCCATAGCAATCCGCCTCGCCTCATTCCCTGGCGTCGTCTGGGTTCATGGCGCCTTTCAGGTCTTTGCCTTCTTGGTCTATGTTGCGGCTTTTGGACTTGGCGTGTACCTGGCCACCGAGATGAACATGCTTGAGCACCATCATCCCATCATTGGCATAACAGTTCTCGTGTTGATATTCTTCCAACCTATCCTCGGCTTCCTTCACCACACTCTCTTCAGAAAGTACAGCACACGAACATTCTGGTCCTACGCGCACATCTGGGTTGGCCGCATTGCCGTCACACTCGGCATCATCAATGGCGGTCTTGGACTCAGGTGGGCAGACTCGATGGGGATGAGCTCCAAAGGCGGAATCATCGCGTATGGCGTGATTGCTGGACTGGTGTGGGTGGTATGGGTTGCGGCTATAGTTATGGGAGAGAGCAGAAGGAAGAAAGCCATTCGCAACGCGCCTCCAAAGATTACGGATTCGCCACGGCAAGAGTCGGATAGGACTGATGTGGCCCCAATCAATGGCCACTATGCGCCGAAGGAGGGGTAGATGTGTAGAGGGACATGAATCTGTCGGTATGGCTTCAGGCCATGATAGTGAATTGCATTTGGCGGAGTATCATAGTAATGCCCAATTGGAAAATTCTTCTGGTCCATTTGGACTGTTCAAGATTGACCATGATGCCGTGCCAAGATGAAGTCGCAGGACTGGACGCTGTATTTCTGAAGGTAGTGTTCGACTCCCGAGCCTTCCGAATCGGGCCTAAGAAAGGAAGGACCACGAACATGAGGCAGCACGTGACCAGCCCGGTAGCGCTCGCGCTAAAATCTTCGTGGGGTCGAATGGGCGCCGTTGCCAACTCGATAATTTGGGCGCAATAACAAACAACATCCCCCCCAAATTCACCACCCCTTGCTCCAGCACTGCACGCATCCTCGTCGCATAGCCACCGAGTCATCTCAAGGAAGCAGAACATCGCCCAGAGTACCGGCAACATCGCTATCCATCATGGGTGAATCAAGGTACGGCCATTTGAGGGGTCCAGAGTCGACAAAGTCGGCTTTTCAGGCACCCGCCACCATGCTGCAGACGGCTGCTAACTGTGCACCCTTTGTAGACAAGAACTCGTCGCCTGGTTAAACAATCTCCTCCAGCTCAACATCACAAAGGTCGAACAATGCGGGACTGGGTATGTCACACATATACACATGACTAGTCGAGGGGCACCACGGCCTCGTGGCAACACAAGGGTATGTGCTGACGGATAGGAACAGAGCAGCGCTTTGCCAGGTTTTTGACAGTATCTTTTGTAAGCCTTTACCGAGAGTTCTACCTGGAAAACAACGCTGACACCTGCAGATGATGTTCCCATGTCGCGAGTCAAGTTCAACGCAAACACCGAATATGCATACCTGCAAAATTTCAAAGTATTGCAGAGTACGTCAATGTCCACTTTCTGAGTACCTTACAAACACAGGAAAGGCTCCATCCTTTGTAGCATGCTGACAATCAACAGATACGTTTGCCAAACACCAGATCGACAAGCCCATCCGAGTCGAGTCGCTGGTAAAGTGCAAGATGCAGGACAACCTGGAATTCCTCCAGTTCGTCAAGCAGTACTGGGACCAGCATTTCCCCGGCCACGACTATGACCCTCTTGCTCGCCGCAAGGGACAGGGCGGTATCACCACCGGGCCTGCTGCCTCTCGCGCCCCGCCTGCCTCCGCCGCCCGACGAGCACCAGCTGCCAGCAACACTGCTGCGCCTAGGACACGCACACCGCTCAGTGCTGGAGGAGGTGCCGCGAGTGCTGCCCTACGAGAGGAGAACTCACAACTGAAGGAGACTGTCACCGGCCTTGAGCGCGAGCGCGACTTTTATTTCAGCAAGCTGCGCGACATTGAGCTCCTCATCCAGCAGGCGATGGAGGCAGATCCCGAGCTCGAGAAGGATGAGGGTCTACTCAAGCAGATTCAGAACATCCTGTACTCGACCGAAGAAGGTTTCGAGATCCCACCAGAGGCCGAGGGCGTCGAAGAGGAGACGTTCTAGGTGGGCGATTCGATCCTTTCAAGCGTGGAAAGCGACCTCGAAAAGGTGCTGACTCACGCTGAGCACTTGCTTGAGCAAACCAAGTGGGCGTCTGGAGAAGAAGACATGTTCTGAGCGCGTAGACGGAAATTGCATTGGGAGCGGGGAGGAATACCACTTTTCTTGGGGGTCAGCGTCCCGCCATTTGACGAGTTATGAGTCGCATGACAAGGGGACGTGTTTAATATGACAGAGGTGATAGACGGGGATGGCACATGGGTGGTGTGTATTCATTCCAGCCATGTCTTTGTCGCTCTTTTGTCTCGAGCATCACTTAGGCAAGGAGTAGCATGAGATGGCGCAGAAATAACAAGGATCTTATTTACGTCGCCTTTCCAAGACCGCATGCTTTCACATCCAGCGACACATTTATTGGCAGACACCAAGTTTCCTTTTCCCCTGTCCATTTCTCCTTTCAGAATTGCATTGCACGCTATGAGTCCCCTTTACTTCCACCCTTTCTTATCTCATCTCTCAGAAGTTAATGTCTAGAATATACCTCAGCACCCGCGTACCCAAACAGCCCGAATCCCATTGAGTTTGATACCTCGTCTATGAGTTTAGATTCGAGGTATGCAAAGTATGTGCTTATTGTAACCAGAGGTATGGTTTTTGCCCCTAGGCTTGAGTTTTGAGGACTATACACGTCCGCTTGCACCAGGCCAGTAGACCATTCTTGTTCCTGGGTAGTATATGGATATATGTTTCGACTGTGTGCGCAGATCAGTTTCGTCTAATTCATTTGCCCTTGTCTACTTTGTTAGAAGGCTCCCTTCTGAGCTCTCTATGCTCGTCTCTCCACTGGAGTTCTCTATTGTGATGTCACATTCTGCTGATTTACGTCATAACAGTACGTCTGGATCAGTAAGTGAAAGTGATGATTCGATACATATATAAATCTTGACTCTTGTGGTTGAAGGATTGCATATTCTTGCTGCTGTACAGTGTGATAGAGGTAGAGGAGATGATTGTAGAATGAGCTCGATAATCTGTGTCTGTTGGAACAATTTCTTAACCAGTAACATGGACTTCGTACTGCACATCGATTGTGCCGTGTATCTCGATTCATTGACTGGGCCGGCCAGACGTAATTACCTTGAATGGATCTCATGAAGCATGAGACAAGTTTCGCCCTCAGTCACCCCCAAGCTGCCCGCCCAACGCAGCCATAGCTTGTTGTTCGCTCAACGAGAGCTTGCCTTTACCGATACCCCAGTAGTGTTCCCGAGTGCCAGAACGCCATCCATAACCTTGATTCTGGTGTCCTGTTGAACAAGTGACACTACCCTGCAACTGGGCGTGAGTAATGTTGTTCTGTTGACAAGTCGCCACCCATGCCTTTCGTCACTCATACCTTTAACAAGCAGCATGCCCACCACTTGTTGTCATAGCATCGAATGGGATCTTTCACCCACTGTGGATGCTCGCATGGATGAGAAGTTGTCCACGCGCTTAGATCAGAACAACAGACGAGCCGCTGGGTGGGACAAATGAGACCGCGGCTGTGAGTGCTGGAAGTGATCCAATCAATAGGGCTGGCAATATAAGCCAGAGCGAAGGGGGGAAAAGTGATAAGGAGAATATGATGACTGAACATATCAAGGGATGTATGAGAATTGGTAAATGGAAAATGAGAATTGATAAGATGGAAGACTGGTGATTGTGTTGTTCGCGGGAGTCGCGATAATCATGCATTTTGAAGTGTAGTACCAGTCGTGACCATGCTCCGAGCGACGATGTGGTGCAACGAGGATTGGAAGGCCTGATTTGCTTGCCATGACCTGTCATGAGCTCTGATAAGACGTAGAGCTACTCTGACTTGAAAATACATATCTGGACTTCGAATTCTATGTGAATCAGCCTCCTGTTTGTGATCTGAACCTTTACGAGCTGGGCTCAAGTCAAACTTAAGTAAAGCATATGGGCCAGCTTGTTCAGCTACGCTAGTCCATGCTGTATTCTGCATGCTTCTAAAAATGGTTGAAATGTCAGCCCGGGGTTTCTTCTTCCGAATTCGACTGGAGATCTTTGCCACAGTCAAGGGCTCCAGAACATTCGCGTAACAAGACATTGAGAGGTCAGGTCGGTGTGTCATATCGTTTGTCTGGCCGCCGACAAGTAGATTGTATGTAGTGGTAACTGACTTGGGACACTGCGTGATCTCAATGCACTAAGACTTGCCGGTACAATGAATGGAATCGTTTACTTAAAGCTTAACTCTGGGGTGCAGAATTGTGGAGCAAGTGTTTCCAAATGATGAAAAGTATATTAGGTTGCATACGAGAGGGCATCAGGTCATGGTGGTGAAGGCGTCGGATGATGGCCGTGGTGTAGGAAGCGGAGAAAGATCGTCCGCCCAAGCCTCTAAACCCCTTTGGGTGAATACGCTAAGGTACCCCAACGACTCGCGCCGCAGGATCATTATGCAGCTTTTACTCCCCGCAAGACCAGCGGCGATCTAGGCGCCTTGCATTTTGACTTGCTCACCAAAGGGCTTTACCAGCTATGACCTCAGGCAGGGAGGAAGACACCCACGTGCTGCAGCACCCCGCATTTTTGCTACCCCTCCTGACTTCATAGCTCTGGGCGATTTCGGACTCGACGCGTTGCTATAACTTAGCCATGGCGCCGCCAACATGCTTCTACTACTCCCCATTTCTGCTCAATTCTACTTTTGGAGCCTTTTTACCCCCAATTCGTCTTCAATTGGCCTCGCACACCTTTCCAAGCACTCGCGCACTTGACCTTCATCATGTCTGGCTGGTCTGACCTTCCGGCCGCCCTAAAGGAAAGCTCGGACAAGTTCACAAAGCTCCTCCAGTCCG
Organism: Pyrenochaeta sp. MPI-SDFR-AT-0127; assembly: GCA_020747015.1. Lineage (NCBI taxonomy): Eukaryota > Fungi > Ascomycota > Dothideomycetes > Pleosporales > Cucurbitariaceae > Pyrenochaeta > Pyrenochaeta sp. MPI-SDFR-AT-0127. The sequence continues at coordinate 201,890 of JAGTJM010000033.1, forward strand.
ACGCCCAGCTCAAAGCATTCACAACCACAGACGCCATTGACAAAGCCGTGACATTTGGCATCAAGTCAAGTGGTTCTGACAACACTGTGCTCGTTACCGTCGCCAATGGCAGCGTAAAGAATAGCACTGGCACTTCAAAAGATGCTTTGTTCACACTATCCGCGCTCCCAGAGCAATGGGAACAGCACTTCAAGGAGGTCCCTGCTATGCCATACCAAAGCTACTGGGGAATGTTTGGGATGAACATCAAGCAAAAAGGCATCGAGGTCCTTGGCGATCAAACCGCATACGCGCAGTGGACTCATGTTTGGAGACGCGTGCTGGAACTTGCCCATGACGCTCAATGTGGCCCCATGAAAGAAGATGAACAGCCTGAACCTGAGAATGACTACCTCACCGGCCGCTACATCTACCTCGAAGCGCCGGTTTGGGGCCGATCCAAGGTTTTCTACGAGTACTCTGGCGAGGGAAAGCAACACATCGTCTTCCTTCACACTGCCGGCAGCGACAGTCGACAGTATCATGGCGTCATGAACGACCCGAAGATGCGCAAGAGATGCACCATGTATGCTTTTGATCTGCCAGGCCATGGTCGAAGCTTTCCCTCAAAGAACTACTCCCCCGGCGCTCACACAAATACTGAAGACAGCTACGTTGGAATCATTGCGGCGTTTGTCAAGGGTTTGAATCTTCGAAGACCAATTATTTGCGGCGCGAGCATGGCTGGCCAGGTTTGCCTGGCAGTAGCTCTGCGTCACAGGGAAGTTGGTGCAGGAGGTACCATTCCTCTTCAGGGGTATGTGTGTGTGTATTCATTAGATGGCAAAAGCTAACCCGTACAGTTCGGAGTATTTGAACATGGAGCGTCAGTGGTATGATCGCTCACCATACGTGAATCAATCGCTGTTCAACCCAGAATGGATATATGGCGTACGAACAACCAGTTGCCTTATTCATTCCATGGCTAACAAAATTAGATGATGTCCCCGACCGCTCCCCAGGCCAACAAGCAGCTCATCTGGCACTTGTACAGCGCTCAAGCTTACGGGGTAGGTTCAACCTCACTTCTTTCCTATCCACTCACTAACACTATCCAGATCTTCCACGGCGATCTCGACTTCTACTTCGGCGGCTGGGACGGGCGTTCGCGCGTAGCCTCCATCGACACGCAAAACTGCCCCGTGTACATGCTGACGGGCGAGTACGACTGGTCCAACACACCAGAGATGGCACAAAAGACGGCAGACAAGATACCAGGGGCCATGCACAAGGCCATGCCCGACCTCGGCCATTTCCCCGCAACGGAAAACCCCGCCAAGTTTATTCCTCATCTTCTCGAGGCGATTGATCATATTCAGAAGGTTAGGAGCGAGAGTTTGAGCACAATGCGTTTGGGCAATGGCACAGATTGAGCATATGTTATTACTGGTTGTGCGTACAGCAAAACGTGAGCTCAAGTAGTAACAAATTTGATAACCGTTATTTGACTGTATCGACAACTTCGCACCTACTATCAGAGGAAATATGTCATAATATTCATTGAATGTGCAGAGGGTTATAATTGGTCGTCGAGGAATTCTGTTGGAACTCTACACTATCAGCTTGACTTCCTTGGCTATCCAGCATTCCCTTCCAATATTCACGATTACTACATGCACTCTTGGCAAAAGTCATCTAGAAGCGATTTCAGACCCAAGGCACATTCACCTCATCGCAATTGTTAAGCATAATATCTAGAAAAGCGGATAAATGTATAAGGGTATCATATATGTTTGTTTATCCTGTTAATTACTCCCGTTGTATGCAAAGTGTACGTGTACATTCATTCCATGTCATTTCTCAATATGCTGCACTTTCCGTTAAACCCATTCAGCGGATTTTACCAATTCTCTTCTTCGCAATTTTGATTTTGCCGTCGACGCGTTCAACGTCCTCGTCGAGAAGTCCAAGCAGGGCGTTTTGCTCTATCAGCTCTGTATTGATTTGGACGCCCATTTCTCTCATGCGCCGGGCGACCGTGGCCAGGTCGACGAGATCCTCGTCTTGCTCTTGGATGATTTGCTTTTGCAGTTGTAAGACGCCTTCGTTGTCCAGCTCGCGCGTTTTGTCGGTTTCTTGGGCGGGCGCGCCGAGGACGCGGCGGCCAGAGGGCTTGGCTGCGCCTTTGAATAGGCCAGCTTTTTGCTCTGCAGTTACGGCGGCTGAGGATGTCGATGCTGTGGAACCGGAGCCAGAGATGGCTGCTTTGACGGCCATGCTGTTTAGTACGCTCTCCAAGCCGTCTCTTTCCTTTCTTAGCCCGCTAATCATATCTCGCCTCCTCCTTATTTCTCCCTCACCCAACTTCTCGCCTGACCACTCGTCGCTGCTGCTCCCAGTCAAGCGGCCCAGGCCCTCGTCCAAAGCAGAAATTAGGGTGCCAGCCCGGACGAGGCTGGACTTTGCCTTTGCGGCCGCATCATGCTGTGCCGTGGCCGCTGTGGCCTGTTCCCTCGCTGTCAGCCAGCGCCTTGCATCCTGAAGCGAAGATTTTAGATCAGCATGCTTGTCCAGCCAGTCTGAACTGTCCCGCACTCTGTCCTTGCCAAACTGGCTTCCAGGGAACCCCGCCGGCCGCTTCCCATCCTTATCATCTAGGTCCAAGAAACTTCGATACGCTTTTGCGACGCGCCACCGCCCATCCTCGGCACCCTCTATCGCCCGTAAGTACTCCTCCAGGCCTGATCTACGCTTCTCGATGGCTTCTGGCGACCCTGCTGTGTTTCCTAGGCCTAGGAATCCACCGAGCCATGACTTTGGGGGCAGGCTCGCAGGCGGTGCAGATCCAACTTCTGACCGTAGGGCGGCGTCGAGTGCAGAGAAGTCAGAGTAGCGTTTCTTCACGCTGGTGGTGGCGCGGGGAAATGGGTGCTCGATTCGGATCGTGTATTCTGTGTAAGGCTTGCCATGTTCGGGCGTCTGATCGTGTGCTGTCGGTATGCTGATCTTTAGAGGCGCCATGCTGGGAGAAAGTCGGGGGTGTATGAAGAAGGGTGAAGGGAGGGTGTAGAGGTTGGGCTGGTGTGTGGATGCAGGCAGTGGTGTTTTGGAATGACCGGTGCCTGTTGTGGTCGCGTGCAGCGTGCCCAACAAGGCCAACTCCTGCTCGCGTGCTAGCAGAAAACGCGTGTGATATCTCCAGGTGCTTGAACAAAACGCTCCAGCTCAAGAAAACAGAATCTATCTTGGGCCAAAAAGTGGAGAGACCTGCTTGAGAACAAGAACAAGGGTCCACCTTGTGTTGACGTAGTTGCGCTGCAGCCGCGGCGCGCTAATGCCACATGCCACGTGCATGAGCTTGGCCTTCCACCTCGAGTCAACCTCCAAAGCCTGGCCGCCACAACTCCACGATACTTTGCAAAATTCTAGATTGTGGCCTCTCCACTCGTTCCGCAGAAGCTGGGCCGGACAGCCAGGTCGGCTGGGGTCATGCAATGAGGCCAAGAGTCACAACACCACATGACCTGGCACACCACTCGTACACCATGACCCTCTTGAACCAATTCACTCTCCAGGCTTCGTATTTTAAGGTGTCAGCACGCTTCCAGCGCTTCAACGAGCCAGGTCGCGCCTATGTCGCAATGCAGATTTCTATGGCATCTTCGCATCGTCTTTAGTCCGTCCTGTCATAAGGGAGTTGTAGTCAGTATGCTGGTCAGCCAAGAAACGCCTGGCCCCTCTCATTCGTGGACTTCTTCGTGAAACACCCAGTCGGAGATTTCCTCCACTTTATTCATCCTCCATCATTGGAGGAAGCTTCGCAACTGCCACCAGGCACACCTCGCGGGAATACATTGATAGCATTTTGGGCAATTCTCCGTATGGCGTTTGAGGGGTACCTGAGCACTAGACAATGGCGACAATATGTGGAAATGGGGAAAAAGTACATATGCTGGTCCTGGTCCGCCTCCTGGAACTGGCTATCCTGAGCACCTCGTTCATCCACTTCACTTCTTGTAAATATCTAGTTCGTTGATCGACCTTCACCATGCAGCTCACTGTGCTTCAAACCATCTACCTTCTCCTTCCCTCCGTGTTTGCGGCAACCATCTATGTTGCCCCAACCGGTTCTGACAGTGCTGCTGGATCACTAGCCGCACCACTCAAGTCCATCCAAGTCGCCGTTGACAAGGCGGTGGCTGGCGACATCATCTACCTCCGTGGCGGAACCTACAGCCCGACCAAGAACATCCAGATCAAGAAGTCTGGTACATCTTCTGCTCCCTACACGCTTGCTGCCTACCAGTCCGAGGTCCCAGTCATCGATGGCGAGGGTCTTCCCAGCACACCTGCCCCTGTTGGTGGCAGTGTCGCAGCCGCAGACCGCGGTATCTTGCACGTCGAGAACGCAAACTACTGGAGGTTCATTGGTCTTGAGCTGAAGAACGGACCATACGGTGTTTACGCAACCGCGTCCAGCAACAACATCTTCGACCGCCTCGTTACCCACGACAACTACGAGACCGGCTTCCAGCTCCAAGGCGCCAGCGCCAACAACCAGATCCTGTACCTCGACTCGTACAACAACCGTGACCCCAGGAAGAACGGCGAGAGTGCCGACGGTATCGGTATCAAGGAGGGAACCGGCGAGGGCAACATCCTCCGGGGCGCTAGGCTCTGGAACAATGTCGACGATGGCCTAGATCTCTGGTACGTTTAGCTCAATTACCCTGCCCCATTCATCGCGCTAACAATTCCACAGGGAGTTCAAGTCCAAGGTCACCATTGTTGACACCATCGCCTGGGGCAACGGCTTCAACCGCTGGAACTTCCCCGACTTCGCCGGAGACGGCAACGGCTTCAAGCTCGGCGGCGGCGACGCAGCCGACAAGAAGTCTGCCGACCACAGCGTGACAAACTGCATTGCCTTCTCCAACGCCGCAAAGGGCTTCACCGACAACTCGCAGCCAGGCAACTTCCTCCTCCAGCGCAACACTGCCTGGAACAACCCCGACGTCGGCTTCAACGTCAAGACCGCCGTCGCCACCATCAACAGCAACATTGCCGCTAAGAACAAGGGCTCCACCACAAACTCTGCACAGGTCAGCCTCAGCAGTAGCCAGAAGCTCAGCGGAAACTCGTGGTCTGCTAGCGCCACCTGGTCCGACAGCAGCTTCAAGAGCGTCGATGTGAGCCTTGTCCAGGGCAAGAGGGCCGCCAACGGCAAGATTGCTGCAAGCAACTTCTTGCTTCCTGCGAGCGGCGCGGCGATTGGCGCCACCACCGCTTGGTCTTGAACGACTCGTGTGGTCCGTTGTGGATGATTGGCCGAAGCTGAAGTAATTATCGTTCTAGTGTATATATTCGTTTTGTGTGGCGCAGGGCATGAGTTGTAGATAGCCTGTATATAGAAGATGCCGCCTGGTTTTAGATTAGATGCAAGAAATAATGTGGATCTACTTGTTTAAACAATATCGTCTCATGGGCACCATTGCGCAATTCAGCCACACCGATAAGTAGAAGTGTGAAATCGTTAGATATTGTGTTCTGTCTATGCCACCAATCATCATCTACGCCTTTGGGTATCAAGCCGGCCTCGGGGGTGTGTAACTCATGTACAAGAAAACTGAAACCTGTCCTCTGCTCTCCGTCGAATCCGCGAACCATGGACCATGCACGTGAGGACTAGCTCAAAAGTCCTCCCGGTGCACAGCCAAGAAGGTCAAGCTCCACAGCTGCCGAACATTGCTCTCTGTTGACGTAATGTCGCCTAGTTGCGTGACCTTGAAGCCATTGTCGTACCGCCAGCTCCACACCTCGTGGCTCAGTTGTGACTGGTTGGCCTCAATGATATCCCAGAGGCGATTATAGGCGGATAGGATTTTGCCGCGCAGTGTGGAGTCATTGCAGAAGTCTGGAGCATCGTTTGAACCGCAGCGACCCAGCTGTCGCGATAAACCGGCACCCATCATGGCGAGCTGCCAGCTCCAAACTACAGTGCCGTGGTAGTCGTCTTGCGAGAATCCAGCGGCGAAGCCAGCGTTGCCCGAGTATGCTGGATTCGCAACGAACAGGCCCACCTCGCTTGAAAGACCGACAGGGAAGGGTTTTAGAATATGGTCCGCGGTCTGGCTGAGGTAGGCGCTGAGCTGGGTGTTGTTGGTAGTGTTGAGGAAGAAGTGGCGGAAGCAGTCGTCGGTATTCATAACGGGCACAACCGGACTACCAATGGAGCCGTCAAGGGCGAGACCATAGTATGTAACATCAGAGTCGATGCTGTTGGTGCTTGCAGGTACAGAGAGGCTACTAGCGTAACTCGAGACTAGAGATGTAGCTTGCGATTTGGGCACAGTAACCTGGAAGAAACGCAGAGTCTCATCCTCCCAGATCTGAGCATATCTAGAGACTGAATTAGTAAATGAAGTTTTGCGTATGATAAACATGACTGCGAAGAACTTGAAGCAGCCCTGACGCTGTCATGGACGCCAGATGCAATGCACAGGTGTGGCCAAACGTTTGGGCTCTCGAAAAGCAGGTGACTTACCGATCCGCTGTATCCTTCCAATCTGAATGATCGGGGAAAAAGCCTGCACGGCTGAGCGCTGCAATGGCACGAAGACCAGCAGGCACAAGGGCAGTGTTCACATTGTACGGAATACGACCACCACCCAGCCCATTGTTTGAATCCCGCCATTCACCCACTGGCTCACCGTTATTAAGATGGATGAGATTCTCCTTGACCTGACTCTCAGCAAAAGGAGCTGCATTTCGCATGATCTTTTCGGCCGTGAGCTGAGCCAACTGCATGTAGTTGAGCCCACTATTCTCCGCGAGGAAAGTAGCTTTTGTGCCGAAGAATGCCTCAGCACGCTGCTTCCCTGGCTCAGTGTCGACAAAGTAGCGCTCCATGGCGATGGGAAGATAGAAATCCGTGTCGATCATCTTGTAGTCGCAGCGAGGCGCGGAGGACGTGATACCCTCTTGGCGATTGATCCAGGTCGCATAGTCGCCGAGGACCTCTTCATGACAAACAGTCCCTGAAAGTTCGAGTCAGTTTACATCCATGATTATATAGTGTAGCTTTGCCTGAAGCACGTGGAATCTGGTGTCATTGGTGTCTGTGTATTAATAATAGTTGGGGAAAGACAGTGTTGACGAGAAATTGAGCTATACGAACCATCGGCGCGATTAACCCGTTCCAAAACTGCTCCAATGACGGCCTCGATAGCGGCCTCGCTGAGAATTGGCTGCATCAAGAGCATAGAGATCATGCTGTCGCGACCAAAGTAGGTGAGAAAGCGCCAGGTACCAGCCAATAGCTTGTCCGTGTAAGACAGGAATGACAACGAGGTTGTCTGATCAGGGTTCTGCGATACTAGACCTGAAGCGGCATTTGTAAGAACTTCCTGTGGAGCTAGCTGTTCGAGCTGTGGGTAGTTGAAAGAGGCGTCAAATTGGTAGGTGCCGGAGCCAAATGTCAGCGTCCATGCTGCTTCTCGATTTAGCACTATCTGTAGCAAATATTAGCAGATTATCCTGGAGTGCGCTTTAAATTGCAAGAATCTGAAGTGATGGTTGCAATCCAAAACTGATCGAAGATGAACAGTCATAGCTTACCGCTTGTGCGCCATTTAGAGGTGTGAAAGTTAGCCAGGTCGTGGTGACTCCATCGAACCATGTGCGATTGATAGTTGCGCCTCCGTCCTCACTTAACGAGAACCCAAAGCTACCTTGGAAGTCCTGGTTTGTTCTCCCACCCTCGGTGAAATCGCGGATCGTGCGAATGCTGCCCAAAATAGGCACTGTCAGCCTCGCCGTGTCGTTGAAATTAAGCACACCAGACACTCCAACACGTGCAGACTCGCTGATCGGATCCAGTGACTCTCCGCTTGCCGTTTTCTCCAATTTGATCCCAAGGGTGCCGTCTTGGCCGCTCTCAGGTGCAAAGAGCGCTAGAGCGCCGCTGTTTCCAGCAGGCCATGCCACGAGAAGGCGCGGCTTGACGATGTTAATGTTGCTGCCCGGCCGAGGACTAGTGACGATGACATGGGAACTGGAGTGGCAATCCGAATAGAAATAGTTGTCGTGAGGCGCATCTGAAAGGTATAGCCTCGAGGCAGGTTCAGTGCACGGAGCGGTGGAATAGGTGGTATCTCGACGAGTGGTGTCGATGGCTGAAGCATTAGCAGCAGTCACTATAATGACTACTGTCAACAGAATCGCAATGAAAGCCATCGTTGTCCTGATCAACTGGTCAGTGGATGGGCGCTGCATTGCGAATGTTGAGTATTCTTGTGAGTGGATTCTTCCTTACTTGACTCTGGACAGCTATGGGGACTTGCTCAAGCACTTGGGCTATGATTCGACCATTCAACTTTCTGGTGATGCGAGCGTGTGGGCAGCTGGTGAGACAAACATTTCCTCGAGGACTCAGGGTGAATGATATAGAAGCTGGCGAACCGGGCACGCGCTAGGGTCAAGCAGCTTTTTCACCCCAGCGACAGGAGCGTGAAAGCAAACGGGACTATCCATGACTTTGCCAGATCTGTTGATCCACCCTGGTGCATGCCTTTCCGCCCGTCCTCGAGTGAAGACGGTGGATGGACAGTCTGTGGGACGTCATAGCGTCAATCGCCCCTTCTCCCATGCCCACGTTCAGCAGCCTTGCTAGGGCTAACATGGTTCTGAAGACTGACTGAAGAACAGGTCACGATGGCCAAATTGGTGGTTTTTGGATCTGGGGTAGAAGAGACATGGTTGGTCTGTGACACAACCCGATGATCTCGCTTGAATGGCGCCTTCCCGTTTGGAGCTCGGATCACCACAGGGGTCGCACCGTCGCCGCATCGCGCGTCATGGAGTTGCCTCATTCGCACTTGTTCACCGACATCGAATTCATTCTTATTACCGTTCCCCAGCACTAGACGCAAAATGCACCTGTCCTTGTGCCCTGTTTCTAGAGCCATGCGCAGGGGTTTCGCCGGCGCCGTCATTTGCGCTGACTGGCGCTGTCCATACTCTTCTGGCCCCAGGACGACTCTCCGAACCACGCCTATCGTCAACTCCTCCTGACCTGGCAACAAGAACAATACATTGTGACTCCAGATTACTACCATAGCGCTGTTACAGTAACAAAATCGAACCTGAGAGCATCTTCGCTACTGGCCCAGGGTCTAGAAGCTAGCTTTGCAGGAGAAGCCCACCACCTAGGCACGTGAGCACCCACTGGCACATGGAAGCCTCGAAAAACTGGGTTGCGCTGTTACACGGCATAAGAGTCAAGGATCAACACTTTGTCGGCCTCCAGCGTGGTGATTTACCCGCGCCATCCGCTTCCATCCTCGCCCGATATTGCGGCTCCTCTGCACATTTGCAGGCATGCTGGCGTGCGCATCCGCTCGCTACACCTGCATGCGATAGCTTTCCAGCATCTCACAAGACCTCTCAGTTTATGTAACTTATACTTCCCCAAGTCTGCATCAACCCATGCCGCAAACCCCACCCGCGTGCGAAATGACAGGACTTGTTGTCCTACTAAGAAATATTTCCACAATCAATACTGTACATGCTTTTTGAGAAGGTTCTCCACTATCGCTCCTACGGTGTGAGGTATATTGGCACTTTGGCCGACGAATTGCTTGGCGGTTTCGAAATGAAACCACCTATCGCTAAATCTAGGGTAAATTCAGGTGTGTGATCGACATACTATCATCATAAAAGATGCTATACCGAGCACCAGAAAACACTTTCTGTGGGCCAGTAATGAAAGGTTGACACCGTGCGACGTTTGACAGCTGCTTAGCAGCTGTCAGTATTCTATTGATATGCTCCTGACCAGGCCATGCCTGACTTCCTTGCGTCTTCTATCCTGAAAGTCGCAGCCAACTCTAGCAAACCGCTGCCATGATGTACAACAAAGTTGCGCTTGCGCTGTATTCTATCCTTCCTCTTGTTACAGCACATGGTCGCATCACAAATATCACTACATCCAACGGCACCGTTTACGGAGGTTGGGATCCAGAATTGGCTCTATCATCAAACCCCGCGCCTCCTCTCGCAGCTTGGACTGCTTCCAACCTAGGTAACATCTTTGTCTCGCCCTCACACTTCAATACTTCCGACATTTCATGCCACTACAATGCCACACCTGGCGCTCTACACGTCGACACAACATCGGGCGACATACTAAAGCTGCAATGGAACGAGTGGCCCGTCTCACATGTTGGACCAGTGTTGACATGCCTGGCAGCATGTAATGGCAGCTGTGCAAACGTGGACAAAACGAAACTGGAATGGGTCAAGATCGACGAGCTTGGATGGCTGAATAGTACAGGTTGGGAAACAAACATGCTGGGCGGAACTTGGGCAACCGACGTGCTCATCGCAAACAACTACGCATGGAGAGTCAGAATTCCCGAGGCTCTTGCCGAAGGAAATTACGTTCTACGTCACGAAATCCTGGCCCTGCACGTCGCAAACGAATTGGACGGACTACAAGCCTACCCACAATGCGTAAACTTGAGGATTGCCAAGAGGACAAGCGGAGAGCAGAAGAAGCCTTTTGACGCTGGAGTGTTGGGCCCAGCATTGTATGGAATGAAGGATTCTGGTGTATTGGTCGATGTCCATAAGAATATCACAGGCTACGCAATCCCAGGCCCCAAGTTATGGAGCAGTGCTACCCCGCTGAAACAGCCGAATCAGAAGAGGTGGTTATGATGGACAGTACGATGAAGGCATTGTAAAAAGGGACTTGAAAAGGTGGCGTCCGATGTGATTTTTTGTATATAACTTTGCCCTCCACGGATTAGCTTGAGGTCAAAGACTAGTCGTGAGATGTGGCGCTATTCTAAGAGAATTTCTGGCTTTATTACTATTTTTTGCGCAAAGAATGAGGCTAATTTTTGATACTCATACGGAATGCCCGAACAGGCTTATCCGCGAAGAATGCTTAGGACTATCGAAATCGCATATGTACCCAACGCATATATCACGGCTAGAGATTCCAGAACCATGAACTTTTTGAATGTTCAAAATTCCAAGCCCTCGGCGCTCAATTACGAATTTCAACTTCCTCGAAAATCTTTCCTCCGCTCAGCGAGCCTCTCCAACGCGCTCTATGTGCTTCTTTTCAAGGACTCTTCGAGTTTTGGTAACTCTTGAAAAACAATTTTGCTATTGTATTATGGGAAACAGGGACCAGATCAAGTTTTGCGCCATGCAAGAAAAGAAGACGGCATATTCCTGCTTGTTCCTTTTTGAGCGCGGCGTGAAGAGGTCGATCTATATTCTCGAGATAGCTAGGTCCATCAGGGTTTGCTCCGAGATCAAGCAACGCCTGAACGACTGGCATTGAATTTCGAAAGATCGCAGTCAGAAGTGGGTATTCGCGGTGGGCGACTTCGTCGAGTCGCAGGCGGCCCGCTTCGAAGAATTGAAGAGCAATTTTCGCATAGTCGTGCCTGCAGCTCATGTCGAATGCGTTGTATAAACAATCGATGCTCGCTTGGCTATCGGTGTTCAAGACAATGCGAGCCAATCTTTCATCTCCTGTCTTCACAGCTGCTTGGAGCCATGTTTCCATGCACTCATGAGTCGCAAAGCCAAAGATGTAGTCATATGTCTGGATAAGCTGCTTTGAAATTTCATAGCGTTGAAGTTCGATCCCTGTGCAGATTGCTAAGGTGAAGCAGCGGCGGCTGAAGGCCGGAGATTTGGCGCCTGGTTGAGCGTTTTCGTGAACTGCGTGTTGCGCTATAACCTGAACTACATTCAAGTGCCCTGCGTAGACAGCAGCATCGAGCGGGTATCCAAAAGCAGCTGATTTCTTCCACATAAGATGATGGTCCCTGAATGCGAGCTCTTGAACACGTTCTAGGTTTCCTGCAGCGGCCGCGGCAGCAACTCGGTTAGAAGGATTTGTAACATCGATGGGGTTTCTCAGAAGTTGGTTTTGACCCCTGTTCGTAATGTTGAGAACCCAGGAATAAGCGCACGTATTAGACTTTACAAGAAGCTCGCAAAGGGCTTTTCGCAGCGCTGTTTCCGCCTCGTTGCTCTTGATGCATGAACTCACTTCGAGCATCGTGTCGCGGATAAAATTTGGTAGAAAGTCGTGCACAAACCCATTGAGCTTTATGCTTCGCAGGAACAGAAACTTGGCAAGATAGTTGTTGAGGATCTTGCGGCCGAGCCGGTTCTTGATATATGCGTTCAGCTTTGGTTTGGCGAGTATTTCGTAATCGAAGTAAGAGCAGAATGCTTCTTTTGAGTAGGATTAGTTCAGGCTTTTGGAAGCATTCTGCTTCTGTACTTACTGCATGTTCCTCTCAACTTCCAAGCCTCAACAATGCCAAATTTGTTGACGAATACCTGGACAATGCGCTGGAACACCTCTGGTGGCATCTCCAATAGCTCCATGGTGGTTAGTGCTGGGTCTGGCGTTGAGTTGCCTTTCGTTGGCCTCGGAGAGTAGAGAGAAGAAGTGTGAATGACTGAAGAGCAATAAGAGCAGTTCACGTGCTTGGGTAAATTTAGTACAGGCCTTCAACAAGGTAAAGGTAGAGCGAATCTCAGGAACGAAGCTCGCATCGCCTGGATATGGTAAGGTGACAAAGCGGCGATATCACAACTACAAACACAAGCTATCGGTTACAAACAAAGTGAGAGAAACAAAGAAGAACCATTCCTCAATCAACCCCGCAACACAGCCCTGGACATGTGGAGGCAGACATCCAGCGAGATAGATGTACCAAATGGTCCGTTTCATGTTCGGTCGCATTTTATGGTAATTCGTTAGCGGTGGTGGTGTAGCTGAAATATGATCAGGATACAGATAGCAGCGGTAAAGCAGCATAATCAAACCTTCAGACAATCAGCTGTTCAGATTCCAATTAGGCAGAATTGATACCTCGCTATAGAGCCTGCACGAAACCGAAGGCTTTACCTCCAAATACCGCCAATCATGGTGAACAATCATTTTGTATATCTGCTAATACTCCACAATCATTCCGTATCAACCATGTATAGGTTAGAAATTCTTGGGCCATAGACGCAAGCTACAAGTAGAGACATACGATCTGAAAAACACATAAAGTTTGGAAAAAGCAAAAATAGTTCGCTCTTTATTCGATAATCACTTAGTGGCGCATGCTGTACATAATCTGGGGCCGTGATCCACATCATACGGTGCCACGCATGATCACGTTAAGCATACATTCGAAAATTGATAAGGCAAAGTAATCGGATTAATTCTGGTTATACTTAGGTTCGCTAATTGGGAGTGATCTATTGAGGAAAGCGGGTGGAGGAAAATTGAACATGGGGAAATGATTGAAACAGACATGATGACTTCGTGATGGTCCACATAGCTTTTGAAGATATAGTCTTCGAAATAGACGTGAATGTGTAGAATGAGGCTGATGAGGAGATTTGAGTTTGCCCACACCTCTGGGACGGTGTTGAGACGCGCGGATGACGAACCGAGTATCTTGTTAACGAAGTCATTTAAATCATGTTTGAACATCGGGCTTCATAAAACTTGTCGAGAACCTGAATGGACTTGGGGGAGCTACATTTTCCTAACCAGAACCAAAAGCGTTGCACACGATGCTTGTTCGTTGTATGCTCTAGGATCGCAGAACGCTAGTACAAAAATTGTTCTCAGACCACATGCAAGTGGCTTCAAAGGTTGAGCAAGCGCTCCAAATACAACTCTTACATGGTATGCTGCATATGAAGGACACATAAAGCCGACAATATTGATATCGTTGTAGGGCAATCGGGCCCCATCGGTCGCTAAAGTCACATGCTTGCCCCATTCATTACACGGAACATCCTACCAGCTACTTCTTGGTGGCGTTCTGAAGAAGTTCAATGATGTTTTTCCGTCCCCGCTTCTTTGCTTCTTTAAGAGGCGACCTCCAACCTTCGTGTGATTCTGGATTCGCACCGTGGTCGAGCAGAAACTTGACATGCTCCGTGTTTCCAGACTGTACCGCATGCCAAAGCACCGACACACCACCATTCGCATATGGAGTACCGTCTATATCGACACCGAAATCGAGCAACACTTTGGCATGACAGTATTTTTTGTTATCTAAGACAACTTTGAGGGGTGTTGTGCTATTGGAGCGGTGCGCATTAACCAACCCATCATGAATTAGTCGATGCAAGACCTTCCCATTTCCTCGGTTGAAGAGATATCGGAGGTCTTCATTCGCAAATTTCAAAGCCCCATTGTGTAGGCATCGAAGAGCGGGGTAGATGAGGTCCACATTGTCGCGCTCCAAGCACTCTATCATAGTCGCGCTTCTTATGTCATGGGTTCGAGAATTGGCTTCTGGATGTTCCGCCAGGAATTCGTAGAGCAATTGGCCTATTTCTGTGAACCCCTCCCGGATAGTGATGGATATTGCATCCTGGAAATGCCAGGGCTGGAACCATTGGACGCGTCCGATTTCTATCCATTGAGCGCGAGTAAATGGAAAGAGTCCAGTCATGCGCTTGAGTGCATCGCGAATCAGCTCCAGCAGGGAGCGAGTAGTACATATCTTTCCGGACCCGACAGCAGCACAAAGAAGGTTGGAATACGGATACATGTATGTATAGCGTGGGCAGCCTACAGTAGAGAAGAAATCTAATGTTTTCTGGCTACCTACAGCTGCAGCAGTAGCTGTTAACAGAAATTCCTGAACATTCGGCATCATGTCAGCGTAACGCAGATCTGTTTTAAATCCCGATCGTTTATCTAAAAGCAGCCTGTCGTACAAGCAAGTGTCTTGGCTGTTCGCGAGAAAGGACTTGCAGATATCGTCCCGATAGCGAGACCGTAGAGAGTTGGAGTGCGATCCTTCATAACGAAGCAGCGCATCCGCAACGTCGCGAGCAAGCGTGATTAGGTGAGAGTGAAATCCATTAGCTGCCTCTACTCTGGCTCGAAGAAAAGAATAGCTGTGGGCCTCTAGAAAGCGTTTGGAAAGGTCTCGCCGGCTGCGGTGTTGCACCATACTAATACCCTCAGGGACTCGAAATGACTCAGCCGGCCGAAGGGATATGACATTATAGAATATCTCAGCGGCAAATGTTTCTAGCCTGGTCAGAATGCTTACTTATTATTGTATGAAACATCGAGCTCACTGCACACAGGTCTATATTGGAAGGCGTTAAACACGCCCACATCCTCGACGAGCAGGTGAATGATGTGGGCGAAGATTTCGGGCGTCATATCAAGTAGTTTCAAGTCTGAATCGAAGTATGGTCGTGGCTGTGCCATCTTGAGGACTTGATTGATGGCCAGAGGCTTATGTTTGAAATGAAGTGGTGGGAGAATGAGGCTCGGCTGTGCAAGTCGAAAGAAAGCGAGATGCTCAGCTCTTGTCATCACGTGACACATACAAGATCAATGCATTGCGTGCTTTTCGAACATCGGATTCTAGGCCGAGTGAAAAGTGAATAAAGTAGAATGG
Source organism: Pyrenochaeta sp. MPI-SDFR-AT-0127 (assembly GCA_020747015.1). Taxonomy (NCBI): domain Eukaryota; kingdom Fungi; phylum Ascomycota; class Dothideomycetes; order Pleosporales; family Cucurbitariaceae; genus Pyrenochaeta; species Pyrenochaeta sp. MPI-SDFR-AT-0127. The sequence goes on from JAGTJM010000033.1 coordinate 217,336, forward strand.
ATAAGTATGCAATATCTAAACGGGGTGTATGGGCCACAAAATCGAATAGCAAAAAAGTTCTAGGTAACGTGCGTAGGCGAAGGTATGAACGTGCTGGGCACGGACATGAATCTAATTCGAAGTAGATCAAAGCTCTTGACATAACATGTTGCTTCCTTTTCCACGAATTGAGTGTATCGGAATTTGGAAATGATTGAGTCGTTAGCGCCATTCCCAGGTTTGCCATCTCCTCATGTGTCGAACCTATTCACGAGTCGACCACGCTGCAGTTGCCTTGTAGCCAAATGGTTTTTAAAGATTCTTAGGAGAATGCAGAACTGAGTAAGACAGAACCTTGTAAGAGGAGGTGTGTATCTTTAATGGTCGGCCAAGCCATCGGTGCCTTGTCAGACTCGATATTTGGATCCTTCGCACAAGCTCAGCCACAATGCTACGACGACCACTTCCTAGTTTTGAAAAGCATTCCCTTAGCTTAGGCGGTGACTAGAATATGAGTTCTAATTCCAACTCTGCCGTTTTTTTCGCAATTTACCACACGTGGCAACCCGCTGGTCAGTAATGAATGTGCACCTGCAAGGCGTAGATTGAAGATCATGGTCAGCCGAGGCGGACGCTCTAAAGGGTGCTCAGACTGTCGTCGACGACGAGTAAAGTGTGGTGAGTGTTTGAAACCTCGCATGTTATTGCTGTACTGTAGGCTGTGCACAGCTTAAACAAGTCGGTTGATTCATGGCCCTACTGCCTGGTACCATCTGCACCTGATTCTGGCAGCAATTAACTTCGAGCAGACGAACGATATCCGATATGCGGCCAATGCACAAAGAGAGGTCTAAATTGCCAGGGCCCCAAAGGACCAACGTGGATAAACCAAAATGAACTTTTTACAAAGAATGCCCCAGAAATTGCGGCTTCCCAAAGTCCGTTGCCGGTACAGCTCTCTTTCGTGGCATTCGAAGAAAACATCTGCTTCGCATACACTCGAAAGAATTTATTAAGGGGTGGACCGATTGATCTGGCTTGCAATATGGTCGACTCATACGAGAGAGCGGAAAAATTTACAGGAAATCCAGGGCGCGATCTCTTACGCAAATCAATGCTTAGTCTGTCGTTGACTTTCTTTGGAGCCCAGCATCGTCAAGCCCACATCACGAGCAAAGGATATCATAGGTACGGCGAGGTATTGCAACAATTGAACTCTCACCTTACTCAGCCCAAGCAACAGCTTACGGATGAGACGCTGCTTACTGCATTATCATGTATGTTGCTCGAGGTCTTCCGTCCGACTGGGGCAACAAATTTTCTGAAACATCAGCGAGGTATCGATGCTATCATGCAGCTAAGAGGGCCGCCCACAGACTCCGCAGGTACTAGTGCTTTAATCTTTCGGGGTTTGCGGATTTTATCGATTATTGGTGCTCTTGCGGAGTCGAGGACATCTTTATTCTCAAGAAAAGAATGGAAACAAGCTCCACCTGCAGAGACCACCGAAGCTGGGATGTTACAACACCAAATATTTGATGTTCTGGCAGACTGCACCAAGCTCATCAGCCAACGCGACGACCTCCTCGCCACAGGCGCATCACGGGAGGATTTCGAACCGCTCGTGGCTGAGACCTCCACCATACTCAGAAATCTGGAGGATATTCATCTACGTTGGGAGAGTCTCAACCGTAGCCAACTGGCCGACACCGAAATTGTGTCGAGAGTGGCAAGGGAACTTGGGGTTGCTAACCACATTTCTGCCACGGCATACATGCTTTACAACACCGTTTATATTTGTATTCTGCAAATCAAGGACTCATTGTGTCCCTCTTCTGACAATACCACTCTGCGAAACGCTGCTGCCTCGAAGATTGCGAGATGTTTGAAACTAAAGGCTGAGGAGGTGCGCGAGGGTGCGCTACGGTCGAGTACCATAGCTTTTGTTGCCACCAAAGTCGCATGGCAGGCTCTGGGCAAATTTGACTCCCCGGAAGGACGAAATCTAGCATATATCGTGCAGTCCGCAATGTATGGCATCTTTCAGGAGCCTTGTACGAAGCGTGAGGCAAAAACCCTCACAGAGACACCCGCACCAAACAAAACATTCTTCGCGTAGCCTTTGGCTGCGGTAGAAAACACCAGCCCCACAAGCGCTGTCGACGCCCCCATATGCTGCAACCATGAGGATCAATTGAGTGTTTTTAACATCGGGCAGAAGGGATCAGCACCGTTTTCGCAGTCTCTCTAAGGCTGGTAATACAAAACCATCATCTTTGTGCTTCAGGCCCTTGTTAGCCATTACACAAATCAAAGAAGCAGAGAACCCTCTCGCTGGGCTTTGGTATATCGGCTTGCGTCATGACTCCACGGCGCGTTCAAAATTGCCACGAAAATAGCACCTATTAAACGTTCATGCACACCTCATGGAACAATTTCGGTTCCATCACGCGGCTCCACATTCTGTCGCGCTAACGCTCCCCAGATTCCTTACTTTAGCCGGCGGATACACGCATATGAAAAGTAGTCAATTTCAAGAATGACAGCCTCGGATGAAGGGCAATCGCTCAATTCATCCCATTTTATGAAGAGAAGAAGTTGGCGAGGACGACCTGGACGGATTCCTTCCAGTCTCTCGACACCATGAAGCATAAGCGCTGTCTTTGCCGGAGCAAAAACTGGAATGTGTTCACGATGTTGCCAGACAGCAACCGAGTTCACAGTCCCACGTTTTCTTCCCGACCACGGCTAATTGCCGTTCCCAGTACCCCGGTTAAACACCATCGTCTAACATAAACTAGCCAAGACCCTCTAAGCTTCCCCGGATCTTTGCTCACTATGCGCAGTCTAGGCATTTATACTTAAGGACTCGAGGAACCTCAGCCATATACTCGACTTGTTACAACTTCCATAATCAGTCTAAGATGGGTCTTCGAACAATAATTGTCGCTACACTGGCCGCGGTTGCGATCGCAAAGCCGATACCTAACCCCTTGCACGTGATTAGACAGGCTGGACCGGCAGCTGGACAGGTACATCTCTTAACGACTTCGTTTGGCATATTCTGCTAGACAGTAATGCTTTCACACTGCACACAGCTAACAGCCTTCAAGGTCATCACGAAGTGCAATGCACCCGGCCAGCTCGCTCTTGCATACGATGACGGGCCATATCAGTACACACAAAAGCTTGTCGATACTTTGACCGCTGGTGGAGCCAAAGGTACTTTCTTCGTCACCGGGACGCTATATGGTCGGTCTTCCCCTTTAGTTCGCAGTATCCAAACACTCCTAACAAGTGCAGGCTGCATCTACGGACAAAAGACGGCCCTGCAGAACGCCTACAAGGCCGGTCATCAAATTGCATCGCACAGCTGGAGTCATCCACAGAACTTCGGGTCTCTGTCCACCGCCGACCTGACCACTCAGATGACGCGACTAGAGCAAGCTTTGATCAACATCATTGGCGTGAAGCCCACTTACATGCGCCCACCCTACCTCGCTACTGGCGGCAGCGTTCTTTCCACTATGAAAACGCTGGGGTACCGAGTAATCACCAATGACATTGACAGCGGTGACTGGAACAACCAGACCCCACAGCAGAGCCAGCAGAAGTTCACCCAGGCAGGCGCAGGGGGAAATGGACATATTCCGTTGATGCACGAGACGTATGCCAGCACGGTAGATACGCTTACGCCCTGGTTGATCAATTGGGCAAAGAACAACAATCTGAAGCTTGTCACCGTCGGTAAGTCCGCCTCGACTCGATTCTTAGGCCGACCTGACTGACACACTCATAGCGCAGTGCCTTGGTGATACTACTAGTGCCTATAAGAATGGTACCTCAAATGGTGCTTCATCCTGCTAAGCAGGCAGACTACATGCTTAGCCATGCATTGCGGATTTAGCGAAGCAAGATTACAAATAAAATTAATGAGCACAACGAAATTACGCACAATTTCCAGTTTGACCTTGCTTTTCCTATGCCTCTTCCCTTCTCTTATCCGGTTGATCGGAAACACGCACTTTTGATTCACAATTATGAAGTCAGCTGAAAGTCGGAGGTATGACATCACCGAGTTCCGATGGATAGTTCACAGCCTCGTTGGGGCTTGCAGCTCGGATAACCATGCAGCGGATAAGGATCGAATACGAGGTACACGGAAACTACTGCACAAGGAATCTAGACTCCAGCCTTCTTTTGACGACCACAGGTACCGCTCTACAGACGACGCATTTACGGCTCGCGTTCTTCGCATTACTGGTCCCTTGGCATCCTACAACCGGCTCAGCTCAGCTCAATGCTTCGTTTTCGAGAGCTGACAAACATGGATTTTGCGGGGTACGGCCACAGCCATGTGCATGTATATACGAAATGAAAGGCTATAAGAATGTCTTCTGTCTTCGACATACGTGAAATACCACTCTTAGCAACTCTACTCCGTCCCTATCAACCACACTTTTGAGGCTACCAGCCAGCCTGACACTACCTTGATAGCAAGATGAAGGCCATCGTGATTTCTCAAGCCGGTGCAACACCAGAGATCCGTGACGATGTCGAAGTCCCAGAACCAGGCGAAGGCCAGATTCTCGTCAAGACGCTGTACACAGCCGTAAATCCAGTGTACGATATACAACCATTCCTGTCACCCTCGTGAGCCCAAGACCCAGCGCGCGAGTACTAGGGGTTCATGTTCACATCAAAACCCCTTATTGTCAACCCCCCAAACTTATAATAAAATTCTGACATGTGATACCTAGTGACACAATGATGTCGGCATATGGCGCTCTCGTCTCGTCCTGGCCCTTCACGCCTGGCTGTGATGTGTCGGGCGTGGTTGTCAAAACCGGGTCCAACGCTACTTCTCCACTGGGAGGCGCATTCAAAGAGGGTGATCACGTGTTCACATGCTCAAGGTTGGGTGTAAAGGGTCACACCGCTTGGGGTGAATATGTTAGTCACCTATTCAATAAATTCTCGTTCTGTTATGCCACATATACTAAATAGACGCTATAGCTCCTCTTAGACGCACCCGTCACGATTCCAAAACCCTCCAATATCAGCCTCGCACAGGCGAGTGCGACTGGCGTGGGCATCTTCACCGCAGCCCTGGGTATCTTTGGCAAATTGGGCATCCCACTTCCCGACTCCGCTGCCCCCAGCCAACAGAGAAATGAGTGGGCTCTTGTCTTCGGCGGCGCTGGATCTGTGGGTCAATTTTCTGTGCAATTGCTTAAGATCAGCGGCTTCAAAGTCGTCACGACGTGTTCGACGAAGAGCTTTGATGTATGTCGCATTCTATGCTTTTCCACTTACCATCAAGATCAATTACATTGTAAGAATCAACTCGATAATGTACATGTCACTAACACTTGTCATAGCTCCTTCGATCCATCGGCGCAGACGTGACGGTGGACTACAAACTCACGTCCACGGAAATCGTAGGGCAGATCCACCGCATCACGGGCGGAGAGTTAAACTACGCATTCGACGCTGTATCCGTACGCCATCCCCCAGAAATCTTGTATTGTATTCCAGTATAAATTTTTGTATTGATGCTAAGAACAACCGGTTGTGGTATAGGTGAACAACGCCCTGTTAACGGAGCTCTACGCCGAACTAGCTCGCCCTCCACATGCAAATACAAGATTCTACACTACAACCAATGACTTTGATGCGTACGTCCTCCTTTCCCTTACCCATTTCCCCTCCCTGCAAAGCCACCACATCTGCCATACTAATCTAAATCCACCTAGTCTCCCCACATCCACACCCTCCAACCCCTTCACAGCAAACAGCATCCAACTGGGCCCAATCGGAAAGCCCGAAGCCACGGAGCTCAATGCGCAGCTCAACAGCTATATCCCCGTGCTGTACAAGTTGCTGGAGAGTGGGGCGTTGAAGACGAGCGAGTATAGTGTTGAGGGCGAAGGGTTTGAGGGGATCCTTAAGGCGTGGGATGTGCAGAAGAGTGGGGTCAAAGGGAGTGTTAAGGTTGTGGCCAAGGTGGCGGATGAGTAGGGGTAGAGAGATGATCTAGAAGAGGTGTAATATCGCAAATAGGAGAGTAATTGATCGATCGAGATGTGCGTGAGTTTGAAATTGTTTGTCGACTCAAAGGTTGTCATTGTTGATAGTATGAAGGTAGCAGAATTGAGAGCCAATATTTTATGTGAATTTGCAAAACTATGGAGCTCTCGATATCGGTAAAGACTGGAATGGCAAAATCATGCGAAGGAAAAGGTGCCATCTCAGACACCATGTGCGGGAGCGGGCATCACACCATGCCACTCAACCGCTAGTTGCGACAAGCATCCCAAGCAAAAGGACATGTCTTGGCGCCCAATTTTACTCAGGCCCACCAAATGACACTCGTTCCCTACCCAGACTACATACCCACCATCCGCTTCATCATATGAACAACCTGAGCGACTGAATCTCCGTTGGCACAGCGTTGCTCATTACCACCAATAGCACTTGCATCACAACCATCTGGGTAGAAGAAACTAGCCAGGGCAATGATGATATATGCCGCAATGAGTAAGCTTCCTTCAAGATAATTGCTCCTTCCGTCCAGCACCAAGAAGTTTACGACGAGGACAGTGACGAACAATGCCACGGTCTCGAAGATGTTGAAGTACAGCGTCATTTCCTTGTTCATAATCCAGCCAAGGATGACGATGACGGGTGTGATGAAGATGGCGATCTGGATGGAGGAACCAACGGCGATACCAATGGACAAGTCCATCTTGTTCTTCATGGCAACAGTGACGGCAGTCACGTGCTCCGCAGCATTACCGACGATGGGCAGGATGATGAGACCAATAAACGCCTGGCTGATACCGGATGACTCTACCATTGGCTCGATAGCTTCACTCATAAAGTCGGCGCAGACAGCGACGAGGCCAGTGCTGATGAGGAGCATGAAAATGGCAGCCTTGATGGACATGTCAGGGGCGTCGTCGTCCTCATCGTTCTCGTCGAGGGCCATTGCTGCTTGAGGGGAGACTGCTGGACGATTGTTGGCACCCGACTGAGACTGTTCGCGGTCCATGCGCTCTGGGAGAGACTTTGAGCGGCGAAGAGGTGCCCGGGGAGCTGCCATGCGGATGTTAGGAGCGGGACCTGTGGGAGTGGGATTTTGCGGGTTCGTGAAGACGTTGGTAGACAAGAGTGAAGGCAGGCCAGGGCGATACGGTCGACGTGAGGTAGTAGGAGTGATGTCATGCTGCTCAACCTCTTTGGCAAAGGTGACCTTGGGCTCAGGCGGTGCTGCTTCCTGTTTAACGTCGGCCAGTTCGTGGTTACGATCACGACGATGCTTCTTCTCTCTCTTGTGGTGCTTGCGCTTCTCGCGCTTGCTGTTGGGATGTGAAGTATGCGAAGCAGCTTCAAAGTCACGGATAACCGGGGCATGCTGATCGTTATCGGCTTCATCACCGCTCATGATATCAAACGAGTGCCGACGAGAAGCTGTAGCTGTGGCATTGGTACCACTGATTACGCTGGTGTTTCGTGTAGTGTCAAACGGACTTGTATGATGTTCGACAGACGGTGAACTTTTAGCTGAAAGCGCAATACCATCTTTGGAGCTTGCATTTGACTTGCGACGAAGTCTCTTAACCATGCGCTTCGCCTTCTTCTTCATAGTGCCGTCAGACGAATTCGATGAGCTATCGCTGTCGCTGCTGCTTGAGCTGGACGAGTCGGAGCTGGACGAATCAAAGGCACCAGCGAAGACACCAGGGTGTGACTCTTCGTCGATAATGTGCTGCGGCGTACTGGCGTAGAGGTATCGATGGCTCTTGAGCTGAAAGAGTAGATACAAGCCATAGACAAGCAGCAAAATGACACTTGTACCTCGACTGACTGAGAGCGTCTCATGATCGGCAATGGCGTTGTCACTGAAGGCGGCATGAAAGGCTGTGGGTAGCAAAAGGCTCATGACTGCGAGGGCAAGCATGACGCCGGACATTTGCGTGACAGTGTTGTTATAAACCTTGATTGGATTAGTATTGTGAAACACGTGAGAGAGAATGCTTGGCTTACCTGTTCTTGATACTTTAAGCCACCGAGTAAAAAGGCCATGCCGAGGATGAGGAGCAGGTTGGCCAGAATGGAGCCAAGCAGAGACGCCTGCACAACTTCAATCTGGTTGGAGGAAAGCAAGATTATGAAGAGGATGAGCTCGACAGCATTTCCGAAAGAGACGTTGAGCAATGCACCAAGTGCGTCTCCGACACGTGCAGCGACGACCTCAGTCGCGTGCGCGAGTAGACCAGCCAGAGGAATGATGGCAATGGCATTCATGGAGAAGACAATCTCGGGCTTCAAATGGGCCAGCTTAACGGCGATACCCAGGGGGACGAAGACCAGCAAAAGATTGATCCAACTATGCGTGATTGCATTTTTTGTATGACTGAGGAATCGTAGACTTCCCGCTTTGATGCGCACAGGGGACCAAAGCGGGAGCTTCTCAGAGCCTACGGCGGAAGACGCCTCTCCCTCAGCCGTGGTATTGACGAGGCCATTGTCGCGGTCGCGCTTGTGTGCAGCATTATCGCTGGGGTTTGACTTTTCGTTGAAAGTGCTGGTGTTACTGTTCGCGGCCGCACGCAGCGGGTCGGCGCTATTCAAGCCAGGATTGCTTGTGTGGGGGCTGTGGTGGGTTGGAAGGGCGTTCTGTGTGTCCCTTGTGCGTCCCAGGCCAAGTGCAGCGGCTGCCTTTGACTGGACACTGCGTAAAGAAGGATCGTCGGCTTCTCCCATCGGTTGTTGTCGGTGAAATGCGAAGAGCACAAGAGTACAAGGAGCTGTACCTTTGAAGAATGTGGCCAAGGAAGTGAGGCGGCAGTGTCGCCTTAAATGAGCTGGGCACAAGGCTTCGGCAGTGCTTGTCCGTCTTGGGGCCTGCAAAGCTGGCGAATGACGTATTCACGCGTGGACACGTTGCTCAGCCACCGTGGCGTCGAGGAGGCGTGCTCGCGACATTTGACTGGCGAAATGCAAAAGCCGAGTCTAGAAGACGGCAGAAGCAGTGGTGATTCTTTGATGAGTCGTGGATGAGTCTTGATGATGCTTGTGCATGGCACTTTCCGCGCTTGGGCTGTTCACAGGCATGCACGTGCGCCGCGACAAAGACCTAGTGCAGCCATCACGAAGCGCTCACAGCAACAGAGTCTTAGTCTTCAGGCTAGCACGAGCGTGACCAGCTGTCGTGTTCGACTCGATGAAACCCTCGGTGCTTCAACCGGTGGCGTTGTGCTTGCTGCGCTGAAAACACCTCTGCCCTGGCTGCAGGAAGTCTCGTCTGCACGCATGGGAGTCCTTTCTCATCTACTGAGACGTGCCATGTAGACACTGGCCATTACAACCGACAGGTACAATCAATCTGGCGTCGTCTTTATGATGAGCATGTCTTCAAGTCCTTGGTCCTTGGGCCTTGGTCCTCATACGTAGCCCATCTCCTCCTGTACTAGCTCTTGCCAAGCCTTTCACGTGCCAGATGTTCCAAAGTCTCCACACGCACGCAGGACCATCCAACAGCGCTTGGAAGCTCTGCAGACGTAAGACAGCGCAACAAACTGCACGCGACCTTCTGTGCCTCTAATGTCCCAACGCTTCTCAAGCTTGCACACCGGCAAAGTGAGCGACCTGTCTCCTCGCTTACGTCACGTGGGGTCCGGAACTAATCAAACTACCCTCTGCACGTTAGCCTGCCTGATTTGGCGCTGATTATCGCTGCAACAGGAAGGTGGCACTGGTCGGTGATCGGTGCCGCGATGCCAGACTGTCGCCCCGAGGTGCTCGCTCTATATATGGCGAAAGTCCCCCTATCCCAATACTTTGCGCTCTCGTAGCCCCCAATCGCCTCTAACGTGTAGCGGAAGACACCAAACTCCCCTGGGTACTCCGCCCGCTTCACTGGTAGCGATCCCATATCAGGGAAGAAATAAGGCAATAATCCCGTGTTCCGACTGCTCGGTGTATCACTACTGCGAGTCTAACCATGTTAGCGTCGAGGGGACGGGTGGAGAAGTTGGAGAACCTGGGGGATTAAGCTCGGCGGCGCCGGATAAATGGGACAAAGCTTTGCGGCCAAGGTTGTGATAGGCTGCTCTGTGGTGATACGAACTCTTAGAACAACGGCGCGGTTGCCAATTATCGCAGAACTCGCCGAGCCAACTCCAAAACGAGCTCGCATCTGTCACATTACACGCTCCGGGGGTCGGCGTAAGACCGACTTCGATAGCCCAGGGTTCTGGGATCGATGGAATATTAAGAGTAATTCACAAATCCTAGATGCCTTTAATGTCCCTCTGCAGCACACTAGGCCCCTTGCCCCTGTGCTCTTTATAAAGTGGAGGCCTTCCGGCTACTGTCCTTCTCTGCCTTTGTTTCCCTGCCATCTTCCCCTCCACCATACATTTGTTCTCTCGTCGGCCCACATCAGCAAAGATGGGTAATCCTGCCGAGATCAAATCAGAAGGCGACATTCCACACGCCGAGAAGGGCATCACCCAAGTGGAAGATGCCGCTGCCAATCTCGACGAGAATGCGAAAGCCACCCAGTACAAGGCGGCTGCCATCGAGGCAGAGAACGCCGAGCATAACATGGGTGTGCTAGACGCCGTCAAGCAATACCCCATGGCTGCTATGTGGGCGTTTATCATGTCTTGCACAATCGTCAGGCGCCCTCTTTTCCTTTACCTTCAATCTCTCTCGACGAAAGAATTGCAACTAACACAATGTTCAGATTATGGAGTCCTATTGTGTCTTCCTCATGGGCAACTTCATCGCTCTACCCGCGTTTGCGGATGACTACGGTGTGTTTAGCCCTGAGAAGAACAAGAACGTCATCGTGGCCAGTTGGCAGTCTGCCCTTCAAATGGGTGGGCCACTTGGTGCAATTATCGGTGTCTGTCTGGCTGGTCCCCTTACCAGCCGTATCGGATACCGATGGGCGACCATAACCGGCCTCATGTTCTTGAACGCCTTCATCTTTGTCTTCTACTTCGCAAAGTCGCTTCCCATCATGTTCTTGTCCCAGCTTCTCGAGGGCGTTCCGTGGGGCATCTTCATTGCCAATGCACCAGCCTACTGCAGCGAGATCACACCCATCCAGCTGCGAGCTCCTGCTACCCAGATGTTGCAAATGTTTTGGGCCATTGGTGCTATCATCGTAGGCGGCGTCACCTTTCACTATAACACGAGGAAAGATCCAAGCGCATACAGGTACTTACTCTTCCGCTTCGTAAGTAGCCGCTTTGCTAACCAAATACCCAGAATTCCTATTGCACTTCAGTGGATGTTCCCAACTCCTCTTGCTATTCTCCTCTACATTGCGCCTGAATCACCATGGTGGCTGGTTCGCAAGGGGCGCCTTGAAGAGGCAGAACATGCGGTTGGTCGCTTGGGACGCAAGTCGAGGCTGAACCTCAGCGAGGCTGTTGCCATGATGCGCCGTACCATTGACCTCGAGAAATCCATCAAGGAGCCCAATCACCTCGAACTGTTCAAGGGCACTGATCTCTACCGTACCCTCATTGTCTGCGGTGTATACGCGGCACAGAATCTTACGGGCAATCTCATCGCCAACCAGGCCGTGTACTTCTTCGAGCGTGAGTTGTCATTCTCGCCGTTCTGGTTGAAATTTGAATGCTAATTTGACCGCAGAGGCTGGCATGTCGACAAATACCGCGTTCGCCATGGGTCTTATCACATCAGCTCTCCAGTGGCTCTTCGTCATGCTCTCCTGGATCCTCACCTCATACCTTGGCCGACGTACCATCTACGTCTGGGGCTCTCTCATCAACGTAGGCTTCCTGATCGCCCTCGGTATTGCAGGCTCTTTTGGTGTCTCCAACGCCGCTTCCCTGGCGCAGGCGTCCTTGGGTCTCATTGTGTCTGTCCTGTTCACCTTGGGACCTGCGCCCGCTTCGTGGGTCATTATCGGAGAGACGTCCGCTATTCGCCTCAGGCCTCTGACAACCGGTATTGGACGCGCTTCCTACTACATCGTAAACATTCCTTGCATTTTCCTTGCAAGTTACATGCTCAACCCCGAAGTAAGCTCCCTCTTCTTCTGAATTTTGTGGTAGACTAGTCACTAACAACGTGCAGGAAGCAAATCTTGGTGGCAAGTGCGGCTACGTCTGGGCTGGTACTGGCTTCGTCTGCTTCATCTTGGCATACTTCTACCTACCTGAGATGAAGAACCGATCCTACCGCGAGATTGACATCCTGTTCAAGCGCAAAGTCCCAGCTCGCCAATGGACCAAGACTGTCGTCGATGTCGAAGACGACGAGTAGATGGAAAAACGAGGCTAAGAAGGCTGAAAGCACTGATGTAAACCGAAGTAATAGCATCAGTGGCGTGCACGATATCGTTTGTAGGTTGGCAGAAACAGGTAGTCGGTGGGAGGTTGATCCATGCTTTGTACATCTTTTGTGACAAGTAGAGTACCGCAAATGAATCTTCATAACCTGTCCGAGCTGTATGATGAATGTTGCAGAACTTCTTTTTTGTTAACGCCCATGTCTCAGAGAGTCTTTCGACAACAAGGATCACCAGCATGACACCCGACTGCCTGGATATCGGCATGGACTATCAACCTGCTGGAACACATCCTCACGAAAAACGGGTTCCTGGGTTGCTTGCATCCCAGGTTCTTTCTCGACGTGATAGAAAACGATCTACATGTCCCTTCCTCCAGCCCTCTGTGAGACACATAGGCCAAGGGTAATTCCAACATTTCGAAATGCCACGCCTGCTCGGTATGCGTGCTGTCACAAGGACAAAAAAGGGTCAGGGTGAGGGGGGCAAATCAGTATCATTGGCCCCCACTCTACACATGCCCCAGTATACAATCTGTAAGATTCGAGACTCGGAGAGTTCCCAGGATAACCGTTGTCCAATGCAGATCTTACAAGCGAGCCGTTGTATATTCCAGACTTTATGTCCAATCGAATCCCTCCAACCTTGCTCTACTTCATCCACCAATCAGGAAAGAGACACACACCTCGCTTGAAGGAATCGATTTAACGGCTTCGGGTCCTGCCGTCACCGCCTTTTCTTTTGGCCTTCCTTGGAGTTCTGCCACAAACATCGCTCGTGAGGATTCCTCATGCTGGATTACGGGACTTTGACACCCACTGCGATTCCGAAATGATCGCTCACACACGTCTTTATCTTGGTCAGGCGGAGTGTACGATAATAATCTGGGTCTGCTGCTTTTATCCCCTGTGCCTGGTCGTGGCTGTAGTAAAACTTGTATTCCCGCTTCACCATCTTGCCTCGAATAGTCTTCCATCTTGTCATTATGTCTTCGAAAGCTTCTACCTCCGCTGTTAACCCTACGCCAATTCGTCCCAACTTGCCAGCAATGTCGTGCGATTCCGTGAGAGGTACTATTTCTACCGTCCCAGCATAGTAGTACTTATCCTTGCGGCTTCGAATGCGACTACCGTTTGGATGGTAGCCGTAAGTATGTCCCCTTGCTCGACCATAAGACAGGTCTCTTTGAAAGGGCTTTAGGATCGGTAAAGGTGGGGGTGGAACGTCTTCCCAGGCATCGTTTAGATTTATGTTAGCGTCCTGGTGAATAGAGTGCTCAGACGCGTGTATTGCATTCATATCGCCGCCAACAAGGCCAGCGATAACACCAGCCTTCATTGCCTGTGGTCCTTGCAGCATCTCTGAAATTGAGGCTAGTTGGCCTCGTCGGCATGGTTTCCCTGTCCGTCGTGATTCTAGGTGTGTTGTACAGAGACGGAGTAGTCCAGATGATGGAATCTGTATGTCGACGAATAAAGCATCCCTTCCCATGACTGTCTTCAACGGCATACGGAAACAGTTCACTATTCCAATGTGTCTGGGTATCATCATGATGGTGAAATATCGCGCAGCCCTCCAATACCTATCTTTTACGCCCCATAAATCCTCTGGAATCCCCCCATGAAGCAATTGTGGCGGGTCCACGTTGGTAAGCATATAGTTCTGTCTGACCCACTCGTTCTCCATAATGACTTGAAGAGACTCCCAACATACTTCTTGCAGCATCACCACAAGGTGGCTGGGTTCTGTCCCAAAAAGTCCCTGCAAATGGTGTAGTGCTGTGGACGCGCGAGTACCAGGGCTAGGGTTAAAAGAATCAATGTTCCATGAGACAACTTTGAGGATGCTTCCACGCGGTAAGGCCTCCTGGCGACTGCCATCTTGGAATGAATTCCATCTCAAAGATTCGGCGTGATAAATTTGCGGTTTCAGTGGTATTGTGGAGAGCGATTTCTGTGATATTCGTACAAGCGGTCGACGAGATATTGAGTCACAAGGTTTCCAAAAGTTTTGATGTTCCGTGGCAGTCGCGCAATGAGCACTTCTGGTAAAGCTTTGGAGCGCAGGAGCTAGTCGTGTGCGATGTGGGATGGTCCAAAACATCTCGGCGATGTACTATAGAGGGGGTTTTTTTTTGGGATTTCGATTGCAAATGATGTAGAAATTGGAATGATTTGGTTTTCTTGATGAAGGTAAGTTAATGGCTCATTATCATCCCTCTTATACAGCTCGTCACGTTTGAATCAGCATTTCCATAAGTTACACAGAGCCTGTAGCTTGCCAATGAAATCGTGGCATATCGACTTAATTTAGTAGTCCTAACAACATGTAGTCAAATGTAGTCAACAAACCACCCAAAGTTTACCTGGAAGCCAATCAAGGCCCTGATGCGTGTGCAAGACTGTAACACTGCGGCCCCCACTGGCTGCATATGTCGACCTATAAGAGTATTTGGCGCTACTCAGATGGGTCTTGGGCCAATGATACGATCGTAGGTTTACAGAGCTGTTTATAGTTATGTATAAAGATTCTGAACGCAAACTACAGGGATCCAGCATATGATGTTCATTCCTTCCTATACGTGATTAGAGTTTTCTAATGGTTATTTCAATTATCTTCCTTACTAACTGTGCTGCGCACCAGCCCAACTTTCAAGCTGTAAGATATGACATGTGAAGTAGCGGCGAAGATGTAACACATTCAAGCTACACACCGACGAGGGCTGCTGCGGTTCATTGAAGTGTTTGAGATAGCGGGTCTGCTATTCGAAGGCATGCAACTGGAGAGCACGCGCGGCAGCAGGCCCATCATACCATCAAGACGTTGCATGCAGCAGCGCTAAACCGCCATGCTCACAATGCCACTCAGCTGGTAGGCCCAGCTCTGCCTGAATCACAACACGAACGATAGTTCACAACATTACTGATTCAGCGTGGCTGTGATAACTGGCAATATCAAAGTTGCCTAACAATGCACTCTGTCCATGTAAGTCTATGCCAGTCTCCACACTTGTAGGAAAATACAAATTGTAAACTCACACATCGGTCTCTGAGACTGACTCGTACCAGCTTCTGGCTGGAAACTAAGCGGAACATGCCTTCTCATACGCCGGCTGTGCATCGTGGCCAAGAATGGTGGCTCATCACAGCAATGAATGTTGTTGGTTCACAGCGCAGCCACGAGTAGGGCGGAGACGAATATGGTGTAGCCACGGGTCCAACGTTGTATTTTGGCGGTGATCGAATGACACGTCGTTGGGGTGGTCTTGCTTCTAGGTTTGGCGACCTGGTGCCTGAGGACGCGAAGGTGCATCACTTTAGCCCAGAATACTGGCAGAAGTGTAGGCTTCAACATTGAAAGGTTGAGAGGTCAAGCTATCCCCCGATCAACCTGTCTGAATATGATAAGTGGATCTGGTGCAGATATGTGCATCATTCTGCAACACTATTACCGACGAAATGAGATTTCACCCAGCTCTCATGAGGGTAATAATCTGTACATACAAGAGCATGTTTAACAATACCAAGGCTAAAGACTCGAAGCTGCAATGTCCAGAAACCGCAGTCGTCATGGCTGGTCTGCTGCCTTAAACTAACTCTCAACTTCGGGATATCGCACGGGCCACCAAGCCAACGTTGTGGCTTAGATGCACCACCCCCAATCATCATGACACCGCGTCGCACCATAACCCCCGCTACTTGGCCTTCAGCGATGTAACAGGCTGCAAAGACACTCAGCCCTCCAGTTGCAGATCGCAGCTACTCGTATTGCAATCAAGCTCCAGAGATGCCTTAAATACCAACGGCCTGCATCACCTTAGACGCTCATTTCTATAATTGAGCGTTTTGCTCCAAGACTAATCTGCATCACTTATCTCCATCAGCGAACAGTACTCAAGATGGGCAAATATACAGACATGGATAGTGTAGGCACTTCACTTACCCTACTCTCTTCCAGTGCCGTGGCTGACAGCAGATGCAGGACTCTGAGCGTCTCCCACCGGGGTTTACACGCACAGGCTACGACGCGGACACCCAGACGTACACCTTCAGCAGCCCCGACGGTCGTACCTATCAGTCCGAGCCTGGTAATCGCTACGGCGAGCTGTATCCCCTCGGGCAGCGTCCCCGGCGCAGCGAAGCCGAGATAGAAGAGAACAATGCCGCTGTGTCCAGAAACAACACAGAGGCAGTACGCATGATGTTACCGTTCGCGCTCCTCGTTTTCGTATTCCTGATCCTCATGTTCAAGCTCGTCAATCGACCAGAGTCTGACCAGGGCGCTCAACAGGCTCTTGACTGTGCTGAAGGCAGTCATAAAATTCAAATCCACAAAGGCGACACGTGTTGGCAGATCGGAAAAGAATATAGTCTGGGTGTAGAGGAGCTGTTGAAGCTGGTCGGGAACGAGCATGTCGATTGCGAGAAGCTGAGCATTGGGCAGGGGATCTGTGTACCGGAAAAAGCAGCTTAGTTTGGCGGTGTATGATATGCTGCGGAGCTGTGAGCATTGTCTCGTGGAGCGTGTATGAACCCATTAGGCGTTTCGTTGTCGTTGCTATGGCATTGTTAGTTCTCTTGCATTCTGCAGCGTCATTGCGCAGTTACTCAAATATTGTATATCAAACTACATCAGTTGTATACCTCTCAATATCATAGAAGCAACTCCTCCATGCAATGGACGAATTGCTGCTTAGAAGACAGCCAATCATGTCGTGGTTATTCTTCAACAGGTCACGCCTTACCCAATCCAGCGCTGTGTCGAGAGAAAAGCTTGGCGAGCGTGAGCTCCGACTTGCAGCTTTCCAACCTCAACGTCAACTCACTCATCCACCCATTGCACTCCACCACCTCCTCGACACATCTCACAATGGCTGGCGGAGGCTCCAATCCCGCTGCGAAGACCAAGACCACGTATGTCTCCGCTCCTCCCGCCCGCAATCGCTCGCACCTGCCCTCGACAACCCGCTCCTGCCTCGGATATCCCGCACCGCCCTACCCACCCCGCAGAACATGACAGGACTGACAATGCATATACAGATGGCACATTGGCTCATGGGGAAACCCATACGAGGGCGGCGGCCGACCTGGCAAGGGCGTTGTCACGTACGCGCTCAGCCCGAACCGACAGCGACCCATGGCCAACTTCATTGCAAAGGGCTTCTGGAATGTCGTGCGCCGATCGAGGAACCAGGTGCTATTTTTCATCCCACCTCTCCTAGTCGCATACGGAACAATGGAGTGGGCTATTGAGAGGTGAGTCGATGGAGAGACCCACTGAAAGTGGCATTGGGCATAGGACACGAGACTGACAATGACAGGAACGAGTACTTGAACTCCAAGGCGGGCCGCGCCGAGTTCGGCGATGAGGAGTAAAAGGCTGAAGAGAAGGGCAGATGGAAGCGATGAAATGAGGCCTGTACACTAGGATGAGCTGAGCGATGGAGATACTTGGCACCACAGCTTTCCTTCATCGAGTCGACGAATAGATTGTACATCAACAGTGCTTTCCCCTCTTTTCCACGCCTTTGGTGTTTTCCTTTCGCTCAACAGCTGACAGTCACGATGCCTACGATCTATTCACTGCACATCTGGATTGCCTGCTTTTCTTCACCAACACGTTCTGCAAGCACCAGGCCTTGCTCCTAACATTCAAAGTAGATGTAGAGTCTGTTTGCATTTGTGCGCTGCTATGACCCGCACCAAATGGAGGGTTTCTGCGCTCAAAGATTTGCTAACTGGTTAGAGTCCAAAACTCAGCATCATCTATTCATATCTCAAATCCCCTCGTCGTCATAGGGCGTTTCGATTTTTTCTGATCCTCACAATGCATACGGAGGAGTTGTTATTATTCTGGCCAAGAGTGGCTTATTCACTTGGCCTCCACATCATGCTGTTCAACTCAGGTCGGCCCTTTATACTGAATATCATCTGCTTGTTGTATAAAAGCCACCACACGGTAATAAGGTGACCTGCGTCGGTGTGGACGTGGAGCAGAAACGGCAGGTCATCAACATTGGGGGCCAAAGTCTTTCCTTCTGCGGCGTTGAGGATGCTTAATATAGCATCCGCGGGGCCACACATGCATGCCAACCCAATAGGAACAACTACATGGCGCAGAACCCATGATTTACGCCCCGAACTATTGTTTCGGGCAAAACGTACGACCGGGGGATTATTTCTACAGTGGACGCAGAATAAAGTAAAGCCCTTGAGCGAGGCTGCCCATCAGTACGCTTAGTTCAAAAAAGAGGCCTTCTTCTGCCCTGATTTTTTTTTCGGATTAGATTGGGCGCGCGCGGGTATCTTCTGGCGCGTGGACTCAACGCAACTAGCAATGGCATCGTCCAACTCCAAGCATATGTTCCTCGCCAATTCAACGCCCGCTGGGAATGACAATGATGTCCCAACGCAACTCGAAGGACACCCTCGCAAAACCCCACCAAGCCTACTTTACCGATGGCGATCATCATGGCAGGCGCCGGTGACGATGTTAGGCCTGCTGCTCCTTGCTCTCTGCCTAGCTTTGGGACACCATTTCTTCTACACATCGCTTCGAGGCACACGAACACCAGACAATTTTTCTCAGCAGCTCAATACCGCCTATGGTACTGCTCTGGCCTTCCTTGTTAAGGCAGCGCTCGTCGGTGCTGTTGCTTCAGCCTACACACAATATATGTGGTTCGATTTTCGCGCGAAGTTCTTCAAGATTTCGACCATCGACTCGAAGTTCACGGCCTTGTCAAGCATATTTTCATTACTGGATCCACAGTTCATATCAAAATCAACTATTGGTGCTATCCTAGCGCTGTTATGCTGGTACGGAGTGCTTTATCGACATATTTCATTTCTAACACAGTGGACAGGTTACTACCAATTTCGGCTATCGTTGCGCCTGCGGCCCTTTCAGTTCGTCTGATCAGCGTGTCGCAATACGACGAGAGATATGTTCCTGCTATCAACTTCTCGTCGTTGCCATTTCCAACAAGGTGGAATCCACTACATCCCACCCTTGATCGGCTCGGCATGCTCGTCTCCTCGGGGTTACAAATTCCTCCCATCGACGCTTTCCTGCCAAATGCAACATATTACCTGGAGTTTGAAGGGCCATCTCTATCATGCAGCAAACCGCCAGCCGTGGAACTGCAGTATATCGATGCTATTTTCGACTCCATCAACAACAAGACTGGAAATGAGTCCAATGCCGTATATATGGCGTTCAGCCCACTAATAGGTGGCGCGTACTCTGTTGGTATCTGGCCATCGATCAATTATACTATGTTTCGTGATATTCCGGGCCTCTGGAATAATTTCGTTACATCATGCCTGAAAGGGACGAGCACTGTCTGTTCTCTCCTCGAACAGACCATGTATTCAAAACCACACGCCCTATTGGATGATCTCTCTGAAAACCCGCAATACACAAACACGAACTGGACTACAGAAAATGCCTTCTGGCTTCGATTGTCGGATGAGCGGCTCGCGTGTTCTCTCCAAAAGACTCAATACAGTGTTTTGTTTGACGCGCGTAATGCTGGAACTGCGCTAAAAAGCTACAGCTTCAAGCATCATGGGGTGTTCAGTTCAGCCTGGAACGAATCAACTCCCGGGAACGCGACGGCTTACGCCCTGGCATTACAACCTTTACTCACGTTACTCTCTGGTACGACTTACTATGACGTGAGCTTGTGCGGGAGGTCAACCGCGCAAGAGATGAAGTGTACGACAAGGATTCTGTACAGGCAGCCTCATACCGAATCTCATCGGACGGCGCTTATAGCCTTCATTGGGCCTAAAGCAAATGAAAAGGCTGGCAAGCTCTGGGAGCAATCGTCACAAAGGCAACCTGGTGAACCGGGATCCCTGGACCCGATAACTCGCCCACCCCAGTACGACCCTCAAGCCGTTGAATTTGTGCGAAATGCCTCCCTGGGCGACATCCTCGAAGAAATGAGTAGAAACATGACATTGAGCTACTTCACAAATTCCGACTTCCTGTCCTATAATTCAGTAAAGCCGGTCGTGACTGAATTCGAACTCGTCAACGTCTACGCATATGCAGCCCGGAATCTCCTGCTCGCCTATGGCATCGCGTTTGGCACTTCTCTCCTAGCAATCCTCGCGGGCCTCTTCGTCTGGAACTCCAACGGCAAGGTCAATTTTGGGGGAACGTTTTCATCTATTCTCAACGCTACGATACGGAATCGCGGTTTGACTGAGCTTGCGGAGCAGTTGTCTTCGTCGTCGTCCTCGCTGGTCATTAGTGACGACTTATTACAAGTTAAATTAAAGTATGGGAGGTTAAAAGATGAGAATGAAAACGATATAGAGCGTGAGGAACGGTTTTCTCAAGAAGTAGAGGCTTTTGGGGAGCCTGGCCATGTGATATAAGTATGGCAAGATATATAGCACCAATTTATCATGTGAGCAATCTCCGTCTACTGCGTGATGAGAAAACATATGACAAGCTATTGGAAATCTAGATAGGGCCATCAAGCGCGATCAGGGTCTCCGTTCGTAGATATCTAACATGCTATGTTGATCCAAGGTGCGATATTTCCACGAGCATGACAACGTTCGCGAGCCGCTTGGGTGGCACTATGATACTTACCTTGATGCTTTGATCTTAGCACAGACACACTACACGTCCAGGATAACTGTAGATATCGAGTATATCTACTGGTTTGTTCATCCTTGATAACAAGGCGAACCAGGCGTCATCTAAATCACTAATAGCACCAAACGCTCAAGCCAATTGCCGCAGTTGGTAGAGAACGAAAACTGTAATTGAACGCATCCGTCTACCGTTCACCGCTTATATCGCTATATTACCATCACCACTCCATCCTGCCCATGTATGTGTCTGCCTGTACTTTGCCGTTGTTATGGTCAGAAACGAGTTCTGAACTACGTACGATCGAGCTGTTGCGTCAGGCTGTACGATGGCCATTGTCGATGTCGAGGTACATGGGTCATGAAATTTACATTGAGCACCCTCGAAGCCACCGCATAGATGAGGCGCAAGAAAAGAGATAATAGCCCTCACGATATCAGCCCTTACTTCCACCATGCAATCATAGGGTCATTGCACTTGAAGATCTCTCATCAGCTTCTACTCAGATACTTGTCGAGTCCCTTACAACACCTACCGCATGGTTCGAGGATATGACGCAGACTCAGTTCGGATGAGAACGCGTTGCTGGGTGTAGGAAGCGCTTCCCATCTCGATGTCTGGCCTAGTCAGCA
Source organism: Pyrenochaeta sp. MPI-SDFR-AT-0127 (assembly GCA_020747015.1). Lineage (NCBI taxonomy): Eukaryota > Fungi > Ascomycota > Dothideomycetes > Pleosporales > Cucurbitariaceae > Pyrenochaeta > Pyrenochaeta sp. MPI-SDFR-AT-0127. Next base: position 238,897 of record JAGTJM010000033.1, read on the forward strand.
GCGCGACTTTGTCAACATACTCATATATCAGAAAGATCTGTACCGCGTTCCATATGGGCAACTCGACTCTTCCGCTTGGCTGTGCGCCAGATGCATAATGCGAGGGGTATACATGTCGCTAATAGAGTTATCAAAGCTATGATAGCTTCAATCGACCATGAAAGCATAGTGATAGGTATTTGCGGCAACTTTCGTATAAATCGACCATGAGATGGAGATATAAGGACTAATTCATGCGTTGACCAGAGTTTTTGACGATTGAGAACAGGCAACGAGAGTTTCAAGATAAACTTGAAGCGTGTACGGAATAAGGAGCAAACATCTTGGGGTAAAGCTTGTGATCTCCATGAAAGCAGAATCTGCGAAGCATAGCCTTGAGAAAGATCCATTACAATAGACAGCCACATTTGATTGGTAGGTGATTGGTTAATGTCATTGTGGCAACGCCGACCATGATTCAGATACGAGGAACATTAACACAAAATCTTGCAACATTTGCACCGAGCGATTGATTTGCTGCCAGAATCTCAGATTCTGCTTGTGAGGAAGTTTTGGATGATTCGCAAGTTTGTTGCTGCGCGAACATGTGAGCCATTGTGCAAAATCTCGCACCAATAATACTTAGCTAGGCAGCCGCTTGGCCTCCGAGTCCAGATTTTGCTTTGGAGGCTTTGCAGGTTTTGCATGATTGGTAGGCTACTAATAGGACTGATTGGCGGATGACGCTTCCCGCTCTTGATTCATTGGTTCAGAACGGAAGCGGCTTCGAGGCGCTTATGCAGCGCACAGGCATCAAGAACGATGGCTGACCGGTCTGAGACTGGTGCATTTTCAGCCTGATATATCATGTCGTCCCCCACTCCCTTATATACTTACCGCATAAGATAGTGCCACGAGAGAATAATATGGGTAGCGTAATCAAGGCCGAGAAAATAGATGAGATTCTTTGGAATCGTCATCGTCGAACTATTGAACACTTGTACGTCAAAGAGCAGAAACGCCTCGACAATGAAGGCGGAGTCATGGAATACATGAGAAAGAAACACAACTTTACAGCTAGGTATTTGCTTCACTGTTTCGCAAATGTATACAAACTAACTTCTGGAAAGCAAGTCACAATACGAACTTCACTTCAAGAAATGGGGATTGCGGAAGAACTTGACAAGACGAGAATGGCGAATGATCATCAAATTTTTGAGGAGTGGGGTACTTCGCAGCGAACCATTTGAACTTTTGTTCAACGGAGTTGTCCTCTCTAAGGAGAGGATTGCTCGCGAGATGGCACGACACCGCTCAATGAAGGAAAAGTATGAGGTGTCAAATAAAGGTGAGTTGAAACTAGTACATTTGGAATCCTCACTGACCACGCGGAGACCTTTGCAATCTTCCTGAGGGCGTGATCATACAGCCTTTAACAAGTCTCTTGAATCCGGGCCCTTCGAAGATCCTTCTACCTGAGCAGGGCTTATCTATTGGTCTCCATGCCTCTTTGGCTCAACCCGTGGCTAGCCATGCACTAAGTTGTTTTGATCTGGTCCGTACGAGCACTACTGCGACTACGTCTTACTCTACAACGGAATTCGCGTCGTACGGGCGACAAAATGCGCCGTTCTTCTGGAGTAGAACTGTAGATTGGGACACGATTTTGCGTAGCATACGCTCATCCCAGCAACTAACCAAATGGAAGCTTCCTGCAACAATGCAACTCGATGCGCTATTCTATCCAAAGCTACCAAACGCAGACGCGCGCATGATACTACCCTTGTATCTAACCACGACACTTCTCAATCACATGGCCCAATCTGGTCGCCAGACATTAGACGAATCGTATGCATTGTTGAAAACCCTCCCACGGCCTCTTGTGTCTCGATTTCTAGAAGCCTTGCCAGGTCCTATTTTCGATGCTTTCAGAGAGCGGATCTTTGTCTCTGCAGTCAGAAAAGGTGATACAGACACAGTACTCGCTATGCTAGCGTTAGATGTGGACGCCCATGCCAGGATTATGGATGTTCACCCATATCGAGGTAGAAAGAGTTCCCCAATTGAAGTTGCGATAGCGCAAGGGCACTTCTCTACCGCAAAAGCAATCGTCTCACACATCTGTCGAGGTGCGACACGGTCGACGCTTGATGAGCTTTTACTTCCAATTTTTGTATGGTGTCCTGATCTACAAATTTATAACCCAGCCCGTCGCTCAATAAGCACATCAGAACATGTAGAATTGCTGTGCTTCCCGCTTCGTGCGGGTGCTGAGCCTGTGCACGAATGCATTTCAGCAGTGAAGGGTGATTTCAGCCTAGCCAGGAAACTCTTTGAAACCAGAATAGAGAAAACCAGCACATGGCTCCGGGAAAGCTTGTTGGAAATAAGTTGCGGTGACTTCACCACTAAACCAACGGGTATACTTCTGAACGATGAAGCAATGTCATATTTTTTCCATGAGCACCTACAACAACTAAACCCTGGGGACCCTGAGCTTACGAAAACACTACTGAACGTGTGGCAAGATGCTATAGAAGATGAAAGTATGCCGGTCATTGAAATTATTTTACACGCGTTGAATGCTTTGGGGTACCATCTTAACAATATCTCTGATGGCGATATCGTTGCCACAATCATGCAAGCTTGTCGCGAAAAGAACTGGGCGCTGGCAGATTCATTACTAAAGGAAAAAATTACTCCAGAGAACACACTGATACAATATGAGGATCCGGACACAGTCTTGAGGTTCCAGATCACCAAAAGACATAGAACGCAGCTTCGTCAAGCCGTGGCTATGAACGATTTAGAACGTGTTCGTGCTATGCTAAAGACCTATCGCTTTGATCATGAGGCAACAGATAACAATCTACGGCGGGCGATAAAGCTTGGGTACGACGAAATGGCTATCACAATCGTCCAGCAAGTCCATACACATTACGGGGATGTGGACAACAAAATTCTAATCCTCCTTGAAACGAATCAGACTGCAGTAATCGGTGCATTACTGATGAGACAAACACAATGGAAAGCTGCACTGGCATTTGCAAACGAATTGGGCGACTTCGATGCACTCAGCAACCTTGTATTTTCAATGCCATCCAGTGTGCCATACTTTTCAGGGTTTCTCCCTATGCGTCACTATCGTTCTATTGAACAGCTGGAAATAAAATTTCGAGCTCTCGCTTATCACGCCAGCGAGACAAATGATGATGCACTTCTCAGGTGGTTGTTGGAGGCTGGTATGGATTTGGACGAGCTGCTCTACACCGAAGATACAACCAAGACTAGATCCATCGGAAAACGCCCAGCCACAAAGCGTGATTTTCGATGGAACACGAACTGCATAGTGCTCGATTCTCTGCTGGCTGTGGCAGCTGAAAAGAATCGTTTGCCGTGGATCAATATCCTACTTGCTGAGGGAGCTGATTGCAGAGACTCAATGGCTTTGTTGCGAGCAGTGAAGTGTAAATCAGAAGCTGCTACGATTGATTTACTCTTAAGAGCAGCAGAAAGCGAGAAGCGCAGCGGTAAACGCCCCTACGGATCCGCAGCCCTACAGGAAGCAATCAGAACGAAAGACTTTGGCATGATCAATATGCTGTGTGATCGGGTGGATATAGATATGGTTGAGTCTTCCACTGAAGACTGGTTCCATGGAAAGCTCTGTATAAGCCCTATGGGGATGGCGATACGCAACGGCGATGTCGAGATAGTCCGTATACTATTGCAGAAAGGTGCGAACCCAAACAGTTTGGTATCATATGACGACTTTGATGTGTTGGAACACATTGACAGCCGTCTGACACGCGTTTCTCCGCTACTAGCCGCCATTGACAAGCAGAATCTAAATATAGTCAAGATACTCGTGGAGAATGGCGCAGAGATCGATTACACCAAGAATCTGGGACTTCTTCGAACGCCTTTGCAAAGAGCTGCTGAAATTGGCAACTTTGATATCACACGATATGTTGTTGATCAAGGAGCTCATATTGATACCAAACCCGTGGGCAATGGCGGTACAGCACTACAACTAACTGCAATGAATGGATACGTCGGTATAGCTAAACTTTTACTTGAACTTGGCGCAAATCCAAACTATCTGCCAGCTGCAGGCGAAGGGCGCACAGCGTTTGAGGCGGCAGCGGAGTGGGGCCGAATCGATATGATGTTACTCCTGATGCTGTCAGGCGTCCAACTTGATCTAGAAGTCGGAGATCCTCCTCAGAGTCAATATGAGCGGGCTCTCAAATTCGCAGAAAAGAATGGCCGTATGGCTTCGAAAAGATTCGTGCAATACCTTTACAAACAAAGGCCTGAAGACCTCAACAAGGGAGACGCACAGATGCTAGGGTTAATGCAAAGCCCCACATCCGAGTTCTTCGATTTCACGGAATGGTCAGTATAATAATCCACCCTATTCTGACCACGCCAGCTCCGCAGACGGCACGAAATCCAGCAAATACCATTAGACCGGATATGCGCACTCAAGAAAGAAGAAGATGAGATCAAATCATCTCAAGCACATCGTACCGAGGGCTTGACCAGGCGAACATGAGATTATAAGGATGTGCATGGATTGATAGTTTCACTGCATAATACGGAAGAGAAACAAAATTGTAGCAGGTGCAGCGATCGCAGCGATTGGTGAATAGGTACATGCGAGGTGCTCCAGAGTGCAAAGACAGAGCGCTGTGGAATATGTCTTGAAGCAAAATTAACGTAAAGAATGGAGCATGGTAATGAGGCAGACGGCTGAATGGGGGTGTGGATTGAACACTGTGAGCGGTGAGGCGGGCAAATGTGGGCTTATTCCATCTGAAGTTGGCGTTCGCAAGCAATCGTGGCGTAAATCCATATGGTGAAACCTCTGGACGTCGTACTTTGATCTCCTTGAGAGAATAGTTACGACGCCGAGCAGTGCCCCGGAGACATTTTCATACATGAGTTTACTTTCTTTTCGAGGTTATTTAGTAATCTTTCATCGGTATAAACGGTTTTCCGTCCATATTATAAACGAAACGATCATTTTTCTTCCACAATATCCATGGTTCCCTATGTTGAAGTGCTAACCTCGCCAAATGGCCAGAGGGCTCTAGCACGATCTTCACTCCCCCCTGGCTCTGTGATACTTTCCACCCACAGACCAAACAATTTTGTGTTCTCTTCTTGTGCTGCGACCCACTTGTCGGCAGGGCCCCATCCATCTGACTCTGCGTTTAGCGCGCGCTTAAGGAACGACTTTAGCTGCTGGGCAGTTTCGAAATCGTCATATTTCTTCACGTGCTCGGCGAGCTCCTTCGGCGTTGACCGATACGGACAATGGCCAGGCAGACCAAGTTCGTTCCATTGTTGTGAGAGAATAATTAGCTCCTGTCGCAAAGCTGCTGCGCTATGTCTCCAGGATGCGTCGCAGTATCGAATGGGCATGAGTAATGTTTCATCCATGGCTCTTGCATCATGGAGCTTGTTCATGCAACCTAGCAGGACAACCTCAAAGGTTTTCCTACATATTAAGACGTCGTTATGGTGTCGTTTCCTTGCTGCCTCTTGTTCAGGAGGCTCCACGGATGTTACCTTGCACGCGTCCGCATCTGATGAAATACCCTCTGACGATATCAGATTCTCCAGAATTTGGATGTCAGCAGTGGCATCCTCAATAAAATCAGGCGTATAATTTGCGTAGACGAATGCTGGTTCAATGCTCGTAGATTGCCAGTCGATGATTGCGGTAATGCAGGAAGGATTGTCCTCAGAGACGAAAATGTTTCTTTTGTGAATGTCAGGGTGAAGTAGAATTGGACCGGCTACATCTTTGATGATTGGAAATTTGATCAATTCCTGAATGATGGTGTTGCTAATATCCAACAGACGGAGATGCTCCCGGAGAGAGCCCCGATACGAGAGCCTTGCGCGCGGATCATCGGCCTTTGGAATGCGTGAAAAGCCAGCGTCAATCAGGCCAGAGCAGTATGACGTGAGGTCAGCCCCTAATGGTAAACAGTTAGCACCCCCCTCGAGGAGCCTTGTACACGTAAGTAGAAGTAAACAACGTACATGGTCCTCTATTCGGAGGTCTTTCTGCATAGAATCTAACTTCTCCAGGTTTACAGTCCCAATACTTTGTACCACAGTGGGGCCCAATACAAAAACCTTTAACAAAGTTGGATTTTAAGCTCGGATCGATTGGCGCGTCGGCAAAGTACAAACTACCGTACACCGGAAATTCAAGGCTTCCCATCTTAGCCATCAAAAATGTTACATTGACGCATAACATATGTTGATGAGGGGACATTGAGGTCCACTTGTCGTGCAGCGGGACCCCGAGAGCTTGTTCCATTATGATGTATTCGGTGCCGATAGAGGTCCCGTCATCGCTCCAGTCAAGAACTTTGGGCACAGGTATTTTTGTGAACGAGCGTACTGAAGGATCTCAGTCGAAAAGCCAACACGTGTGAGCGCTCTCTGCCTTACTATAAGTCATTGTTGCTACTTCAGAGTTTGTGGTCAATCTGCGTGGCCCAGCAATATGGAAAGGTACTCTAGCGACAACGCGAGCTCCATTGTCTAGATAGAACAGGAAGACTCTGTTGAACCCTCCCTCTTTCTTTTCATATCGGATCACTTTTGTTGCGCCAGTGCACGCGTTCACAGCCTTTGCGCAGAGCGCTGTAAAGTTGAATCCCACGTGACGTGCTTCGCGATGGGGCGTGTCGCGATCTAGCCAGCGCCCGCTAGTGTAATGATATGGGTCCGTCGCTATAGGCACAGAAGTCAGTTCGGTAGCTTACTGATAAAAGCCTGCCCTTACAATGCCGGAGTTGTTCGTTCCCTTCTGCCGACGCTGTTGTTTGAAAGTCTAGAGTTAACCTGGGCGATTGGATATGGAAAGAGCATGCTCAATTTTCAAGTCGATTGCCAAGGCAAGAACACCAAGCTGAAGATATGCGCCAAAAAGCACAGTACTCATGCTAAGTCGAGGACCATGAAGCCGAACAGATAGAGTCCTCACTACATTAGAGTCGACACACAGAGAACGTCCAACTGCCCATGTGGTACTTGGTGGCCAAGTTGAAAAACTGTCTCAAAATACGCCTTGCCGACAGGTACGCAGAGAAAGCTTTGGAAGCTGTGTATCGACACAAGAGAACACTTCAATACTAGCTCACATTAATCAAGCGTGCAACTCAAGTATCCAGACAGGTAAAGGTGTTCATCGCCAAGTGTTGATATTTGCTTTGGATTCATAGCAAGTTGTGGATGGGACGCATAACGCAAACGAGGCAAATCGTCAAACAATAAGTCTTAAAGATGGCGTCACGTACCTCTTCTAGCATTTACTAGACATGAAATTCCATGAAGAAAACTAATGATTGTGCAGAGCGACCAAATTACCCCGCATTGAGGCTCTTGCGCTGGTCAAGCCATCCTGCACCTGTGGTCCTGCCTGCACGCCATTGACACCAATTTTTGAAACGTGTAGTTCATGTATTGCTACTCTAACTTTATCGTGTTGATCAACGGATGAACAGTTCGTTAGCAATATTGACATCGATGGCCGCGTTGCATGTAGAACAAACACTAGACCGACATTCTGCATGTGTCTGCGAAGAGTAACAGTCAAAATTGTCCTACTGAGCCTTCTGTCGAGCTACGTGGTGTCAAACTGGCCCGTCAACTTGTTGCCACATTGTGAGAGCTGCAGCCACTCACCTCGATAAGGCAGCCACGTCTTTCGCCATCACTCCGAGCACGCCTCCTTTCTCCAGTTTTTCACATGGTAACGCTGCTATCAGGATTGCATTCATATGAACCCAACTAATCAATTACTACATTCCGATACACACCCTCCACTTCAGCAAGGTAAACAACGCGATAAACCCACTGTTCAATGAAGTTGGGCACTATCAAACGCCAAGTGATAGGATCCGCTGGGTTACGCTTTCTAGGCCCACCCAGCACATTGTCTGTTGATATTGAACTCTCAGGTGATGTACCTCAAAACAACGTACCCGAGTGCCGCTCTTTGAAAAGGGTTCCATCAGTTGCGACTCTCATGTCCAGCAATGCAACCTGCGAAAGCTTCAGCGACAAGCGTTTCGACTGCCTCGCAGCAAGGTACCTTCTATGTATCTAAAGCAATCTAGCTTGTCTCCAGGAAAGGCCTCAAGAACCTGATGGGATAGACTACGATGGAGTAGGCTCGCCGCGTCGTGATGCTAGAAAGTGCACCCGCTCGTGAGAAGTTTTCGAACGAACCAAGGAGAGGCAGATAGAGTCCAAGGGCGCTAGAGAACATTCAGCATGAGATTCCTGAAAGAACAGGTGGGGTTTAGGACAGACCTTTGACAGGGTGCAGGTGCATACCAACATGTAGAAGTATTATCGGCGAAATGTTTCAACCTACTAAGGTTAGTTCTGTCATACCTCATCCTCTCGCATTGATCCGGGTCTTTGCTCCTACAACTAACAACATCGCTACAATCAACGTAATATGCCTACAACAGTGTCCGAGCCAGGAGAGGCCGAACGAGTGCCCTCCTTTGAAGCAGCCTGCGAAACGCACCAGCAAGTCTTCTTTTCTCACGATGCCTTGCGCCTTTATTGGACTTTAAATGGCTCTCTTACCAGCGCAATTTCTGTCATGGATTACAAGTTCTACGATCCAGACGTTCCGCTAGAGCCTTATTGCCTCGAAAGAGAACCTTACCTGAGCTAGTCTCCAATCGCGCAATCTCCACTTACTGAACCAAAGACCTCGTCCGTCACCGTGGGTGTCGAGCAACTGGATGACTGGAAGGACCAGTGGATGGAGCTGCACCGAGATCACGCAATCCCTGGTCCACACAACGATGAAAGCGATGAAGCACGGTTTGGATCGCTCTCTGACTTTGACTCGGACTCGGAAGAAGGACCCGAACACTTGTTGCGGTGTTGTCGTGGAGATAGACCGCGAAAGACAAAAGTTTCACTAACTGTGAACGCTACTAAGGGATTTCTCACCGTTCATGACTACGTTTCTGCGGTTCATCCTTGGCTGCTGGCTCTCCGCGAGAAGATTTTACAGGCTTCTGGAGACCTACAGGACAACGTACCATTACCATCTGATACCAAACTGATGATTACATCTTACCTAAGTCCAGATCTTCTGGTCACGGTTGAAGAAGAGCGGTGGAAGCGGGACAAATCAAAGAAGGAAAACATGAAATTCGGGCAACAAATTGAGGCGTGGAACAAGCAGAGGGCCCAGGAAGACCAGGAACTCTGGGAGCAAGAACAAGGATGGTGATAGCGGATCTTGTTGATGTAGTGCTTTCATGAAGACTGTGATGCGATGGCATCTGTCACTTTTGCTTAGTAAAGACTGTCATCGCTGGTTCTGTAGTATGTTTCTGCACAACATCTGACAAATAGACTTAATACATGGGTAGGAAGCCAATCTTCATCTTAATTTGTAATTCAAAGTTTTGATTAAACAAACCAATTTGCACAATGTTCAATCACATGTGAAGACCGCAGTTTGATCTTGCTAATCGCAAATCGATCTTACTGTGCCTCCAATACTGCTAGCTCGCGACCCAGGAGACCGTACAAGCTTGATGGTCATATCCTGAGACTTCGACTTAGAAGCAAGATATCCTGTCATTAGTAAGCTGGATTATCTAGGTTGACTGTAACACCCTTCATGCCGCCAGCCGAGCCACAGGCATGCAGCAAAGATTCAGCCAACTGGGCAGATGTTGCATCTGTAACACCGTCGATCGTTTACGCGATATCGTAGTAGCTGACCGAGGCCTTCTTTAGGTGAATTGAAATTGAGTGCCTTGGTGCTTTGTGGGATTGCGCAACTTACCGGTGAACACACCTTACTGACTAGGCACGTTGTCAGCCTACCGGACGTAAGTTTTGCATGGCGCGGTAAGCGAACACCAGCGAAACCTCTATCAAGTGAGAAATGAGAAGCTTAATGATAGCTAAATATTCTCATTAGGAACTTTAATCAATCAAGGCTTTCCACTTGCGTTTGTGAAGGAGGCAAATATGGAAGTGGCATATGTATAGACACATCAGGAGCTAATAGTTTGAAGTAGATCGAGAGGCGCCGTCCTCATGACCCATGATGTACACAGCTGAGAAAGTAATATTGAGCTACATTTATGTTCATGTTTTGCACATCAATCTCTACAAGTGTTCAGAACACCAGATGCGAAGAGTACAAACTCTGATTGATGTGTCTAGTAATTGTTCGATTTGTAACTCTATTCCAAGACTCCTATATCGCCTTGCTTGCAACACATAAGAACTGTAAGACAATTGCCGTTCATTTTGGCTGACCATTTGAGAGAGATCCTCCAGCTACGCTTCAATATAATGATTTCCATCATTGGGGACTGACATGTGTGTGCCTGGGCGAGATGCTATTCATTCTCAAGATACTAATGCTGCAGTTCGTCAGGCCCTTTTCGAGTGTAAAAAGGATGCAGTGAGTGGAGACCTTATTTCTGGGTTGAGAGCAGCTGACCATAACAGGCATTACAGCAAAGCTTGTCCCATAAGCCATCCCGAGTGGCTACAAGCTTCGCTTTCTTCTCTTTGCTGCAACAATTGCAAAGAAACCCTGTAGCCGTGGCGAGCCGATGAAGCGTCCATCCACCTCGTGTATTGTACTGCTTCACAACTTCCAGTGGGGGCGTGGCTTCGCTATGTCGCTGAGCCCCTTGAACATCGGCGGTAGCCTTGGACTTTTGAGTGGATTCGGTGGATTTGGTGGATTCGGTGTTCATCTTTTCGTCGTACGGTAGTTTGATTGTTCTTGGAGATGGATTGAACGCGAATGAATGGACTCAGCAACACGGCCATATAAAGAAATTGGATCCGATTGGCATATAAGCAAAAGATTCGAATACCTTTCATTCTGAAGTCACGCGTAAGTTCAACTGAAGTCTCACAGAATGTGCCGACAATTGTAGAGGTAAGTTGGCTGGCCAGAACTAGGAAGGAGGTATTAGCATAAGTGGAAGCGAAGCGATCACGACAGCACTTCTCCCTGAACGATTGGGACTATTGGGCCTCTGATTGAACATTTATTCCAAGACTCTCGCCGCAATTGCAGCCGATCCCTGCCGCCTTAGACAATGTTGTCCGGTGAAGCCCCATCAGCGGAAAATCCTATTGTAGCGGACGAACGCTGAGCTGTTGCTCGGCTCCACAAGGCTAAAGGCAGATGCACATTCCAATTGTATGCTTGAATGAAGTTTTCATTAATATCTGAAATTGCGTCGCACATTCCGTATCTCCAAAATTCTTTGCGTTGCGTACGAACAACAAGCAAAGGCTGTCCCTGTCTTGCCAGATGCTTTCCGGTGATACCACATTGCTGGGTATGTTACACCACATAGGATCTTCTGCATACAGATACTTCAGGCTGTTTTGCACCCGAGACCAATTGCTGCTATGCGACTTCGGCAATAGGATAGCCGGTGAAAGCTAACTTCGTCAACGAGACTCACGCCAAGGAGGATATGTACAACACCCAGTACCTTTCAAATATGATTAGTGAATCACCACAAATGGGGAATCAAAGCTTCTACTGCACCTCGGGTCATTTCTGAACTGTTCATTGAGTTGATCGGCGCTGTGTTATGGAACAGCCCCACCTGCCCCATATGGCTGGCTGTGGGAGGGGGAGGCTCTAGACCTAATGCCTGAAGTAGCTATTCATAAGGTGCATTGACAACTACAACTACTTGGGTAACTAGTAAAAAAACCTCGCCGTAGTAGCTCGCTACAGACTCAAGACAAAATAAGGATAAATCTACCCTCACAGCAGCATATTATAGACTGTAGGGCTCCACGTAGCCACTTATTCCAGGAGAGTGTTCTTATTTTCTCGCTTTCAGCGTGACTAAGGCACCCAAGGCCATCCAGTCCGCATACTGGTATCGTTAAGGCAATAAATTTTCTCGGTTTAACTAGTTCCCTTACTAGTTATCACATAGTGAGAAGGGCAAGAAAAAAAACATACAACAGCGGGGATTCGCTAGTGGTCACCCACCTAACTACTAATCCGCCGGTACACTGCTTATATATGGCTGAGCGGACGGGAAGCCTAGTTTTCAGTGTCCTATGGTCGTATGTGGAATAACTGGCTTAATCTTTAATTCTTATTCATACAAAATAAAAAAGCCACTCACCTACTCGAACAATCTACAAAGCTCAGATTTACTTTCAATCTGCTAGTATTTTGATTAAAAACGACTTAATCCCTTCACAACTTCTTTGGGGATAGTTGAAAGTCGCAAAGACGATCCTCTGCGTCCTCAATGAAGGTAGGAAAATACCATTCGCACGGGCGTGTATGCCGACGCAGTTTCCAGATGAAGCCCACCTCAAAAGCATCGTAGACAATTTGCAAGACAATTATGAGCAAGGAATTCTCAGATTGAATGTGGAAGAATGCGATGTGTTCTAGAAGTCGAAGCCGTATATTGACTTGGACCAGGGGCAGGTAAAGCTGACTCGTTAGCACAGCGGGGCTCATTTCCCATCTAGTATCCTTACATCATAAGACGTTCCCGAGAAGGAGACAATGTTTAAACCTCAGTGCACGGGATCTGGGTAATCGGAAACTGAGTTTCCTTCCAATGCCGCCCGTCCTTGCTGAAAGCAACAGATCTTGACGACACATCGTCTCCTATGTTGCAGCAGTGACGGGGTATTCAAAGAAAATCTACTGTAGTAGTGCTCAGCTTCAGTGTTGCTGTAGATGTTATTTTCTGTACGTCTCTATCGGCTCAGTTTGATGAAAGCAATTTTTTATATTCTTTTGTAGGGTTTTTATACGCGACTAATCGAATGTGGAACGTTCAAACCTTAACCGAAAACTAACATTGCGTAAAGAGCGTGTTGTGCAGGAGAAGTACAATACAACGAGCGACAACAAAACTTAGCAAAGGAAAAGCATCTCAAAAACCTGGCCGAGTCGTGTAATCCTTCACACTCAAGGAGGAGACTCAATTCCATACGGTTCAATCTCGGCAGTAGTACCTTCCGGCAATTTTCCCGCTTTCACAGCCTTTTCGACAGCTTTCAGAATATCGGTATCGAGATCCGGTTTGTTGAGTGTGCCAATAGAGTGAATCGTGTCGGGACCAAATGTGACCTTAAGTTCCATGCCAACGGGGCCAATGTTGACCGCAAATTTGACAATTGCCTGCGGCCAATTGACTCTCAATTCCAATTGAATGAAAGACGCAGCTCCGTCTCGTTGCCCTTGAGGGACAACTTGAGATAATAGGACCCAGCGGAATTCGGGGTTGGGGTTTGTATCAGAATCATGCGTAAGTGCATCCTTGGCAGGGACCTGCCCAGGAACACGAAGCAAGTATGGCTCGGGACTCTGAGTAGAGTTTGTCCAAGCCCCGTTCGACGTGGTGTAGGTAGTCCACCACTCATACTTGTTGGTGGATGACGCTGGCTTTGTATAATCGATTACATTATCAGTCTCAAACGCACGAGCATAGACTTGTCCAGTTCGTAGTCCAGTCTCGTACCACATCTTGACTTGCTCTTGAGGCTGATACGTCGCACTTCCGTCGATGTATAGCTCCGTAGGATCAACAAAGATAGGCTGCCACTTTGGCTCACCATTATCTGTGGTAATCTTCTGTCCGACGACGATACGGATGTTTTTTGGAGGTTCCCCGGGGTACTGGTACTTGTTGCGACCAACTTTCATCTAGTTGGTCTCTGCAGTGCCACTTGATGCGACCTAGACCCCGTTTTCGTTGATGTCGAAAACTTCGCCTAGCTTGCATGGCTTCCAGTGACCACCAATGGTGACATCAGCTCCCGAATCAGGTAGCTTAGCAGTCCAATTCAAAGCATACTCAGTGACCCACTTGATGTCTGCATTGGGTGGGGTCTTGAGAGATTGCCAAATGACGTTGGAGGTTCCGCCAGAGCCTTTTTCTGTGACCACCGACTTGGCCAAATGGAAATTGTATTTGTTGTCATTGAGCTTCTGAATGTCAAGTTCAGACTCGTAGACGTGGAGCCTTCGGTTGGAAGTTGGTGGAGAAAGAGACATGTTGGAATTGGAAATGAATTTTGGAATGTACCTTCAGATTTCGTAGTGGTCTGACAGTAGATTGTATTGCTTGCTGATGAGCTGGTTGACTTTGAAGTGCAAAATGCACTCTTATTTATACATGAAATTCTCACACTTCCGTACTTGAATCAAATGAGTAGAAAGTTGAGCTGAACCGTATGAGATTGTGCGTGTCATTGTTCAAAGCTGCTTCCGGCACAAGCATGCAGCATGTTGTTTTACTAGCTCAGCCACAATATTGCTGCAATTCCGGGCTGCGCGTCATATGTACCATCTGCTGCGCATGAGGACTGTAGTTGTTACGCCTTTGTCAAAACTTTGAGCATCGTGAATTTGGACGATGCTAGATTGAGCGATCAATAATAAAGGTAGGTCAGTTTCGATTTGTGTGACACGTCTTTGTGCCCCTTCAGCTACCAGGATATTCGGTATTGCAGGAGTACCATGGGTGATTTCAAACCGGGGTCATCAAGTGTGCACGTTGTTGGACCGTTTGCATCACATTATAGACACGAGTGATCATGTATTGCGCATCAAGATGAAACAGTATAGAGAACTATTTGTATTGCGTCTCCATGTGCCTGAACTTATCTCCAAGTATAATATTACGCAATAGATATATGAACATGAGATCTATTGCTTCATCAGATTAGAATCATGAAACAACACCCGTAGTAAGAGCAAGTTCTATCCCATGTCTGGGAGTTTAAAAAATGAGTTTTAGCGTAAGAGAATGATCTAAACCATCAGCCAATAATACATGCCGATCAAAAAATGCCTCACAAATTTCTGATTATAGAGTTTGCTAGTGTACCAAAAGGAATCGCAGCATGAGTATCCAAATAAAGCACTTGCGATAGATACTGGTAGCATAGCACGTGTGATATAACCCAGAGCAATGGAAACTTTTGCTGGAATGGTACTAGGTCTATTCCAGATTGTTGGAACAGAAGCACGTGGCGAAGATGGCACTACGCACAAGTGATCTTTCCAAATAAACGGTACAAAGAACTTCAAGAAAGTCGATTAAATCAGCCTTACGAGGATAGATGCAGGGACATGGTAGAGTTTTACGCTTGGAACATTTAAGGAAACAACCAGAAGTGGGGGTTCGATGCTTTCGTGGAACAACAACGAATGCGGTGACCCGACAAGATGGGAGTGATCGTAATTGGCCACTATCACCATAAAAAGGGGCCAGGCGGAGAAGTACCTTTCCATCCCCACCTCGGCTTTTTCCGATTCTTGCTGAATTACCATGGCTAGTCGTTCACTACCAAGCGGAGGTGGAATAGCAGGCGGTACGTGCCGAGCTGCCTCTTGCCTTTGTACATTCAAGGTGTTCTATCTTTGTCTCTGATGCTTTGAGATCACTATTCCCACCAGTAAACTGCGTGTATATTTTAGTTCTAGTGATTCGTTCTGCGTATCACAAGGTTAAGCTGTTATCCTCCCATTGACAGAAACTCATTAACCAGCTATCTTTCGCTCAAAATATTGTCTAGTTTCTTCTGAATCATAATCTTTGACACATTAAGAGGGTGACTATACGTGTGATATGTTGTGGCGCATAAGCTAACCTCTCTCCGGCTTATTCACTCGCACAATCGGTAAATCCATTCAAGTTTTTATCCCTCACGTGAGTGAACCATGCTAATCCAAGGAGAAATCAGGTTGACGGCCACGAAGAGCGTGATCGGATATGCCGTTACGTGTAGTGAGTACGATATTGGTGTCGGGTGCACCTGGCGTAAGAGGCAAGGTGGAGATGAAGGTGTGTTGGGTGTCGTAGATCTATTACCAGCCAAGGAAACGGAGGTCAGCATAGGTAGGATATGCAGGTTTAGGTTTTTTGGGCCATGTAGCCTCGTATTCGATGAAAGAGATGATGGACTAGGACGATTGTTTGCAACATGGACAATGTTTAGTGTTGGGCATCGAGGTGGTTAGGTCAATCCCTGCGTCGCGAGACGCACGGTGTAACGAGACAAAGCAGGGGTACTTTGACTTTAAATAATAACATCTCTGTAAGGGTAGCTAATTTTTGCTATATATCCCACGGAATATTTTTAATACCTTCTTAAGACCTCCTACGCACTATTCAGTCTAAACAGAATAATCGCATACCCTCCTTTTCGCTAAGGCACGCGAAGCCTTTTTTTATAGCGAGTTTATATCCTTCTAGTATACTACTATAATAAAGCTTCGGCTTTTTAATTTACTTATAGATAGTCACTTCTAAACCTAAAGAAGAAGCTTCGAGAATATAAAGCCCTTATAAGCCTAAGGCTAGTATGGCGCGTGGATCTATGCGATCTCGGACACCCCTAGTCGGTACTTCTAAACAGAACAGCTTCTAACTTAGGCTAGACTAGTTATATAATCGAGTGCTATTTTACTTATATTATTCAGACTGCCAAGTATGTCAGCTATCAGCTTCACAGCATTCAACGTCGGTGCCCTGATACTTTCAAGGCTGTGCAAATTCTTAGTAATGGCAAGCGACCCAAGGTAAGCCTCGCAGCCTTGTGATCAAACTGCCTCCCCAACAATCAGCTTACCTCTTGTATATTCGCCACCTCGCAACCCTATGTCCAGAGCGGTTCGGCCGCCCTCCCTGCATGTGGTGGCAATTGCCACTGTTACGCTGCTCCTAGCACCGTTATATCACTCATAATCATGCTTACACACCATATGCCCTTCTGCGGTAGCCCAGAGTAGTCTTCCCACCCGGGCTTCGGGGGGACCACGTCTTCGCCGGTGAGATATCCACGGATATCATTCTTTTTGGCCATGCGCTCAAACTCACGTTTCCAACTAACGAAGTTGGTCTTGCCTTTGAGCTTGCGGTCTTCTTTGACCTCGTCCACCTTGGAGTCAGTCATGTCTTGGGTCTGTGCCCGGGTCTGTGTCCGGGTTTTGGTCTGGGTCTGTGATCACTGGCTACTGGCCACTTATCCCCAATTCAAAGCGTAAAAGAGAGGCTCATAGCCAGTTGGAGCTCGAACTGAGAGTACAAGTGTGATGATTTTCTATCTATGAGATCTACAACTACTTTATAGTTGTAGGAGCTCCTCTATCTGCCTAGCGCCACTGACTGCCTTCCAGGCAGTCACCTCTGTGGCGCTCCTGCCAACAGGCAACCTGATCATGGGATTCAACTAAATCTCGAATCATAGACGCAGTCTTCAAGCTGTTCGCGAGAAAAGGTATAACGCATCGGCTGCTAGTAACTGCGACTTCCGGAACTGCAGCCGCATTGATCAACGGTGTCACAATTCATTTGGCCTGCAACTTCTCCAAGGATATGTCCCAGTTAGGTTCCAAACGCAGATTTGAGCAGCTCACGAATGCTGGCTTGGTAGGCCTACGTGTCGATGGACGGGCAAAGATGGACTGGCGGGAAAAGCTTATGCTCATTATCGATGAGGTCAGCATGTTGGGTACACGTACGCTATACTTCACCAATTTCGTCCTGTACAAGAGCGCTCTCTCCTTGTTTCCAGTATGGCCACTCCTTGGGACCAAGAAAAATCGTTCAGGGTGGAACAGCGGTTCCAGCACGACAGGGCGCACGCGCTCTGGAATAGGTTTACAGCGGTGGTGATGTTGAAAGAGCAAGTCCGAGCCGCGGCCGCTCCGCAGCTACAACATTTGCTGAAACGGATTCGGCAGGGCATATGCGATCAGAACGACATCGACCTCCTCAATACCACTTGCTATCGAGAGGGCAAGCGGATCCCGTGGGAGTCCGGTGTCACAGTCGTGACGCCATTAAATAAGAACAGGTGGAACCTTAATATAGAGGTGGTGCTATCCTTTCAGAGACAACACCAGGCGCAGCTGCGGGTTTTCATCTCCGAACACAAATAGAAGGATATCCAACCAACGGAAGAGGAGGCGTTAATGGCTTTGAACCACAGGGATAACAGTAGCGTACCGGTGCCGGCGGTTTTTATGTTCGTAGTAGGCATGCCGGTGGTCGTGAATCAAAATACGCATTTGGAGTTGAAGCTCGTAAATGGAGCCATTTACACGGCCGTAGACGTGATCCTCGAGAGGACGTACCCAGGACACCCAATATCCGACTATATTATTATTCACTTCAGGCCGCCCGCGGCAGTCGTGCTGGCATCAGAATCAACGAAGGAATTCTACTTCGTCGGCATGCGCCCGGTACTGTCCTAATGACACCGCTTTCCGTGAAGATGGAATGCCAGCATAAACGGCCTTGGCAGAGAACAGACGTCACCCGTAGGGGACTGCCCTATACGGCTGCCTTCGCCTGCACAGACTATAAAGTGCAAGGTAGGACGCTAGACGCCGTAGCAGTGGAGTTGCGGGGGACGAGGACGATGAGCGTAGACGGGCGGGCAGTTCCCAGCCACTGCGATCCGTATAGTCTCTATATCCAATTATCGCGGTGTAGGTCACTCGAGGGTATAACACTGCTATCGAAGGCACGAGAAATGGACATTATAGGCAATACAGTGCCTGAGAATATGGTACAGGCGGAAAAGAGGCTAGAGGAGCTCAGCGAAGCGACAGGCAGGGAGGCGGAAACATGGGATTGGTATAATACAACCTGACAAATCTGGCAAATCTGATAATTACATCTGTAAATCAAGGCGCGTATTTAAGAGTGGAAGAGAGAACGTATCATCTAAATGGAGAGGGTATGTTATCCTATTTGAGGCGGCACCATTGACAGTGAGGCGATGAGACGTGATGATCAGATCTCAAGCGGACTTGGCGTGGCGTCACATGTGACACAATTATGGGATTCTTCAGCCTCGATCCTTAAAGGCACACATGCGGGGTAAAAAGCAGGTGACCAAAAACAGGTGACCAGAATCCTCTTTCTAGTTTCAGGAGTTTTCGGGGGGTTGGGTTGAAGAGAGCCTCTCGTCTCTTCGTTCCTCAAGGCACTTAAGGTTATGCTACTAAGTCTGTTATATCGTTATCTCTATTAGCTGCGGCTGAACCTACTGCGATGGGCCGAGAAACGTGGGACAACAGCTTGTTTAAGGTATGCTTTAACGGTAACTAGACTTAGATTTTAGCTAACAGTAGAGGTATAGAAGGTGAAAAAGTCTAGCGTTTGTTCTATAAGTCATACTCACGGACATGACTATAGGAAGTAAGTAGGCCTGCGAACATCGGCATGCGAGGCTGCTGCTAATCTTGTTGTGTCTGGTGGTGTAGTTAGTAAGTAGACCTGCGAACATCGGCATGCGGGGCTGCTGCTAATACTGCTGCGTTTGGTGTTATAGGATGTACGTAGAGCTATAAATGGCTGCCTTTGAACAAGTCCTAACGCGAACGTAGCCCGACCGCTGGATCTACGGCTTCAACAATGACTTTGCTCTGGAATTCTTCAAAAGCTTGTCCTCGAGTATGCTAGGCATGAAAGCTTTGCAGATAATATGGTTCAGTTGATGAACCGCACCTGCCTTGCCAGGTCCTCCATGGCTTCTTAATATCTCATGCACAGTATCTCGCAATCGGGTAACCACGTGTGCTGTGAAACACAATCCGGCCATTGATAACTCTTCTCTGGTTTCTAGACGCGTTTCGGTTCGCCACTACTAGTCCGTCCCTGCGTGCCGGGACTCACGGTGTAACGGGACGGGTTCGCACTTCGGACCTTCGCCATCTCTTATACGCAAGTTTATAGACCTGTGATCGACGTATCAATGTTCCGGACGGTTTGATACAAAGTGCTGCCAAAGAATGGCAGATTGACTGCTAAGAATAGCTGCGGTGCATGGCTGGCGGCTTTCCTGACCCTTCCGCTCGGCGTGCCTACGTCTTACCGTGCTCTGTAGATCATGGCGATATCCCTCGCTGTACCCTTCAACCCCGTGCTCATGCCCGCCGCTCGAGGGATGGCAATCTGCCGCATGCTCTCAGCGCGCAACACCATCGCGGTTTGCTACTTTCCAATAAAATTGGTAGGTGCTGTACAGCCCTTCGCCTCCCTCTCCACTTGCTGACCTCGAATACGACAGGAAAACTAGCTGCCGCACTCTCGCTACCAGGCTGCCGCGCCGAGCCTCTTGGGTCTCCTTCCTACCGCATACGCCTACCACACATCCACACGAGTCGATGCGTCTTCTAAAGTACGATGAAGATGGAGGGCTCACTATCATCAACTTCGACGAGAACGCGATACCTCATCGCAAAACTGATTCCCTTCGCTACAGCACCACCATCGAGCTCTTCCCGCTGCTAAAACCTACAGAAGAGCCCTGTGTACGCCTGTAGGTCTCATCACAGTGCTAGGAAGCCATTATTAGACTTGTGGCGGGTGTGGCGCGAAGATTCATGCAAGGTCGCCACCCGCGGTGGTACTTCTAATCCAAGCGGCCGATAATCTTCCCCAGGCCAAGGGGCGACCTTCCGTAAGTGGTTAAGCGCAGTGCCGCCTTCTTACTAGTACATTCCCCATCTTCGCGAACCTGGAACCGAAAATCCCCACCTCGACAACCCAATCATCGAAACCTTTCATCAGCGTCACAATGCTTTCAAGTCGCACAACCGGCTCTGATAATTGGCGAAACAAAGACGTTACGCAGGAAGATCAGGCATTAACATGTCAACCGTATCCTCGCCGCAGTCAATGGCAAGAGAGAAACCACCGAGAGATGCTGCGACGTATACGGAAGGAGTGGAAAGCCCAAGAAGAGCCTGCGCGCGAAGTGGCCGAGGGTACGCGGGTTTATGTGGGAAACATGCCGTATGTTGCGCAGAAAATGGACGTAGAGGCGTTATTTAAAGCTTTTGGGTTTGACGTGTGAGTCGTTTTCATTACCCTAATGTGCCTTACCTCTAATTATAACTCAGTCTTAATATCGACATATCAATTGACCCTTCACCAACCGTAACCCCTCGTACTGCTTCGTCGACCTTGGCACCGCAGACGCAGCCACCTCAGCCATGAACACTCTCACTGGAGAGAAACTACTCGGCCGCTCGCTGAAGGTGCAGCCATGCGTCCAAAAACGCCGCCATAATGACCCCAATAACACTCGCTCCACCGACCTCATATTCACGCGCTGGTGCGACAGAAGCCTCAGCTCCACAAAAGCACGTCCAACACATCCGGATTTCTTTTCGCCCATCCACCAGAACCGCCGTGTCTACCTAGGCGGACTGCCAAAGCCCCTTGACCAGCATACCTCTGACCTAGAAATTCGTACACTATTCGAAACCTTTGCGGTCAAAGCAGTATCTAAAGTCAAGTCGCCCTCAGGGTCCACAAGCCATGTCCACGACAATCAATGGTATGCGTTTGTAGACTTTAGCAGCGAGGAAGAAGCGGAGAGGGCGGTCAAGCAGCTAGATGGCACGGAGAACTGGGGTAGGAAGTTGAGCGTGCACCTGTCGAGAAGGAGGTCTGGGTAGCGGTTCGGCGTTCAGCGGTTTACGCGCGAACAAGGTGAACGCATCTACCGCATCAGCAATCGAATGGGCAAGATTATGACCCAGATCGTCGTAACAGGGCCAGAGAGGAGAGGCAGGCCAAAGGCTATTCAACCAGGAGATCGGAAGTGGGTGACAGTAATCCAAGGAATCAACGCAGCCGGCTGGACGATCCCACCTTTCCTGATCTTACCTTACATGGCTACTGTAGAGCAAGGGGCGCTCACCTGCCGTCATGGGGCTCGAGCGGCGTGGCTCCATCTGCCAAGACCCACCACTGGAGTCAAGGGTGTCTGTCGATCGACACTGACTCTATTCGGATCCGCGCCGTATTCAAGCAGTAGTTTGATGGACCCCGAGCGCAGACATCCTCGCTGCCCAAAATAACGCTCGGAGTTTTTGCTGTTCGCCGTAAAAATCACCGTTTTCCAGTGTTTGAGCAAGTAATCTGGTCAGATTAAAGAATCCGGCTACTTCGATAGTTCCAAATTTATCCGGGAAAGAATATTCCATGTTAGTTCGGATCCAGTAGTACTTCAGTCAATTTGTCAAAGTACAGCTCTGGCAACGAATAGATTATCAAATGAATTAACCAGTTGACTTTCGCGGCTGAAATGAGTTTAATAGAACAGAGTTTTTGGTAACCAAGTAGCTATAATACCTTGAATAATAAATTGATCACAATGTCCTAAGTGAGTACTGGTAAATGTTTTAAGTAGTGTTATCCGTTCATTGTTCGCCCAGATCCATGCTTTTGCTCGAAAGCAAAGGTAGCTTTCTCTGTCGCTGGATTACTCGGTCTACTTTGAAGCGACAGAGTAAAATTCTCTAGCCCTTTTTGCAAACTCTCATCACTCATCTGACCCATGACGCTGATTGCACGTGCTCCAATTGTAATTTCGGTCCCTCGTATCAGGTCCCCAATAGTGGATACCATCGCCACCCGAGAGTCTTCCGACTGTTCTATCTTCTCGAAGATGTTGACGCGATCCCGCTCGGATTTCTTTAGAATCTCTAGACACCTTTGAACTCCGCCCAACTGTTGAATTAGCTCAGCTTCGTCCATGCCAACCTTGGCCTGGCCTTCGTCCGCGATGTCTCGTATTTGCTGCGCTGTATTGCTGAGGCTCTGCGTGCAAATATCAAGCGCGTTGTTCGTGATCCTTGGAACATTCATGTTCGTATCTCTCATAGTGGTTTGAGACACATCTTCGCCAATTAGATGCACTGTGGGCCTTATCGTCTGAATGTGGTCGATGAGCCTGAGACAGATCGACAGGCATTGCTGCAGACTGTTCTTCTGATTCAACGCCTCCCTTTCTTCAGTGAGGCATATGCTGTCCATTGAAGGAGAGCTCCTTTCTAAGTGGAGAAGCTCGAGTTTTACACCCAGTTCCTCGATGCGCTCCTCCAGATTTGCCGCGGCTGCCTTGCAAAGCGCTGTGTATTCCTCGAGCAAGCCCTTGGTGACCCGCGATGTACGACTGTACGACGATTCGTTAGAAAATTGTAAGGATAGCATATACACCGTTTGGTCTTACAGATTAGCATCTACGACTGCTATCGTCAAGGTAGCCTTGTAGCTATCAATGAGTTTTTTAAAGCCTTCGATGTCATTTTCATGCCGCTTGAGTCTGATCCAGACCTTGATCCCTTCAAATTGCTGCTTAGAATCTCCAAAGGCTTTGGCAACGGCCTTGTTCAGATTGTCGCACGTGTGAGTGCATTGCTCTAGGACGAAATCAAGTGATCCATAGGTATCTGTATCCTCTTTCACGTTGCGCTCAAGAGCTTTCAAAACTTCGACGAGAGACTTTATCTCATTCAGGAGGTGCTTTACTTCTTGATGATCGGTTCTGATACTGTTGATAGCATCATAGAGCAAATCACTAGACTTGAGGCAAACTTGCACCAATGTTAGCGTGCCTACGACTATGCTGAAAGGATCCATTTTATATCTTTCGCAAAAGACAGATATGGCGATGCGACTGTGTCCGACAAAAACGAAGAATGGTGAACGGATGGTATTAGACAGGCTGTTTTGTGGCAGCGATGCGCATGCTCAAATATGTTAGAGGATATTTGGGGTCAGCTTTTGGTGGCGCAGTAGGCGCGCGGCTACAGAATCTAAATGCGAAAAGTCGTTAGCTGCTATCAACGCTGCAACTTTCCTCAGGAAGAGCAGGAACGCTAAGCGCTGACTGCCCAATAAAACGAACATACCCAATCATGTCATCAGCGAGTTCTAAAGTCAAGTGCAAAGTGCGACAGGAGGGTTGGTGGGACCAGGAGGTGAGCACTGACGATTTTCCTCCAGCCAATTATACGTAGCCTGTAAGAGCAACTACGTCAGAAACAGCTCCGCCCCAAAAGCGCGTCGCGTCAGGATCGCGCGACGAGGAGTTGGGCCAATATCTGAAGCTGCGTTGCAGCCCGTCCGATAATTGAGGAGGAAAGTCTAGTATTGAATACACATGCAGCCCGCTACAACAGCACATTCAAGGCAGTTGCGTCAATCTAGCTTACGACCACACAATAGCGACCTCAAAAGTGTGGGGTTTAGGAAGGGATGCAGGTTATAAATGTTCTTCAGGTACGATTGGAGCAGGTCTTGCAGTGTCTTAGAATGGAGGTTTAGTCGGCCACCTGGGCCAAGCCCTCCTTCATTGCCAGAATACTCTCGAGACGTGTCGCTGCTCAACGCACTTGGATTGAAGTGGTCTAGAGGCGGGTGGCCCCACAGACTATCTTTTCCTGGTGCCGGCAAAGTTACGTCCGAATCGTTACTGCTCCCGGGACTGCTAGGTCCTTGCGCTCTATTATTTAGATCTTACCCTTCGCTCACGCCCTAAACGCGTATCAGCCTGCGATCCTTCTTAAGCTGTATAGGATAGTCTGATACTTAACGGCCACTATCTACTAATTAGTTTAAGTAGTTAATATCTTTATAGAACGGAGTTATAGAACGCCACTCTACCAACAGCTTATAAGCTGGGGTAGTGTGGTCACTTTAAAGACTACTCTTTTCTTTTAGGCAACTATTCGTGGCGCGGCTTTGATCGGTCCTCACGTTATCGGCCGGTGTCGCTGGCTACTAGGGTGTAACCAGAATGACTTCTTCCTTAATCGGAGTCGATACTTGCGCACTAATAGGTGGTTCTATATTTATACTACTGACTTGACGAAGCTAGCCTCTTCCCTAAATAGGTGTAAGCTATCTCGACGCGCTAGGATCCCTTATAGGGGCAGCGAAAGCCGCTTTAGGCGAAGCGTGATTCGAGATTATCTTAAGGCTACGTCCTATTAGTAGTCGGCTCTTAATGCTTTGCTTCTATGTATTAAATTTACCTATGAGGCTGCTCAGGATATTAGATATGCTGTTCACACTGTCCTAGAGCTGTATTATACTTCTATCTTGCCTGCAAAGCGTCAGCGACGAACTGTACACAAGTAGGTCGCTACGCACTTTAGAGGTGGAACGTTCTTGTACTAGCAATCGAAATTGTACTCTCTGTAGAACTAGCATGGCCAGGCTTCGTCGCATTTCTGCTTCCGCGAACGACAGTGGTTACACGCCTGGGTGGCCCGGACTTTCTTTCTTCTACCTTGCTGTGGATCAACCAGCCTTAATTACGCTTTCTCCAATTCCGAAGCCGGCCATGAAACGGAGCTGGTCTAGGACGAAGCATATTCATCATACCGATGCTCGTCGAAGTCTAGGTCCTGCAGAAAGGCATTTCCCAGACTAACCTCTGTTTGGTGTAGCGTGAGAGGACGCTTGGCAAATGATGACTCATTTCGGTTTCGCACGTGATAGCAATTTAATGTCTTGGCTTAGACAGCCTTGCCTCAAACCTTCCCAAACGACCATTTTTGGCATGTTCAACAATAGCACGAGACGCCGAAGTGACATGAGATATGATAAGAAATGGACTACTCGAACATCCCATCCTACACGCGCCATTGGCGTACGCTCTACCAGCACAAGCTACAATGGTACCGGCAAGTCCTTGGTCTAATCATGAAATACCACTTCGGCATCCTACTCCCGCATTTTCTTATCGTCTGGGCCACGACCGCCATCGTCCTTGGTCCCTCGCCTGTGCGCCCGCTCTTCCTCCATCTCGTCGCTATCCTACTCTCCCTCGCCGCCTGCTTAAGCTGGGCCTTCCTGTTCCGAGACCCGGCCCAGTTTGCAGGACTCAGGAGACCGGGATTGAACTATAGGTGGGCGGTGATGGCCGTGTGTGGGACGACTACGGTGCCGAATTTGTGTATGCATGCGGTTGTGCTGGGGAGGAGCTTCCGAGGGCTAGGGGAGGAAGAGGCAAGCTTGATGGCGGCGAGGGTGGGGGTTGTGCTGAGTGTGCTGCAAATTGGGCTCTTGTGGGGAGCGTGTGCGCTCTGTGTGTGGATGGTTTGGCGGTTTTTGGTGGATTGGGAAGACGAAATGTATGATCCGTGTGTGAAGAGCGAGTTGGATGGGAGGGAAATAAGAAGGGCTGTTGAAGAGTCTGAGCCTACGCTGGAGCCTTATTCTGATACTCCGCACTCCCCCGTCTATTGTGGGCAAGGAATGGCAGCGATCAATTTTCTCGCGGCGGCATACACAAAACAACGAATAGAAACATCAACGGCTGCACAAGAGCCGGAGCGAGGCTATCAACGGGATACCCCTCGCGGCTCTATAATAGAACAAGAGCACGGAGAAGGAACGCTAGAAAATCGAGATATCAGTATATCCGACGCGCCTATATCTGCGGAAGACCGGTCTCCAGCACCCCTTCGATGTCCAACAGTAGCAAGATACGACTACATGGATAAGAATCACACCAGCGCACACTCTTGGCTATCTTATCCTCTCATACCCGCTTTCATCTTCACATACAGCTCAATACTATCCATTCCAATGGTAATGTTCGTAAATGAAATCCAGCATTCGAAGACCCCTTCGCCGTAAGCAATACATCGCTCCTGATGCCACAGCTCCACTAATCGGCGCATCAGCAAAGCAAAAAAGGGCCTCCTTTTCACACTCCTAGGCAGCTACCTTCTCTGTTTCTACGCCCTGAAGCACCGCCTTCGACGGTCTATGTTTGAAAGATTTGAGCTGCCGCTCCCAGACCCGTGGATCCAAGTCTCCTCGCTATTCCGCGGACGCAACCAGTTCAAAAGATCCCATGCCGAGCCGCTAACTACGCTTGACCCTCGTCTACGCGCGATTCCTCCTACCGCAGTATTTGATCCTGCAGCTATTCGAACCAAGGAATACATGCAAGCTTACAACGCGCATCCTTCGTCCTGCAACCAGTACTGGGGTCACCAGGGCCGACAGTGGAGATCGACGTCTCTGACTAAACCTACTGTTTTTCGAGTGGGGTTCATAGCCTTAGCAGCCCTTTTGTACTTGAATGGGTATTGGTGCATTCTCTCGTACCCGTTTGCATACAGTGTGGGCTTTGGTGGATCGGACGAGGACCGGCGTAGACTGGACCGGATTGCGTATTGGAAGATGTTCTTGCAATTGTCTCTGGGGCCACAGATGATATTCATCGCAATGTATGCTACGGCGAGTGCGGGGAGTATGCTTATGCTGTGGTTGAAATGCCATCTGAGGTACGTGGAGATAGCGAATTAGAGTCAGCATGGTATGTTCGAAAACTATACCCGAGACGCGATCCCGTCCGTGGCACAGCTTAGCGATCGTGGCGAGAGGTCAAGCGGTTCAGGCTAATACAAGGAAAATGCATCGTACTTTGCGGCTCGCCTATCTCATGGTGTTAGTAAACTGCCCTATCGAACGGGCACAGATAGCGTTACCGGCCAAAAACCTCAAATTAGCAAAACATTTCTCTCCTCAGCATCCTCAAATTCCCGTATCAAATCGCCATCCACGATTCTGCCAACGCCCAATCGTCGGTACACGTGCCTTTTGCCATCGACCTGCTCAACTCGCTCAACGAAAAGTACATCTAGCACGGGATCCGAAGTCTTTAGCCATATCCCGTGATGAAGGTTCCTCTTCGAGACATAGAGCGCATAGACAGCGACTCCGGAATCTGCACACGTTATCTTCTCCGTCCTCATTTGCTC
Organism: Pyrenochaeta sp. MPI-SDFR-AT-0127; assembly: GCA_020747015.1. Taxonomy (NCBI): domain Eukaryota; kingdom Fungi; phylum Ascomycota; class Dothideomycetes; order Pleosporales; family Cucurbitariaceae; genus Pyrenochaeta; species Pyrenochaeta sp. MPI-SDFR-AT-0127. Next base: position 266,504 of record JAGTJM010000033.1, read on the forward strand.
GAGCGAGCCCCAACCGGCGATGATCTCAGGCCTGAAAGCAGAACATATGGCGCGCCAATTGCACGACTTTGGAATCCTGTCGTATGCGGTCGAAATCGCGGCCCTCCGTATGTTTTCTTCCGTTTCCAGGTATCCTCGGACGTGCACTGTGTGCAGTTTTCCGCAAAGATGGAGGCAGGCAAATGAGTTGTCGGAATTGAATTGGGCTGTTTCTACCATAGCCTTTGCCGGACGAAGTCTGTGGTTGTCGAAAACAAAATGGTCAGGATCATCGTGCTCGCCCTGACGTCTCAAACAGACGCCGTTTAGCTTGAATGCCAGCTGCGTTCCCTTTGCTCTCCCAGGCCACCGCACTGGCGCAATAAGCGAAGCAAATGACCATGACGGTGCTCCTTTGACTTTCGCGGTCCACCCCTGGGCAGAATGGTCTTCCTCCCAGAGAAGACCGTAGTGGAGGTCTCGTAACCACATCCCAGCCACATATATTTCCTTCTGCAGATCGATCGGCGCAGCAATATTCCGCTTAGGATTTGTAAGTATGGTGCCGACCTCTTTGGCCAGACCCGACAGTGCCATTATACGGTCCTTTTCTGGTTTCGTCAGATGCTGGCCGGAATAAACCTCGAGGGCGTGATACCAGAAGTTCAAGATATTTGTGTTGGAAAAATGGAACGAAGCCTTTAGCTGAAGATGCGCGCGAAGACCCGGGTTAGTTGGATTGAACGCTAGCTGGGATTGATCATAGGCCCGAGGCAGCTCCTGCTGACATTCATAGAATAGGCCGTGTGGTGTGTACCACAGGAGTCTTTTGCTGAGAAGCCATTCTTGCAGGATCCAGCCACGCTTGAAGAGGATGCTGGATCGGATTTGCGATATGTACTCGTCCACTAGGGGCATTCGTCGTCTGTAGACGTAGAAGTGGCCAGCTAGAGCATTCCTCTTGTCTCGATAGGGTAGTCGTACCAGGTTAGATGCCCAAGGTGTGATGTCTTCCGGTTGTTGATGTAGAATGCCGTTGCTCATATCTTCACTAGTTCCCGCCAGAGTGAAGATAGAAAATTGATAGTACTGCGCCATGTTCGGTGCTTCTCTCCTCCAATCTGCGTAATTATCTCCCTTTTGAATGATGCAGATCGAGTCGATCCAAATATAGTTGTAACCCAGCTTTTCCGTAACCACAAACGCATCCCAAAATAGTTGTGGTAGCTCGCCAAATTCGTCGCCCAGCAATCTCTCTTCGTAATTTTCGGTGGTTGTTTTGCAAAGCTCGGTCCAATCATTCCAGCGGTGAGTCAGGGTAATATACGCACCGTGCAGGCCTTCTGTGTTGCGGAGATAAAGCCTCTGGTGTCCGCCTTCTCTGGTCACTTCGATGACTCGGGTCGGCAGCGGGGAGAAGTAAGGGTCAATCCGAGCAGACCCAGACACCGTTTCATTACATTTCGAATGGGTTGAGCATGCTTGGATCCAGTTTCTCGCTGTTTCGTAGTACAACTCCGAGGACGGATCGCCACCGAAGTATCGCCCGATGATATCTTCATTCAAAGCCGCTGGGCTTGCTATAGGTGCAAGAATCAGTCTCAAATCACTTTAAGAATATCCAAGGATAAAGAAAGTACGTACATGGATCTGCAGCAAGGCATATCTCATGCTCCGACTGGTTCCTGACCTCGCTAAACCGATCACCTAGCTGGATGAGGAGACGATTGGCGCGCAATCCAGGCGCCATTAGACTCGCTTTATCATCCCGGAAGCTCTCAGAAACTGTCATGTGCACGTATAGATCCGGATTTGTTGTTTTCTGCCTATTAAAGGCCGTTGTGTAGAAGTACGTCGGTCGTTCCACATTCTTCACGCCGTCCAGCAACAGCGAGCAGAACTCGCAGCCATCACGTGCGCTCATCTCAACATCTTTTAACAGATAACCCCTTCTGCGACTTGGACTTCTGGCGAATGATTGAATGTCGAAACTTTGACACCGATTGCAAAGGCTCGCCCCAGCCTCAGCCATATCGCCAGTGTCTTCGACGTCTGGGGCTGGAGCGGCTTCCAGCCATTCGTCGTGATTAGCCTCTGCGACTGGATCGACAGCTGCGAGGGATATCAAACTCGGGGTGCGGCGAGGGAGATGAAACATCCCAATACTCGTTCACGTACGTATTCCTGAGCTGAAGAGAGGAGCGTGGCAACTCGCCCGTCCGTCAAGAATATTAGACCTAGCTAATGAGGTTAGTAAGCATACAGGACGATAGGATACTAAGCTATCCCAAAGAATCGCATGAGAAAGCGAGATAGCGAAGGTGTGCTGGGAGAACAAGCCCAGCTTGAAGTGGGGTGCGGCTGATTGCACAGCCACCTATGTGGCGGGGAAAGGTTGAAATGCAACAGTCAGAATTCAGCAGAAGGCGATTTGCAAGCGACGAACACCTTGATGACGCTAGCAGGGAGGGCGGCCGACCCGCTCTGGCCACACCCTTGCGAGGTGGCGAATATATAAAAGATAAATTAGTTTGTTTGGGAGGCGGAGAGGTGTTAGCCAGCGGGCAGCCTGCAGGACGCCACAAAATGACTAGCCACAGTTGTACACGTGATCGTTTACGCCACAGCTAGATAGCTGAGCCGGAACAATACTATTCAATACCACAGCTATGTAAGCAGACATGAGGCGCGCTAAAACTTAGGGGAATTTCAGTGGCTAATTAGCCGACGGCGAAACTATCGGAAACTATCTTTATCTAGTCAAACTGAACCTAGACGTACGGAAAAATTTCTCTTATAATTAAGCTTTCTTCTCAGACATCTAAAATTAAGGAAGGTCCTATCTATCTCGAGAAAATAGGGAGTTATTACTAAGAACGCGATCGACGGCGTTAACGAATTATCAACTAGCACGACGATTATAAAGAGAAACTTTATAAGAGAGTAGGATTTTATAGTTAAATAGAAATAGCATAGCTATATATTAAATAAAGCTCTATACATCTGTAGAAGAAAGACTTAAGACAAATTTTTTCTAAAAGTGTCTCGCCACACCGTGCGTCTCGCTACGTAGGGATTGACCTTAGGACGATTGTTTGCAACATGGACAATGTTTAGTGTTGGGCATCGAGGTGGTTTACAATTTGCGTTACGAGCAGAATATCGATGCACGTGAAGACAAGGAGTAGTCTGTGGAGCCTCGCGATCATGTCTTCAATTGTCATCGGCATTGATATTTGCTGCACAGCACATATGGCATACCCTTCGCCAGAAACATTTACGGTCAGAAGAGGTAAAGCTTACCTAAGATATTAAGATCCCCTAAAAGGTAAGAGGTGAAGTATTAAGTTAGGTAAAGTAAATAATATAGTAGTAGTTAAGGTAGAGCCTTCTATTATATAGGATACTAAAATAGTAACTACTTATTAAGGGTAACTAATTAAGCTACTATAAAGGCTACATGTATAAAATAGTACTACAAAACTACTATGTATAGTACTATAAACTTACTACTAAAAAATCTCGCGATAATCTATTTTTTACGTTGCTGTAGAGCATTATTAAGTTTGGTGGTTACATCGGTTTTCGCTTGCGAGCTGTAGGGACGTGCGCCCCGCCCCCGAACCTGACCCTGGCGCATCAGCGCGTACACCTCGGCGCTTTCTCGACTGGATTGGCCCACTTGCTGGCAAAATACGCTAGTGCAATACTTAAGGTCCTTCCGATCATTTCAAGGTTCCCTTAATTACGGTAGATTCGCGCTCCCCGTTTTGACGTCTGAACGACGACAGCGTGACACTCGACAGCTCAAATGAGGCCTTCTAATCTGTTTGCACGCTTTACTTGCTTTCCACCATCGCTTACCAGACGAAGCCTTTACCTAAATACTCATTTGTATCCCTCTAGCAGCGTTACTACTCAACTACTCGTACACTACATCTACCCGCAGTGGTCATTGACTCGCACAATGAGCACATCAGCGCACAGCAACATACGCGACGACCTCGTAATCCTGCCTACCGATAAATGGGGATGGGTTATCTATCGCTGCTCCTACGCTGACGCCGACAATGAGACCTGGGCCCAGTTTCGTACTCGAGTCGAGGCCAGATCGCGCGAAGATATCGCGCAGTCAGACGCGCCTGAGATTGCTCAACGCCTAGAGTGGACTTGGGTTGAAGACCGGACTACCCTAGACGGGGCCTCAACTGCTGCGCTGCGGAAGCGATTTCGCGCGTGGACTGCGGATGAAGTAGCACAACAGCCAGGTGACTACCAACCCTCTGATGTTTCACGCTTCAGATATTTCATCAAGATCGATAAAGAGGTGTTGCAGAACTTGGCTGGATTTCTGGAAAAGGGTTGGTCAAGCGACGCCTTCGTCAAAATTGTGGACGCCGAATGGGAACCGTCCTCTGCCATAGCAGTTGGAGGCCAGCAAGCTGAAGAGCAAGATGTTTTTGAGCCGATTAATGGTTGCACTGAAAAGAATGTCGGCTGGATGCGCATCGCACCTAACATGATCAATGCTGAATTCTACAACGCGTTGGACGGTGATGAAAACGCGTGGGACGACCAGTTCTACAAACGTCCTCCTAGCATCCTTCAGTGGTAGGCTTAGTGGTGGAATACTTTACATGAATTTCTGGTACGTAGTTGAAAGTCCCCACACAATAGACAAAGAACTGAGCAGCTCAGCGCAGAAGCACGTTACGTACCGGTAATGGAAGAGATGGATTTTGCGGCCAGGCCAAAATTTGGATCAAGGGTTTATCTACCAAAGCACTACTAATGAATAACCCCGAGCCTACTTTAGAACATTACATTGGCTCAACTATTGCAGGGGAGAGGCACATCGCTGGATGCTGTAAGGTCAGCGATCCACCGGTCAAGAAGATTAAATGCACCAAGACCACATGCGAGATCAAATCATCTATATGTGGTGACCTTGAACATGAGTATGGAGTTCCCCAACCAGCAAGCGACTCGGAGTCTCTCGACAAACGCACAGGGAAGGGGTACAAATGGGGCGCCGCAATGACAGCTCGCTTGATTCCACATCCAACAGCTCAAAGGTTAAGTAATTTTCTCAACGCACCATTACAAAGGTTTTACAACAAGTACTTGCCATTGCAAGGAGACGACTGCCCTGCGCCGGGTGTGCGACCAGTGATGATTGTTACTGCCGACGGCCCCCCACCTAACACGGAGGTTGAGCATGCAGTGCCGGTAAGGATACTATCCTCCACGGAGCTAGATAATGCAAGTGCTAATCTTACTCTGCAGCGTATGTTGACAAGTCGATTTCCGGCCGTCGCCAATCATGGTCGGCGGTGGACACAGGAACCGATGCATCCAAGGTTTAAATCCAATTCCAAGGGGCGGCGCGACCACAAGGCCAGCCATGCGCAATGACAATTTCTGGCAAAATATATGGCATAGCGAGACTGCGCTCCCTTCAAACGTTGAGAGCTTGACCGCGGAATCAGTCAAACGCCGTGGACCTGCATATTTATTCTCTGAAGGGTTTGGATCCCGAGAGAACGCACGCGATTTCCTGTTGCTCGAAGGAGCCGTGAATTAGGCGAAAGATTGTATAGAAGTGTTCAGGCGCAATCTGGATCAAAACACATTGACCACGCTGCTTAACCGGGCCGTCATGGAGGATGAGGCGGCTGTCAATGAGTTGCTTGAAACATTAGCGGAGGTGAGAGGGTTTCAAAATTTTGCCGGCGTTCCTTGTCGAGAGCTGGCGGCTATTAGTCTTATGCCGTGTTTTCATACCTGAACTAGCCAGACGTGATGACCTGGGTTGACAACACTATAACTGATGTGAGAAGAGCGCTCCAGATTATCGAAAAGGAGATTTCAGATGCAGTAGGATAAGTTTGCTACCACGCTACATTGAATTTGTTGTGCAGGGCTGACGATTGTGTACTTACAGACTGGTGGCTCACGAAGACGATTTTGTAAGTGCAGTGGGTACATACAACTCAATAACTTCTTAGCTGATGGTTCCTCTTCTCTTTTCAGACACAACGTATATAGCGGATGTCTCAGCGTATGCGCGTTCGGTATAGACGAATCAGATACAAACGACTCGAAATAGACTTGGGGTGAAAACCAGCCCCTATATTGAGAGGGTGCTCAAACCTTAGCAGAGATGGAGAACGGATCCCTAAGATAATATATCCTTTCGAAGACCCGCCAAAATAAGACTCGAGAGAGGCTTAAGGACCAGTTGTAGCTGGGAGCTTGACCCAGAATATGGAGGTGTTGTTGTGTTTCGTCTGAGCTGTCCTTGACTTTACAAGCCAGCAAAGGAACTTCTTGATCCGCTTAACACCTAACGGCTTAACAATAGATGCTTAACTGGAGGTTGCTTAAGTTGCTTCTCTACAAAGCTCTCCAGAAAGCACTAGATAAGCAGATACTGCAACACATAATACTAATATTTTATGTCCTCCAAGACGTTATCGTTACTAGAGAGTTCTTAAATCTCTTTGGGTTGGTGATTATCTTTGCGACACCAGCCTTTGTGTAGAGCCGGGGCAATGGCTCTTCACCTCATCGTTGATGTCGTTGTAGACCACTTCAGTCCTGGCTTCTGCATTGAGTCTAGGTCTGGGCTTAGCTTTGGCCTTACATGAAGGGTTCTTGGTGGATACAAGCATAATATAGATTGCTAAAAGAAAAGTGAACAGCTGCACAGCAGGGACGTTGCTGTGTCGACGTGGAGCGAAGGTTTAAGCCAGACGCAGCGCAGGAACTCCAGGCGGCTGCTATTCCTTTGGCCTCCTTAATCCTATGCATACGGGCCTGTTTCGAGGCTGGTGGCCATATCTGGTTGCTGTTTCTACTTGTCCGTTAACAGTTGAGGTGGTGGTTGGGCTACGGCACAGACACCAATTTCGGAAATCTGCGACCAGACCACTCCTAAATGAGCTCAATACAGCAACACGACAGATGGCGGATAGGGTAGGAGAGCTAGTTTCAGTGTCCTATGGTCGTATGTGGAAAAATAGACTCAGATTTTAATATCTAACCTAAGAAATTGTATTGGATACTCACGTACTCGGAAACCCTACAGAGCTCAGATGTGGTTTCAACCTGCTAGTAATCTTGAATAGATATGGCCAAGTGAATGGTAAGCCTTGCTATCTCTTGCAGGAACGGTACAATATACGGCGTACCTGAACGTTGCCTAAAGGATACTAGTGATTATTCATCTATCTAGACTTTGATTAGTGCAAGAAATGCGCAATCGTAGGTCTTGGTATAGGTCTCGGCACATAAGAAGCTCTTCTGTCTAAATTTAACTTTAACAACAAATGTCTCTCTAAAGTCCACAATGAGCCATGAATCAGATCCTAATCCACGTTTTCATATCGCCTGGATCAGTCTATCATGATAGTCGGGAAATTTACCTTACTCAGCTCAAACGTCTAGGATTTGGTGCACCCATTCAGATGACGTCTCAGCAACAAATTCTCGATAGGTAGATTGATCTGCCGGTTGCGCATATTTGTAGGTTGTTTCCATTAGTATCAGAGACACTATATGTATCTTAGACATATAGTATCGGGCTTTATACAGCGTATCTATTTCAAATCAGTTGTTCTAAACTACTGCGTAGGTATATCATACTTTCGCAATGACCACCTCAAGCCGTGCCACGGCCTACGCCTTAAGCGAAGCAAATCACACAACACACGAATGGATAAGGGAATGTGAGGGCAAGCACAAAATCTGCACGAAGTCAATTACAATCTCTGAGTTCATGCTACCTCGACGGCTTCTGAGCATCGGCATTCTTGGTTCAAAGTCCCCCTTCCTAGTTGAAACTGCATCCTTACAAGACAAGAGCTGCCGATATGCCGCCTTAAGTCACCGTTGGGGCAATCCAGACAAGCTGTTGCAGACAATCAGTTCAAATATTCACGAGCATTATAAGCTAATTGGGTGGGATGCTCTTCCGATAACATTTCAAGATGCAATAACAGTTTCTCAATGCCTTGGACTCCAATACTTATGGATTGACAGTCTCTGCATCATTCCGAAAAATAGGTCGGATTTCGAGACAGAGTCTTCATCTATGCATTTGATCTATCTTCATTGCTACTGCATGATTGCTGCTTCTGATTCACAAGATGGCTCGGAAGGGTTCTTACAGTTTTGGGATGATTCTTACGACCTAGATTCAGACGAATTGATTACAAATCCCCAAATTTCGAGACAAACTACAGCATTTCGTCCACAATCACCTAATTTTCGTCATAATCAATACATAAAGTGGACTGAATGGACGAAGATGTTGGACGGGCATCTTAACAAGCGAGGCTGGACATATCAAGAGCGGCAATTAGCTCCACGGATATTGTATTTTACGAAATATGGGGTTATGTGGGAATGCCGCTTGTGCATCGGCGCTGGTGACTCGAGGAGCTTGCAGCTCCGAAGAAGTGCCTGGAGCCTCGAAGATAGGAGATTTTTGCCACAAACGAAAATTTTCCGAATACTGGATATAGACAAATCGCGCTTGAGTCTAGACGACCTTATGGATAAGTGGCTCGGTATTGTAGAGGGGTACTCTGATAGGAACCTAGCATACTTCGAAGACAAACTACCCGCCTTATCTGGCCTCGCTGCGGCTATTTCAAGTATCATAATGGAACGATCTGTTACGGTTCCAATGTATCTAGCAGGCGTCTGGATCTCACACATGCACCGGCAACTTTTCTGGTGTCCGATTACACCGGGTGGTCGTAATATCGGAACCTCAACATGGCTGCCTGGAAAAGATGACTCCCTTCCATCTTGGTCTTGGCCTTCAAGAAAAATCCCCGTCACCTTCTCTTACACCCTCACAAGATTACAAGAGATCTCAAATGCCCGTTCTCAGGTCTGGCGAGAGGCTGACTACAGAAATGTTCAAAAACTTTTACCACAAGGTGCAGTTGAATATGTGTCCACAGATATCACCCCTGAAGGCTGGGACCCTTTCGGCAGGATAAGAGGTGGCATATTACAGATCAGTGGGTGCTTCGTGGATGAAGATGTCTCCGAAGCGACACTGACCAGGGAAGATTGTCAGCAATACGAAATTTTCTGTGGCCGACGGAACCAATATAAACTAACTGTTGCCTTTGATTTTGAACCTTTTCTTCTGAAAAGTCTTTCATTACGTTTTCTATTCCTACTAGATGAGGCGTCGAATGGTTATCGGCATTGTGGCATCGTCTTACAGGCCGATGAAATTAGGCGTTTTCGAAGGATCGGTATCTTCGGCATTTTCGAGAAGGGAAAAATTACCCATCTTGAATGGAACCTGAAGTTTGGAGAGATGACCTTGATCTAGGTTCAATCTTAGGTCATGGAGTATGTTGTGGCACACAGCGACAGTAAACATGCTTGGGACATCAGAGCGAAATAGTTTCGGTCAGCAGCTTATGTGGGTCAAATCAGCGGACCTCCTGACCATTTGCTTCTCTAACCGCGCTTCAGTGGCTCAACGTCGCAGCGATTGAATATGGAGTCATGGTCTATCTTGGCAATGTTGCGGTTCTACGTCTGTGCAAGGGGGAATGGCATCCCCTCTGGACCGGTGCCCTCCAATGAAAGTTATTGCAATGCGTTCGGAAATGATGATATCACGCGTGAAAATTACGCAAAGAGAACTCACTGACTATCAATAGAAGTAATCACGTATTCGGCCAGGCCATTTGAAATTGCTCAACTTCACCAGTCTCTTTAGAACTCCAGCAATTAATAAACGCATTGCCCTGATATTCTGCAACAGTACCCCAATGTTTGCCTTGAAATCTGCTCTTCAGTACCTCCGCCTTTTCATCCATATTCGTGCACAGCAACAATCTCGAAACGTCTGTTGGGACCAGCTCATCTACAATTCCAACGCCGTACATGTTCGTGTCCCACTCAGAAACCACCATCCCACCTGTACTGGGCCACGCTACACTGACCCAGTATCTCTCCCTCAATGTCGGCAGTGGCTCATCGCTGTCGTCCAAGGCGAGAATGTCAGTCTCCTCAGAGGTCAGGAGCACACACCTTCTCACAGTGTCCCACCATTTAGCACCCAGCAACAAAAGCTTTTGACAGAAAATATCCTCTTCTTCAGGAGTCTTGTACCGCTGCGTAGGAGGGTTTATCCTATTCAGATGAAGGAAATCGAAATCAGCGGGTGAAGCGGCTTCGAGCACAATAATACCGCCGCGAGATGGCCAACCGTAGATTGTAATTGCCGAGTTTATGAGTTCTAACCGTTTCATCACGTCTTTACGTCCATCATATACCACATTTGGCCCACACAGGTAGACATCACGAGGCGCTGTTCTTGCCGATGGGTTTTCGCAGTCAAAGGTGTTTTGAGATGGTGCGCCGCGAATGTACGCAATAACTTTGTCCATTCTCATAATCTATCGTAGAAGATCTGGGGATGGAAGGGTATCGAGAGGGGAATGTGTTTATCTTATTTGCGGCGGGGTGACCACGCCGCAACTGTGCGTTCAAAGGTGCAGTTGCATGACGCCACGATATAACGTAATCTTGGCACCAGTTTAGTAGAGGAATAGGTACATATACCATCATATAGATTATCAGAAGCGAGAAACGATTTAGGACATCTAAAACTAGTGATATTCTCTAGTAAAGTGAAATAATATAAATTGTACTATCAAAGACAGTAGGTCACATATGAAAACTAGTTTTTCCTTACTATTGTTGTATGTGGAAGCAAAAGTGTAATTTAAGCTTCGTGACGTCTCATGTACCAGTAATGCGCACTATTTAACGAAAGAACTTTACTCGTTTAAGAGAATATAGGACTACTCAACCACTTACAATGCTAAGCCCGAACTACTACCCGTGCATTCTTCATTTTCTTTGATGAACATCGCAAACTGAAGAAAAGAGAAATCACCCACATAAACATATGTAACGATATTTACTGAATTCAATACACCGACCGAACGAGGTACAATGTCGTCGGATCAGACTCTACTATACAAAGCCACGTAACTCCCCTTGCACGGAGATGCGGGAACCCAGTCTATGCTACACGTACACCCAGAGGTATTGCTGATGAGGAGTGGAATAAAAGCCCTGCCGTGCTTGCTTATGCAAAGAAGATGACGTGACGAGAACAAGGAGATTTGGTACAACATTTTTTCATATTAAGAAGAACTTCTTGGCTCACCGCCTTGAATCCATGTCTGTCTTCTCGAATGTGGCGGGGGCAGGAGGGACAAGGGGGCCTTTGACGCCATCTTCGCCCTTGGGCTCAATGAGTCCGGGGGCCTTGCCGTACTCGCCGCTGAAGTACTTGTGGAAATCTGCGGGGTCCTCAAAGGGTCTTGGTCCGAGGAGTCTTATCATGTCTTCACGTCCTAGCATTTCCTTCTTCAACAGCTCCTCGGCCACAAGGCCTACCTCGTGCTTCTTCTCCGTCAAGAGATCCTTGCACTGCTTGTACGCCTCATCAACAATGCGCTTGACTTCCATATCGATGTTCTTGGCTGTGTCTTCAGAGAAGGGCTTCGTCAGTTGCTGGCCGCCCTGGTCGTCTTCGAAGTAGATGTAGCCAATCTTCTTGCTCATACCCCATTTGCTGACCATGGCGGTGGCCATTTGTGTGACTTTGCGGAAGTCGTCTGACGCTCCAGATGTGACCGTCTCAAAGTGCAATTCCTCGGATACGCGACCACCTAGTGTCATGGCCATGCGGTCCATGAGCTGGTTTACGTTCATGAGATATGTGTCGCCATTTGGAAGATACTGTGCGTAACCCAGGGCACCTTGGCCACGGGGAATGATAGAAACCTTAAGCAGTGGGTCGGCGTACTTAAAGTACCAGCCACAGATGGCATGTCCGGCTTCGTGATAAGCGACTGTCTTCTTCTCCTCGGGCTTGAGGACAAGAGACTTCTTCTCGAGACCACCGATGACGCGCTCGATAGCTTGCTCAAAGTGAACCATGGTTACTGTCTCGGCGTTGTGACGGGCGGCTACGGAGAGTTAGAATTCATGCATATGAAATGGGGGAGTGGGTCATACCGATCAAAGCAGCTTCGTTGACACAGTTGGCGATGTCGGCACCAGAGAAGCCTGGTGTCAAAGCTGCTAACCTGCCCTTCAAGAACTCCATGTCTTCCTTGGTGATAATCTTCTTCAGATGGACACCGAAGATCTGTGCTCGGCCATCCATGGTCGGCTTGTCAATGTTGATGTGTCTGTCGAATCGGCCCGGTCGCATCAGGGCCCTATCCAGGACGTCAGGTCTATTGGTACCCGCCAAGACAACGACTTGCTCCGTTGTGTTGAAACCGTCCATCTCCGTAAGAATCTGGTTCAGTGTAGCCTCGCGCTCGTCGTTGCCACCTCCAAAGTTTTGCTTGGAACGCGCACGACCAATGGCGTCGATTTCATCGATGAAGATGATGCAGGGAGTGCTCTTGCGCGCATTGGCGAACAAATCACGCACACGCGAAGCACCAACACCGACAAACATCTCTACGAACTCGGAACCGCTGACGCTAAAGAATGGCACACCAGATTCTCCAGCGGTAGCCTTTGCTAGAAGCGTCTTACCAGTACCAGGGGGTCCAGAGAGGATGGCACCGCGGGGGATCTTCGCACCGAGCTTCTGGAACCGGCTGGGGTCCTTGAGGAACGAGACAAACTCCATGATTTCTTGCTTGGCCTCGTCCATACCAGCGACGTCGGCGAATTTGACCTTGATGTCGGTCTCGTGGTTGAACTTCTTTGCGCGACTCTTGCCCATGCCAAAGATTCCACTTGAACTACCGCCGCCACCGCCTCCTGCCCTTCTTGTGAAGTAAAACAATGAGCCGAGGAGGAGGATTGTGGGGCCAAAGGAGAGGAAGGTTCCAAACCAAGAGATTTCGTTCGAGTATGCCACGGGGATGCGCTCGGAGCTTGGAATGCCCAGCTCGTACTGCGCATCGTCCATCTTCCTCTCGAATGCCTCGACTGAGCCAATTGTGAAATAGTAGTAGAAATTTTGGTTAACCGATGGAGAATCAGGGTACATGGACGCCACGGCCTCGCGGTGAAGATGGACCTTGGCCTTGTTGCCATTGAGAATGACAATCTTCTCCACCAGACCCTTGTCCAAGAATGTTGTTCGGAACTCTTGCCAGGTGATTTCTTTTGTGTTCTCGCCGGGGAAGATCATCTTGTACGTGAGGTATGTCAGGAAGGCGGTGATGATGACTGTGTTTGTGTCCATGCCGCCGCCAAACATTGGTGTCGGTCCACCAGCTCCGCCTGCGCCGCCCTTTGAGTCCTTCCCTTGCGACTGTGGGCCTGGATCGTGTGCGCCCGCCTTTTGCTGGGGCTCTTCTGTGTTGTCCTTGAAGCTCTGCTGCTCAGCTGCCTTGCGCGCCATGTTGGTGGTTAACCGCGAGATCTTGGCCGCTGTGGCCAAGTCCAGCTTCTCGCCCTTTGCAAGCCTGTCCATCTCCTGCCGCAGTTCTGGGGGGATTCCAGTCTTCTTGATCTCCTCCATTGCTTCCTTGATAGCTTGCTTCTGCGCTTTTGGCACGCCCATGGACACAAATGATATTAATTGGTCCAGCAGCTGCTCCTCCTCGGGTGTCAATTTTGACATTTGCTGATTGCTGTCTTGCGCCTTCTTCTCAGGCTCGGCTGGTTCTGCCTTCTCTGCCTGGCCATCCTTCTTTTCCACCTTTTCCTCTTTCTTGTCCTTTGGCGGCTCTGGCGGCCCAGTCGCAAACCGTCGTGCGCGTTGCTGTGCATATATACATTGTGAAACCGCCACTCTTCCTCTTATTGTGAAGGGAGCTCTTGATGCAGCATTGAAGCAGGGTCTCGAAAGTTTCGCTAGGTGACCTGATCGGCGGAGGAGTGTAGACATTGCGTGTGGTGGCGAGGGGAGGGAGAGAGGGGTGGAACTAGGTAGAGATGGAGAAGAGCCCGCACCGATGCGAGACGACCATGCAGTAGAGGAGCGCTGGTGGGAGGGGGTGAGGTTGTGGCGGGCGCGCGGTGATGGCGAAAGCGTTTCTGACTGAATGGACGATGATAGAATCATTGATTTCCGCCGATTCCTCCGACGCCGACATGACTAAGCGAGACGGTCCAATCTCGGCGCGCGAACACATGCGCCCATTTGACAGTCCACTGTAGTATGTCAGTGACATTGACATTGTCAAAGTACACTACAAAGCTGCCCTGAAATTGTAATGCGATTCGCTTTGTAGGATTCCTTTTCTCTTCACGACCGATTATATCATCGCAACCCCCCAATCCTCGCCACTAAACTCACAACAGGCCACTAAATCCTGGCTCGAGCATTCGAATTGATTCTGAAAGAGAGTAGTAAGCTATATCTGCGTGTTACTAGCGCTCTGGGGTGCGCAAAATTTCGCGGCTCATACATCAAGGATGAACCGATATGCACCCAATATGCATCACCCCAGTTGCTTACTAGCGATTACCACTTAGACCAATATGGAGTATTCCAGGAGAATGCTAATTACCCCTCTTCAACCTCCACCAATGATTGTTTAGCCCATACTCTTCTCTTTTCTTTGTTGCCGAAAGCAGAATGAGACCAGGGTGAAAGACGGTGTCTCGGCGACCACGACATCCAAATTCCAATCTTATATAGCCGACCGCTAGGATTTATTTTCTCATTGTCCTTGAACTCCACAAATTTCATGTTAGCAATTCACCTTCATTTTCTACACTTTGGATATCAATATGCGCCTCTCAAGCATCACCCTGGCCCTGTCCGCCATCTTGGTACCAGTTCTCGCCCAAGACGCAAACACAACCTACCTCGTCGCACCTGCTCTTGTCACAAATAGTGAGAACAACACCGTCTTTGAATGCTGGAAGCTCAAAACACCATTCAAACGCTCCTCTGTTCCCGGTGTATCCGGCACCCAAGTAGCCACCATCTCCAACAACACAAATCTCGCTTACACTATCCTGCCGCCCCGCTACAATGGTGGTCTGCACACCGCACCTGTAGCACAACTCGTGCACTTCCTTTCTGGTGTCGCCCATCTAACTCTTCCTCAAGATAACGAGACAGAGCTGTGGATTGTAGGTGGGAAGGGTGGGCTGTTGTTTGCTGTTGATACAACAGGCCAAGGACATTTCACCAATTATCCAACTGACCAGGAGACTGTGGCTCTTGTAGCGCCGTTTGAGGGTGGTAGGGTACCAGAGTATGAGGTACTGAACGAGGGGCCTTGCCATGGCGTTCAGACTTTTATATAGTGGGATACTAGAGAGATATTTGTTGAAGGAGCGTGAATTTCGGAGCAAGGACAAATTTTGTACTTGGTTGATGAGGGGATTGAGCTTTGGCAACCGCCTTTGGATATTCAATTAGAGAATCTTTGGTGCTACTTCAATATATATCTGACAATA
Organism: Pyrenochaeta sp. MPI-SDFR-AT-0127; assembly: GCA_020747015.1. Taxonomy (NCBI): domain Eukaryota; kingdom Fungi; phylum Ascomycota; class Dothideomycetes; order Pleosporales; family Cucurbitariaceae; genus Pyrenochaeta; species Pyrenochaeta sp. MPI-SDFR-AT-0127. The sequence goes on from JAGTJM010000033.1 coordinate 281,924, forward strand.
TGAAGCTGTTAGAGCGTACATAGACATATTGATATTTGTGCAGCGATATTCAGCACTGTGGGGCACATGGATATTGTGCGATCAATGTTTGGTCAATCTATTGACGTTTATAGCCTTCATATACCCGCGAAGACTGGTTAAAAATTTCTGCACCATAATAGCTAGGGTCCTAGTCAGAACAAATCATATGCCTCTTCTAAGGTGGTGTCTTGACCGGTCAATGCCAATTCACGAAAGAGGGCGTCCAATCGCGTTCACACTCAGGACCGCACAAGGCTGAGCCTACAGAGGTTGAAATTCAAGCATGCCTCCACTATTGATGATAAATACTCTTTTTCCTTCCTTCTCTTCTTCCACTTGGCTTCAGATAACGTCGAATTAGCGGTGCCAGCATGGCGGAGGCGCTCTCCGTGGTAGGTACCGCCTTTGGTGTGGTTTCCCTGGGTATCAAGGTGTGCGAAGATTTGGTGACGTACATTGGCCACGCCAAGAACATGAAAATAGAAGTTGCCCATGTTGTGAATCATTTGGAAGAATTGGAAACTATTCTTGAACAGCTGCAAAGTATTGTTAGCTCAGTCAGCCCAACGGTTTTTCCCAGGCCATCGAGCGCGGAGAGCGGAATTGCAGCCTGCGGAGCTGCGCTAATCGATCTACGCCAGAAAGTGTCTTCCCATTCCTCGAATGGAAAGCCAGACGGTCTCATGACTCAAATAACACACTGGAGGAAACATTTATTGTATCCTTTCAAACGAGAAGACCTTCTATTTCTCAAGGACGTTGTCGGGGGTCTTCAGCTGAACCTCATAGTGGCATTGCAAGCGTTGCAGCTGTAAGCCTTTCAATATCCTGCAATTACCAGCATCGGCACACAAGCTAACAACTATAAAGAGCGCAACAAGATGAAAATCATACACGAACAAGCGGAGATCTAGTTAGTCTAGCCCAATTGACTGTCACTAGTACGGCCTCTGTACGCTGCGATATTGAGGAGATGCAATCGAATATTTCAGATACTATGGCTGTCGTGAAGCCCATCGCAGTAGACATACGTATCATGATGAAGCAGATGACGAGAGTCGCAGCTTCGATGACTAAATTGGTTGGTTCATCCCGGAATTGTTTCTTGACTTAGTTCAATTCTGATGGATCGTAGGAGTCTAGACTGAACGAACAAACAATCGACAACTATGCACCCCGTGATATTCGGAAGGACATACGCAATACTCACCGCCTTGATCAACAGTTGAATAACACAGATGTTACACACACGAGAACTTATGATGACTGCAAATGCGATCTGGCCGCCAAAACTCGGACATTGGCCTCTTGGGAAAGCTCATGGAACTTTTTAATATCCGTCAAAGAGATGACTTCATTGAAACATGTTGACACCTGCACATATTCTTCATTCTCTACCCACCATAGCTCCTTACAAGTCAGGCTTTCGTTCTGCGTTAATGCGCTTCGCCGAAAGATCAGCCTAGCATACGCGCTGCATTCTAAAGCCTCATACTTCAATATTCAACCATCGCTGCGGATTCATCGCATCGTTCCTCACTTTTCTAAAGCTTTCAGACGATTTGCAATTCGTTTGGGGAGTCTCAAACCTCCGTTCCATAAGAACGGTGAGTTACTAAGGAACGTGTTTGAAAGCAGGGAAGCTATGCCACATGACCGCCTTGCAAATGGTACGACCCTTTTACACGTGAGTCTCAGTTGCAACGATTTCACATTCTAGCTGATGTTGGGGCAAGCAATTCGCAGAAGATGTCGGTATATTTTGGTTCTACACAGATTTCAAGCCTTGGTTACACTCTGCATTAGCGAACGAATTTCGGTTCCTTGTCAGGGTCATGGGGGACACTGCAAAAGAGAGAAATGATATGGGACAGTATGTATCCTGTACTTACGCTGTTTACTGGTATTGAGCATTAACAGGAGTGCTTATGATGTACTTTTAATCAGCTTTCATCTCGCAATGATTGGCAGGCCACAAAGCTTGGACGATATAAATTCACTCTGGAGTCTCATAGTTTCAGCTAACTCAACCTGGATAGCAATGTGCTCTCTAAAAGAAGGGTCGAAAGAGCAAGACATTATGAGTGTTTACCTAGGAAAAGATGCCAGAGCACTGCAATATCGTCTAGATCGGGGCTTAGATGCAAATACTACTGGTTTAGCGGGCGCATATGGGTGGGTTGACGGAATTCCTACAGAACTTTCATTCACAGCCCTCCAACTAGCAACGCACATTGGTTGGCGACGAGGTTGCGAGATTCTTCTCCAGAATGGTGCGCAAATCAAGCATGCCAAGCCCACGTTTTCTTTTACATCTTTCTTGATAAATGCTACAACATCGGGCGATAAAGGAACACTAAGGCTTTGGTTGGACATCAGAAAGACTGCAACTTTCGAAGATTTGCACTTCATCGGCAACATTGAAACAGCTCTTATGTGCTGTCTTCAAACCTATGACACTCCTCCTTCCGCCGATGTCCAAGACCTGTTAGTAGAGGATCTAAAAAGACAGAGAAAAGAGCTTGAGCAAATTTCCAGGATTCATCTGATCAGAAACAATGATCGTCAACGTGGCGGAAGGGTTCTTGATAGTACAGCATGGTCGACTTGTAATGCGCTGGAGAGTCGAGGCATCTTTGTCAGTGCATGGATCCGCCCTCTTAAACATGCCAGTATCTACCATAGCCTCTCGCCAATCAGTTCAACTGTAGCTGAAAAATTCTATGGCGCTGGATTCAAAGATGTGCATGTATCCGACTTTAAAGCGGCCCACAGAATCATCCCGCCGCTTATATACAATATTATGGCAGTAGAAACCCTTGACCTCGCCAAAAGCCTTCGATTGAGCGAGTGGTTTTTATCTAAGGGAGTTACTCTAGAAGAGACCTGGCCAGACTCGACCATGGCTACGTGGGCGATTTTGGCATTCCAAGTTGGCAGATATCTTGGTGGCCGCATAGATCTTGGATTTGGCAGATTCGCAGAGTGGGATCCTGAACTCGAACGAATTATTATGGCTGTATCTGTAGTACAACAGGTGGATTGCTGCAGTTGTCCCTGCAGTGCTCGTGGATGCTCACCCCTGTCTTCCATCATCCGAGGCGCGGTGTGGTACTTGGGAAACAGGGAGCGCCTCACCACAACGAAACCTGGGGTACAAGAACGACTGCTAATATTTTTTGTTACCTCGTGGATCGCACCAGCTATACGATGTTACCGGAGTCTGTCGTCCGTGTTATTTCGCTCGCTGTCTTTTTGGCAACTGGACCTCCATCATACCTGCTGCAATATTCCTGCAATCGCACTCTACAGTGATCCACATTACACTGATCTCCCCTATAGTTTAGTCTACCGCTACTACCGACAAGCGTCAAAAAAAATTACGACCTCTGTGTGTAAGACGGAAAATCTTGATGAAATTCAGAAACAAGACGACTTTCTGAGAGAAAAACTAGATATACTGGTTTTAGAATGCGATGCCGCTTTTCGAGAGCATAAGTATGATATTGTTGATTTTATCATGGAAGTATGGAGTGAGAAGATGCAAAAATTGCTACAGGCGTTGACCGAGGAAGACAGCAAAAAATACAGCCACGAGCGAGAGCTTCTAGGTGTGTCACAGACCGAGTTTGACTTACAAGGTACTGGCATCATTGGTGATATTGATATCTCTACCGAAGTTGGACCAGCAGGACAATCACTGTCTGAACTCCTGCCTAGCGCTCATACTGTGGAAGGCCTGAATCTGGAATTCGCATCTAATAGCGTGAATGAAGAAAATTATGGAGATGAGATCGGGATTGAACAAGAGGAAGATGATTCGTTGTATGTATTTCCAATGGGTGATAGTGATAGTGGTGAGGAAAGCGACGACAGCGAAAGCAAAGACCAAACAGGCCGGTTTCATGTTCTTGGCTCTCTATGTAAATTTCAGATGCGTAAACAATCGGACTAGCGGCGTAATTATACAACGGAAGATGCAGATCTTGTAGACGATTAGGGTTTGTTTGGTGTTACCATACTATAATAATTGAGTCTACCATCGGAGTTTGGATGGCTTCCAATACCACATCATGCGCCAGGAGTCCATCAGTCCAAGCCCCCAGTATTGCAGCGCACTCGGTAAGGCTTCTTTGAATGCGCGCTGATAATTCTCGCCATACCATACACTTCTTGCGCAATGAAGATTCGCAAAATCCAGTACCTCTGCCTCCCACTCCTTCGCATCAATATCGCCCTTGATCAGCCGCTCCATTGCCAGGCAGTTGAATGCGGCCTGATTCGTGCTCGAGGCAGTATGTGGCCTGTAAAGACTCAATGCGTCTCCCACGAGTAGGATCTTTCCGTCTTCAAACACAGCTCGAGGCGAGACGAAGTCAGTGATGGACTGGACGAAGGGGCGCTTGATCTTCCGTATGACTTCTCTGTGAGGGGGAGCTAGGAGGTGGTCTTTGGCGAGAACTTTGTCCCAAATTTCAGATCGTACATGAGCTGCGGGTACTATATACTGATGGCGATGCTCGTTCTTGTCACGCATCAGTTCATCCATGGACTCTTTGGTCTCGTTTGTATACCACAAGAAGTTCAAGAACCGCTTGCCGGGTTCGAGAGATCCGGTCTCGCCCGGAATGATATATCTAATTCTGCTGTTAGCTGCTAGAGACGATGTTCAAATACATGGAACTTACACAAGAGCATGATCATCCTGCATCAAGTTCAAAGTAACATTCTTTTGGAATGTAGAAAGCACCTCTGGTGACACCTCATTCTCAGGAACAGTGCCTCGCCAAGCAACATATCCAGTAAACTTTCTCTGACTCTCTGGCGCATATTTCTGTCTAATCTGAGAATTTGGGCCGTCCGCGGCTATCACGCGATCTGCTCTCAAAACATACTCAAGCCCAGTTTCTAAGTTCATAACGGTTACATTGACATTGTTGCCATCAACCGCGATCGAAATCACTTTATGTCGAGCCACAAAATGAGCCTCGCCAGCTCCCTCATAGCTTGTTGGTGGAGGGGTTGGGTAATATTCGCTGGCCTTTCCATCGAAGTTTGCACGTAGACGCCAGTACAGTGCATCCCAGCTTGTAACCATTCGAGGTGCTTTGAAATAGTGCGATACCAGTCCTGTTGAACCTACAAACTGTAATCGCTCACTTTTGAGGCTGAAAGGTGTGGAAATTCGGTCATAGCGCCGCAGGAACTCTAGGCAGTCGGCTGCACAGCACACGCCTGCCATATGACTTTCTCGAATGTCGTCGGCCTGCTCTATGATATGCACGCTGTGGCCAAGACTGCGGAGCATGATGCCGTGCATCAGGCCGGCAAGCGAACCGCCGACCTTTGCATGTTAACTCCAAGTTTCATAAGACTAGATTGAAGGACACTTACTACGATGAACTGTTGTTGTGCTGTACTCATTGCCGCGATGGGATTTGAAAGCTCTGGGAGACTCAAAGTTTGGCAACATGAACCTGATCATTACGGCCAGACAAGTCTATCGTCACAATACCCAGCAATCCCTGGCCTCGCAAGGCACTCAGCGCGTACGAATAGCTCGGTATCCGTGCTGACCGCCCTCAATAGCCGGTAGGCATCCTCCCATCCCAGCAAGATCGAATATAAAAAGCCTAAGACGGCATGACAAGATCGCCAATCTAAGCCACCCGCCTGTGCCTACGAGCCTTGTTCAAAGAGTAATCTTCCGCTGTAACGTCTTTCAACACCACCCTTATCTTACCCGCCAGTCCCTAGTCTGGACCCTCATTCCAAATATGGCATCGCGATTCCCCACACCCTCCGGTGAAGCCTCCCTTCGAGATGTCGTCAGCTCGGCTCTTGATGTTCTCCACCACGGCCCCGCACCGTTTGAGCATGAAGATGCTAACGGTCAGCTCATCGGGTGCTACGCATCGATGCCGTGAGTACCAGGGTTTTGCCCTGGCCGATATGGGCCTCGGCACACCTCTATATACGGCAAGGCTGACACGATCAAATAGCTACACGCCTCACATTGCCCCCGCTGCATTCAGCCTCATGCAAACAATATACACCCCCGCCACGCTTCCTGCACGCTTGCGCCAGCTGGGCATATTAGCCGTTGCTTCAGTGTACAAGGCGCCTTACGTGCTGTACTGCCACACGCCAGTCTCCGAGAAATTAGGGTTCTCTGAACAGCAGTTCCGGGATGCTGTTGATGGAGTCACGCCACAGAGCCTATCCGATTCGGAGTCCGTGGCGTTTGAGACGGCGCTAAAACTGGCTAGAGATAGGCACGCGCTCAGCGACGAGGATTTTGCCCGAGCTGAGACTGTTCTCGGAAAGGAGGGCGTTGCTGGGCTGGCGAATGTGGTTGCAGGGTATGTGTACGTGTGCATCTTGGTTAATGTTGCGGGGCCAAGGCCTGGCGGCTGGGAGCAGGGTTCCGAGCAACGGGAGGCGGAGAAGAAGGTCTGAGAACCGATCTCATGATTGGTAGATCTGTAGATATTTCATGTAAGCGAACTCGGGTCTCAATTTCAGCGTTTTGTTGGCCGTCTCTGGTCGATTCCGCGAGATCGTGGTGGGTCAACCGCAATGTACATGTGTCAAATTTGCGTATTGCCTTGCATCGGATTTGCTCATGACCGAAATGCTGCTGTGTCCCATTGGCAGATATCGTCAATACGCGGCACAAGCTTCATAGTTCGGCCATGGCGCCGACGGGACGGCTAGAGCCTTGGAACAGTGCGCAAGCCACGCTAGGTTTGGGCGGGAGCGTGGCCACGACGCCTCTCCCGCGGCACGACGGTGATGCCTGTTCTAACGTGCAGGCCCCCAGCATGGTACGAGCCGCTGACTGAATATTACATCCTTGTTCGAGGCTGGTGAAACCAGGCAACCAGCAGGAAAAGTATCGACAGGACTTGTCTCTGCATCAGCGCAAAGTAGTCATTCCAGATAAGACAAGAGAGGGCTATTCGATGATTGATGGAGAAGGTAGCGAACATGAATCACAACACCCTTACAACGGCATGTTAGACCAAAATGTTGGGCCAATGATGTTCAGTTATCTTGCCTAGTGCTTACTACATGGCTATCGTGAAATTTAACGCTATACCAATCCTCGCGTATGAACCCTTTGCACACCACCGAGGCCCCTACTACGCTAGATACCCAAGTGCACTGTCAACGTAAGCCCAGAGTCCAGGATCAAGCCGATGCCGTTCACGTAGGACGCCGCTGGGCTAAGCAGGTAGACGATGCTGTCGCCGACCTCATCGGGCTCCGCAGGCCGGCCCACCGGCACTGCAGCCTTGATAAAGTCCCCTATAGGCGGAAATTTCTTGCTCTCAGCGTCAAACATCGGCGTGCGGACCCAACTAGGACAGATTGCATTGACACGAATGCCTTTTCCGGCTGTGTCCTGGGCTGCGATTCGTGTCAGCGGTGTGCAACGATGCTCTGAGTCTCAATGACGCTGTTTACCTGTTGCCTTTGTGATTCCCAGTGCTGCATGCTTCGAAGCAATGTATGCAACTTTTCCAGGTACTGCGGCGTATGACAAGGCAGATGTAACATTCACAATGGCGCCACGACCCAAGTCTCGAGATTCGCCAGTGATGGTTTTGAAGCTGCGCGAATCCTGCTTCGACATTGCCGCAATCGCTGCTTGTGAGCAAAGAAGTATTCCACGTGAATTGACGGCCAAGACCTTGTCATAGTCGGCGATGTCAACGTCTGGGACTGGGACGTAATTGGCGACATCGATCTTGCGCACCATCAGTTTCATGGGCTTGTCAAACGATGAAGGGGGAGATGACATACACCTGCACTATTCACAAGGTAGTCAAGCCGGCCAAACTCCTCAACCACCTTAGCGAATACACCATTGACGCTCTCGACACTTGTCACGTCGATTTGGTATGCGCGCGCCTCGTAGTCTGGGTTCGTAGCATATTTCTTGCTGGCAGTGGCAGACTCTTGAACTCTTGCAATGTCAATGTCAGCGAACACAACTGCACGGGCACCTGATGCTGCAAGTGCGTTTGCTGCTCCTAAACCGATGCCCCCGGCTGACTACAGACATGTTAGTGATGCATTCAAGACACGAGCGACTGTTTTCCATGACATACGCCTGTGACAATTGCAACCCCTTCTGTTTGGAAAGAAGCCATGTTCAGTTTTTGTAATTTGCGTATGTGTCAAGAGTGCAGAGGCGACTGGCCGGCCCTTTAGGACCCCAAGGTAGCAGCAAGAGCAGCTCAATCACGTGATAGGAAGAATCTATCCTTCCGTCTAGTGATGGGAAAAGGTACGCAATTTTCCCTTATGCCTGCGCCGCAATTACTTGCAGGAGGATCCTACATTGCAATCACCGCGAAATAACACCGAACCACTTCATCGACGCTCTCGCCATGCACTACGCCGCACCGGAATCTCGCCCCATCTCGCGACCAAGCTACCGGGACCATACCAAGACGCGGGCGGCCGGTTGGCGGCTAAATACGTTCAAACTGCAGATCGAACAGGTAGCCTCGCCAATTACTGGCGCGGCCCGCTGTGTGGGTCGTCAGACGGCACAATCCACGCACACCCGTGAAACCTGAGCGATGCTGACTGTTTACTGCGTTAGCCTCTTCTTCCTGAAGACGGCCGAAGGGCGTTGACTGTGTGGAACTTCATCTTAAAATACATGGAAACGAGTTGCCAGACACAAAATGAGGCGTGACGATATTTCTACGAACACGTCAAGGTCTCGATCGCTGCCCTACCCATAACCAAGGATTCCAACAGTTGCGCACTCTGAAGAAGCCGTCCCTGGCCTGAGCACACGGTACTGATGCATGTTCCCTGCTGTACAGCCAGCATCACGCCATCACGGCCAATCATCTCATATACGGTCAATGAATGCAACGCCCCGCGATGCTCACCCTGGCAACTCCGACATAACTGTCACCCTACTCGAATCCCACCCACCATAAGCTGAATCATATATCACCAGCCTTGTGCTTACTTTGTAATGTGACTTTTTTGTGGACACAGCAGCGGTTGAATTCATCGTTTCCGCCCCATCTTCAACACAGAAACAACAATTCCGGACAACAGCACCAAACATGTCAGCACCGCCAGAGGACCTCTATGCGGATCGGGGTCCTAGGCTCGCGGTGTACAATGCGGCTATGATTGCCATTCCGACTATTGGAGTTGCCGTGAGATTTTGGTCGAGAGCACTCACCACACATGAGAAGCACCGCAAGTTTTGGTGGGATGATTGGGCAGTCCTATTCGCCTTGGTACGATTATCGACGCAATTCGCTATGGAATCACAATTGCTAACGTGATGGGAAGCCATGGTGTGTGGCCAGTAACTCTCTTGCGATCGAAATGATTCGACTTGGGCTAGGCAAACACATAGCCGTCGTCCCGACCCCAAACGTCTTTCAAGCGCTCAAAGTTCTCTTCGCGACTTACCTCGTCTATGACACCGGTTTGACTCTTGCGAAGGTGTCTGCTCTGTTCTTCCTTGCCAGGATCTTTGGACTACACTCCAAAAACTTCAATCGGCTGCTTTGGGCAACACATGGCCTTGTGTGGGCATGGTGGGTCGGTATTGTGTTTGCCACAATCTTCATGTGCAAGCCCATTGCTAAACAGTGGAATCCTGTCCTTGAAGGTACCTGCGGGAGCAATAATGCACTATGGCTAGGAAGCGCGATTCCCAGCGTCCTCATCGATCTTATCATTCTTATACTTCCGATGCCGATGCTTTGGCGACTACAGCTGAGGAGGTCTCGCAAGATTCTCGTCACCACGGTGTTTGTCTGCGGTTATTGGTAGGTTCAGATGCACCATGGACACAAAAGTCGTGCTGATCGTATTTCCAGCGTCATTCTTGTTTCTATCGGCCGCTTGGTGACCGTTATCAAGAGTGGTGAAGCTTTGAACACTGATCTAACCTGTGAGGCCGCCTCTTTTAATATCTTCTCTGCTCGCATGCTGACACTGCATTTAGGGGCTGGCGTTCCTCCGCTATATTGGCTTGGAGCAGAAACCCCAATCACCATCCTCAGTGTCTCTCTCCCAAGTGTTTTCTTTCTCTTCCGTCGCGCACGCCAACACGGAGCCGCATCACTTTTCAGCTCGCGCGTGAGTGGCTCTCGCATACCACTACAAGACGGCGTGAGCGACCGAATGGGCCCAAGCTCGTCAGGTTCAAGCAACTCGTTGCAGAATATATACGCAGGACCGGACAAGTGCGAAACAGACGCAACAGTAGACGTTGCCACTATTCCAGACCCTTCTCGTACACATGGTGACACGTCTGGAAAAGCAATTCATGTTTCGAGCGAATTTGCTGTCTCGCGCGTTTGAGATTCTCCTCTACGCTCGCTCATGCGGCAGGAGATTGAATTACGAGGACGTCCATAACAGCGCGCTCCACAATATCATGGAGCTCTCTAGGCTAAAACTTGTTGATTATTGTAAGATTTGATACTTTAAGTTCACATCCAAAATAAGAACACTATCCATTTGCGTTTCCCATGTGTCTAGATCGCACTGTATGTGATTCACACGTTACCACCTGGCAATCATAATCTCCGCTTGCTATACTCACGAAAACCGTAGATGTTCGGCGACCATCGTATCATCATGTGGACGGGGATCGCTAGCGCAAAACAAAGTTTCGCAATCAACATTAGCCAACTGCACTGATAATTTTTGAAAATGTCTGAAGATGCCAGTCCAGCAATCAGACCGAACGGAAAAGGTTCCTTTTTCATACTGTAAAGGATCGGACTCCGTATGGAAAGCCATGCTCCGTGAAAGACAGACCAAAGTCGGCTAGCTACGGTAGGATTGAGATGCTGGTACGATTAGCGCAATAGCAGACCGCTCTAAAATAGAAAATAATTTACCCGCCGACGCTAAATCATCCTTAGTCAATGTGCGAATCCTCAGATTCTAACAGGAACAGCTATCAGAAAATCAGGCTGCCGTGAATTGCATGTGATGTCTCATTTACGTCTGACATTTTTCAGGAGGGGGTCAAAAAGGCGGCGAGTGGTCGGAGAACAGCTGAGCTTAGCAAAGCTCCCGGTCGTGCCAGTCATCATATTACATGCGTACGGCACAGAAACCGGGGTCTACGCCTCTAAGATGTCTCTGAGTCGAGAAAATCAGCCTTGCTTCATAGGTCCATGACGCTTGTGATTATCTTCCAGTGAGTCGGTCGGCTACTGATACAAGTTTGTAGGCGTTATAGGAGACTTTCATTTCCCTTGCAGTGAACGAGGGCAGCTTTTCGTTTTACCTCCTCAAAAAATGTATTAAGATACTACGCAACCAATTCACTATGTCTGCAAGCCATCTGCATCCTCTTGACGCCACAATGCGGGAGCGTGAGCCACGACATGAACCAGTCGCCATTGTTGGCATGGGTAAGTCCTCCTACAGGAGTTGGACCTACGTCAAAAGCTTAGTACTGACTCGTGAACAGCATGCCGCCTGCCAGGGGATATTCAATCACCATCCGACTTCTGGCAGGCTCTCATCGAGGGGCGATCTGGACGGGGTGACATACCAGTTTCCCGCTTCAACAAAGATGCTTTCCATAATTCTAACTCCCGAATACCTGGAAGCGTCAACGGTGCGCAGGGTCACTTCATCAGTAACGATATCAGACTCTTCGACAATGACTTCTTTGGAATCAACAACCTCGAGGCCACTTATATGGATCCACAACAACGGCAGCTTCTAGAAGTATCATTTGAATGCTTCGAGTCAGCAGGTATAACGCTTCCACAAGCTGCAGGGGCAAATATCGGATGCTATGTGGCAAATTTCACAACGGACTACTCCATAATTCAGTCCAAGGATCCCGAGCTGTTTCACCGGTACAGTGGAACAGGCATGGGCACTGCGATTCTCGCAAATCGTCTTAGTCATGCTTTCGATCTCAAAGGTCCCAGCGTGACGCTTGACACGGCGTGCTCGTCTTCAGTATATGCATTGCATCTCGCGTGTTCGGCGTTAAGGAACGGTGAGTGCGACGGTGCGCTTGTTGGTGGCGCGAATCTGATTCAGACACCTGAGCCATACATTGGGGCAGTAAAAGCCGGGCTCACGAGCGGAACTTCGACGTGCCATACATTCGATACAGCAGCAGACGGCTATGCGCGTGCCGAAGGTGTCGGGGTGCTGATGCTTAAGAGACTGAGCGATGCAATCAAATCAGGCGATTCAATACGGTCCGTTATTCGCGGCACAGCTGTAAACAGCAATGGAAGGACGAACGGCATCTCTCTTCCAAGTGCCGATGGACAAGAATCTGTGATTCGACAAGCATACTTGAGCGCTGGGATTTCTCCAGATGAAACGGATTACATCGAAGCGCATGGTACTGGCACCGAAGTTGGGGACGGAATTGAAGTGGAAGCCTTCTCGCGTGTAATTCGTCATCGAACCAGAAGACCTATGCTAATAGGCGGTGTTAAAACAAACCTTGGACATACAGAAGCGGTGAGTGGTATCGCAAGTATCATCAAGGTCTCTCTCGCATTAGAGAGAGGTATTATTCCAAAGACAATCGGAATCACCAACTTAAATCCAAAGCTACGTCTGGAGGAACGGAATGTGCAAGTGGTCACCGAGAACGTGCCATGGCCTAAGTCGGCGTGTCCAAGAGCTAGTGTAAATTCGTTCGGCTATGGGGGGTCGAATGGACATGTCATTCTCGAAGCATTCGTGCAATCAAAACCGATTATTCAAGAAAAGGAATTCAATGCAGAAGGACTTTTCGTGATTCCAATCTCAGCAAAGACAACTCAAGCACTGGATGCCCGTCTTCTCGATTTGAACGAGCGTTTTTCGCACCACCGACTTGACCTAGACGACATCGCTCACACATTGAGTTGCAGAAGAACACTTTTACCACAGCGCAGTTTCTTTATTGCCTCTACAGAAACACTGACAACCAAAATTTCCACGTCGTCGATAAGGACACACTCAGCGAGTACGGATGCTGAGCGACAACCACGTATTATGTTTGCTTTTACGGGCCAGGGAGCACAGTGGGTTGGCATGGGCAAATCACTCATTGAGAATTACTCAGTTTTTGAGGCAACTATCCTCAGAATTGACATTCATCTGGCATCACTTGAGCCGCCTCCACCTTGGACGATGTACGAAATCCTCACAAACACTAGCAATAAAGCAAATATCAACGATGCTTCAGTGGCCCAGCCTAGTTGTACTGCACTCCAAATTGGGCTGATAGAGGTGTTGAAATTGCTTGGTATCACTCCCGAAGTGGTGGTGGGGCATTCTTCGGGAGAGATAGCAGCCGCATTTGCTGCTGGCTTTCTTTCCGCAGAGGAAGCCATGACTGTAGCATATTACCGGGGTTTGGCGGTTTCGCAAATCTGTTCGCACGGTGCGATGGCTGCAATTGGAAGTAGTGAGAAGATCGTCCAGGAGTATATGAACGACGTTGGATGTGGGAGTGAAGTGGAGGTCGCCTGCGTCAATAGCCCGTCAAGTGTTACAATTAGCGGGAACGCGCCGTCTGTCCAGCGCTTCGTTGACTACGTTGCTGCGCAAGGAGTTTTTGCTAGGATGCTGAAAACAGATGGCAAAGCATATCACTCGAGTCATATGGTGCCCGCTGGAGAGTATTATGAATTGCTCTTATATCGTGCACTAACTGAGCACAATACGCTGTCGCAGGAGGGTGGTCCGCGAATGGTCTCATCAGTCGAACCAGGCATGATCAGCAGTGCAATTGCTTCAACTCCTTCATACTGGCGACAAAATCTCGAGTCCCAGGTCTCTTTCGATACCGCTATGCACCTTGCTCTGGACTCCCGGCAGTGTGCCGTTATCGAAATCGGGCCGCATAGCGCACTGAAAGGTCCCATCAGCGAAATATTGAGAGGGAAAGACAACCAAGGATCCTTTTATCTGCCAACAGCTATTCGTAGCCAAGGTTCTGCACTCGCCATTCTTGAACTCGTTGGCCATCTGTTCCTGCATGGCATCACTCGCCCCATTCAAATTCTCAACTCCGCAAACCCACCTCTAGGCCTATCTTCACCACACACTCGAACCCGCAAATTCATCTCAGATCTTGCACCATACAAGTGGCACTACGGTCTACCACTCTGGAGCGAGAGTCGTATGAGCACTGAATATCGCCACCGCATCCACGCACGACACGAGTTGCTTGGATCTCGTGTGCCTGGGGGTAGTGGTGAGACGCTCACATGGAGAAGTATGCTGAAGGTCGATGATGTGCAGTGGTTACAGGATCATAAACTGAATGAAACGATTGTATTCCCTGCCGCGGGGTATTTGGCCATGGCTCTTGAAGCCTTTCAACAATCCATGGGAGAGAAGCTACAGGGTCAAGACATCGCAATAAGAAAGGTAAAATTCATGAACATGATTACGTTCACAAGCAGGTCTGTACCTGTGGAGATATTCACCGAGCTATGCAAAGAACGCAATTCGCTGGTTTCGATTTCGTCTTCGCGATGGCTCTTCACAATATCAAGCTTCGAAGCGGACATTTCGACAGTACATGCCCGCGGTATCATTATGGCGCAAGACAGTGCTTTGGATGAATCTAAGCCCGACATGACCGATACATTCTCAGGAGAATTCTTAGATACAGATCGATGGTACCGCCAAATGAACACCGAAGGTCTTAGCTTTGGTCCCTCTTTCCAACGATTGAGGGACATTCAACATGATGTTCACAAGCAAACCAAAGTTTCGTTTGCGAGTGTCGCTGATTATTCTTCCGATACTCACCAAGGAACTTCCTATGTAGTGCATCCAACCATCATGGACGCTATGTTTCAGGCAGCCATTATCTCAACGGCTGCCGGCACTCCAGACCGACTTAGAGGGAAGATCCCTGTTTCGCTAGAAACTATCATATTTCGAGGAGTCACTACAAATCATGAGAAAGGCCATATTCAGGCGTCCTCAGTCTTTCAAGGGCCTCAGACGGCCATTTCTCAGGTTCGCCTCACGAGCGCAAACGGTCGTCTTGTTCAAGTTCGGAATTTACAGATCGTCCCTTGGCAAAAGCCACACTTGAAATTTCAAAGAGAAGAACGTCAAGTGCATACAGAGACCGTCTGGAAACCAAGCATTACTCATCTTGTTTCCCTCGAGCCGGAAGCAGTGAAAGAGGTGATTACCAAGATGACTGCAGCTTATGGCACATTATTTTCAACCCCCAGTACTGCGAGCATGGCAGCTTTGGCTTTGCTCTATTGCCACAAATGTCCTGGGAAGCTCGAGATTCTCCATATGAATGCAGAACAAAGAACAGATGTCGACGCAATGTTGACTGTATTTCGAGCACGGCATCCCTTAAAACTTGCACGATCGTATTATTCAGGCAACTACTACGGCAAAGATCTTAGTATCTCCAACGCTCTTGATGGATCTCTGTATGCTGAAGATGACCCTAAATGGGATATTATCATGGTATCCTCACTGTCAGACTTCAACAATGACCTTTGGGAGATCCTTGCAAGGAGGATGCGCAAACTTGGAATTATGATAGCTGTGGCGAATGATGAGACGCTACCACAGCTTGAAGAACAGTTTTCAGTTCAACAGGTGATCCGAACAGGTGCTAAATTCTTAGTTATCGCAATCTTAAAAGAAGACATATATTCTAACGGCGTGAGCAAACCGCCAATGGTGCTTCTTGTAAACAACTCTACAAATTTCTACTCTAACTTCATGCTAATAAACGCATAGAAATCCCGAGATACCCCAACAGGCTTCCTTACTAAGGACTCCCTCACGCACCTGGAAGAGCAACTCTGTTCCGACATTCAAATAATGGATCTTGAAGACATGGCAGATGAAGCCATCAACATGCAAACTGTCATCATCAGTGCAGTCGAGATACACGCACCTTTGCTCAGTGGCATCTCCGAAGACAATTTCATGCGCCTGAAGCAGCTGTTGAAGCGTGCTGGGACTGTGATCTGGCTTCAGGTTAGCCCAGAACCAAACGAACCAACCGAGGAGACACCAACCCTCGGCCTCACAGAGGGTTTGGCTCGAACGCTTGTCCTTGAATACCCTAATTTGAAATTCACCATCTTTGAAATTGGCCAAGAACGCTGTATTGGGATGTTTGACATTGCTTTAGCGTTTATTGTGCACGAAGTTACACACGTCGAAGTCCCAGAGCCAAAGTACATGCTAAAAGACGATGTTCTCCTCATTCCGCGTTTCTATCCGGTTGAGGCTCTTAATGACCGATTCAACAATGGAATTTTGAGGAGACCAGTGGAAAAACAGCTTGGCATCGTCGGAAGATGTCAATTACATATTGAAGCTCCTGGCGCCTTCGCAACGTTAGCCTTCACGCCGAAGGAAGGTGCAAATACAGAATTACAACCGACACACGTGGAGATACGCATACAGGCGGTAGGCATCAATGCCAAAGATTACTACTCGCTCAAGGGAGGCGTAAATACTAAGAATTCGACATGCTCGCTCGACTTCTCAGGTGTAATAACCGACGTCGGATGCGCAGTCTCATCTTTTCGTCCTGGAGACCGCGTGGTTGGCATGGCACCTAACCATTTCGAGACTTACATACAAGTTCCAGAGTGGTCATGTGTCAAGCTAGAACACAATGAGGATCTAGTAGAAATGGCGACACTCCCTATCGTCTTCGCGACAGCGCTATATGCACTTCGTTACCGGGCGCAGCTAAAACCCGGAGATACCGTCCTCATCCACTCAGCTGCTGGTGGAGCGGGTATAGCCGCCCTTCAGGTTGCGAAACTTTGCGGTGCGCAAATATTCGCAACTGTTGGTACAGAAGCCAAAAAAGACTTCCTCATTTCTGAGCATAATATCCCTCGAGACCGCATCTTCTCATCTCGACAAGCAGACTTCCTGTCCGGCATTATGAAGTTGACCAATGGTGCTGGCGTAGATGTGGTATTCAATTCTCTTACTGGTGATTTATTGCGTGCCAGTTGGGCCGCTTGCGCAGATTTTGGGCGATTTGTTGATGTGTCGAAGCGGGATTGCATTGATGGAGGGGCACTAGATATGGAACCTTTTAGTAGAGGAGCAACTTATCATGCGTTTGATCTTGCGGATTTGTACTATTCTAAGAAGAAGGCAATGAATATGCTTTGGTCTAAGTAAGTGGCTGATTGATATTGGATTGATATGGATTACTGACATACATACAAGGCTGCTGG
The DNA here is from genome assembly GCA_020747015.1 of Pyrenochaeta sp. MPI-SDFR-AT-0127. Lineage (NCBI taxonomy): Eukaryota > Fungi > Ascomycota > Dothideomycetes > Pleosporales > Cucurbitariaceae > Pyrenochaeta > Pyrenochaeta sp. MPI-SDFR-AT-0127. Next base: position 299,179 of record JAGTJM010000033.1, read on the forward strand.
AACAAGCTATAAACCTGGTACGGAGTGGAGCTGTTAGGTCTATCTCACCTGTGGAATTATTCGACATTACACAAGTCTCAGAAGCATTCCAGCGATTTGGCAATCCCTCGCGCATTGGTAAAATAGTTGTGTCTCTCGCAAATGTAAACGCAAAAATAATGGTATGTATCATTTCTTTGGTTCAAGCGTCCGACCGCTAATCGTAGAAGTATCTACCAGAGAAATACGAGACAAAACTTGACAAAAATAAGACATACCTCCTTGTGGGTTGTCTGGGCGGGCTTGGGCGAACGATATCTAGCTGGATGATTGACCGTGGGGCACGGAACATTACGTTCCTGAATCGATCAGGCATTTCGAAAGCTGCTGCTGCATCGCACGTCCAATGCATTCAGAAGCGCGGGGTACACGTGGAGGTCATTCAAGGTGATGTAGCTTCTTTGGAAGATGTGGGGCGTGCTTTGGCGCAAAGTAAGAGTCCTATCGGGGGAGTAGTGCACGCCGCAATGAAGTTGGACGTAAGTTATCCTCATATCTTGTACATGCCTCTTAAAGAACTAAGTTTCTCATTAGGAATCTCTTTTTGAGCAAATGACGCTTACACAATGGAACGCTTGCCTGGCGCCAAAGGTTAAAGGGGCCTGGAACCTGCATCAAGCTCTCCTCTCCTCACAATCAGCGCCTGACTTCTTCCTCATGACCTCTTCAGTGGCTGGCACAGTTGGCCTGGTCACCGAAAGCAACTATACAGCCGCAAATGCGTACCTTGATGCATTTGCACGATATAGACGTGGCGTTGGACTACCTGCAACCTCTATAGCTCTGGGTTGCATATCCGATGTAGGCTACCTCCACGAAAACCCTGAAGTTGAGAAGATGTTGCTGCGAAAAGGTATTATGGCGTACAATGCAGAAGAGGTGTTGCAGATCATTGACTCGGCAATCTCCCCTCCAAGTGAGATGCTATCACCACATGGTTCCCAAGAGGGGTCGAACATAATTGTTGGTCTTGAGGTCGAAGGCTTGCAGCGTGCGCGAAATCAACAGGGAGGAATTTACGACGACCCACGTGCTGGTATCATCTCGAACAAACTATCGCTTCGAGTAGAGGTGGGCCAGAATGATGGTCATTCCACAAGAAACGGAGTCGACGACATCTGTCCAAGGCAAGAACTGGCAAATGTACTCTCAGAAGCTCCACCCTGCGCTGAAGCTGGAACAGAGAAGGTCAGGGCTGTTATACAAACGTGTCTGCTGCGAATCCTAGCCGGATTGCTTCTCCTTCCAGAAGTAAAAATGGACCCAATACGGCGACTTGGTGATTATGGAATGGACTCTATGTTGGGTGCCGAGTACCGCTCGACGCTTTCAAAACAGATTGGGGTTGACGTCCCGATCGCAGTATTGCTTGACGCTAAGATGGACCTTGAGCAACTGAGCCGCTTTGTTGAAAGATTATTAGTTAAGGTGTAAATGAATTGATAGGCTAGTTGAATTTGCACAAATCTGGCTATGCGAGTACTGAGGTCTCTGCTGCATGAACACAGAAGAGGGGTTTTCGACGGGTCTCGTGTAGTGCCGTCCGTTGAGAGAATTGTGGAGTGCGCATAGACAAAGACCGGAGGCATGCAATCCGTGTCAGGTTCAAACACTATCCTGTGGAAAAAGGAATCTTTCAGGGCGAAATTAGTACATGGAATGTAGAAAGCGCATCGATTGAGTAACAATTCAGGATCTGTCTAGAGAGGCGATTGGGACATGTCAGGTCGATCAAGACCAACCACGAAGCAGCACTAGGCATGAAGCCATATGATCATAAGGTAGTAGTAGAATAGAACGCAGCTAAATATCAAAGCTTAGTACTAACTTTCGGTAATTTACAAAGTCATCGAACAATTTTTGATCGAGACAATCCTATTTCTCGTCCAAGCAGAGGTACGGGGTTACAAAAACCACGCAGCGACACCGAATACGAATGCTGCAACGCCACTGATTTGGGCTGGCGCACTGAAAGCAGCAGCGCCAGTTGACGAAGGGGATGGGGTGGCAGCAGCCGATGCGGTTCCTGATGCCGCTCGAGATGTAGTTGCTTGGGCAGATGACGCAGCTCCGGACGCACTATAAAATGTCAACTTGTTTCAGCCACAAGAGAGCGGATCATCACTTACGAGGCGGTTGGAGAAGCGCTACCACTGGCAGTCAAAGCAGAAATTTGCGCATCGTTGAGGAGTTGTCCACCGCGTACTTCACTTGGGGTTTGACTATCCGCATTCCTTGCCGCGCTTGCGTACGCGCTAAGTCCCTGGGTTCCATCCGCGCTGTACTTGTCAGCTGCATCACAGTGGGTAGAATTTCGTGCGCTCAATCGCTTACTTGACATTGATGCCGCCCACCATGCCATTTTGGCAATGGCCCCTGACGGTGCAGTAGAAGAAGATTGGATCCGTGCTTGTCACGTTTACCACAAACTTCTTCTGCCCATTGTCCGAGCCACCGTAGCCGCCAGAGTAGAAACCGTTATCCGAAGCCCGGCACGGTGAGCTAAAGGGTCCTTCTGCAACATCGTGGTTGGGATGGAGTTCAAAGACCAGCGTATCGCCTACAGTGGCAGATGTGGTTTCGGGCGAGAACGCCTGGCCCGGGCCAACCTGGATAGTGTGCACCTCTGCAGCTGCAATGGCAGCGAAGAATGGAAGGAGTGTGGCGTAATGCATCGCGAGTGGTATTTGTTGATTGGTTGTTTGGAGGAATATATGTTAGATTAAGCCTTCTCGATGGATTCAACAACGATGGTGTGATGAGAACGATTGAGCATATTTCTGGGTCCAGAGAAATATTTAAAGTGTGCGCCTCCCTTCGAGAGGCCAATGGCCCCAAGCTCCAGGCGTCGCACAGCCCCCAGACTCCAACCGCATCCGCATTCTTGGCACATCCATACCTTAGCATCCTGCTTTGTCAACGGAGATTTTTGACCTTCCAGGTCTGGTACCAGTGACAGGTGGCTTGCACAGCCTTCCTGCCATGGCGCTATCGAAACGCGCGGTATTCGGTTATTCTTGCGACTACTGTTCGCTTCGAAACATGACGCAAACTGGCCGCACGATACTCCTCTGACCATGGCAGCCAAGAGGCCGAAAAGGCCGGATATTGGTGAGAATCTCTTTCTTAAGACGCTGAATTTATCTTATCATGTGTGCTCTGCCATGGTCAACCGCTCAACACTGGTCCTGCGTTCCTGTTGAACGCAAGATCGACGGGAGTCCTCAGCTGAAAAATGTTGATCGCTGATTTGAGCTGCCCTTTACCCCAACATTCTTGACCTGCCAGCCCCGCGTTCCTGCATGCAATCCACGGCTCCTGTGTCTTAGCGCCATCCAGGACAATTCGAATGACCGGAATAATTACCGACGAGGCTGGGAGTGACAGGGCCAAGTGTCTCCATCCCAAGACGCCGACGCCAAAAGTCCGGGTAATATCCAGGAACACATCGTTCCTTGCAAAACGTTCCTCGATTCCAAATAATGTCGATGCGACGAGATAACGGTGCCTGTGCCTTACTGGATCGGTCCGAGAACGTAAACCACCCGCGACAAAACAAGCGACCTATCTTCACTTTGAAGCAATAATAAATATGCATACGTTTTAGATTATACAATGTTAATCTCGAGTTAGACACTAAGCCATTGCTGAACCATTGTAACCTTTCCCTACCAAAGCATCATAAACTACCAGGCCAACTTTAACTTGGTCTATCTGACTACAAGCCTATCTGAACTTCAATTGACCTTCACTTGATTTTATCAAGCGTCTCGATAGAAGTACATAGCCTCTTGACCCGCTCCCCGCCGCATTCGGCCGATCGTCGGCGCTACTGTTAAACGACGCAGCCTATAGAACGAGCCTTCCCCAGCAAAACCCTCGCAGTCAGCATTACCAACCATCGAAAAGGCCCAATTTCTTGAGTCGGTATGTGCGTAGCTTGTCCTAAGAAGGTGAATTTCGGATCACACAATGGTGCTTATTTTAAAAGTTGATTGGATGACTAATCGCGGCGGAACAACAGCTGCAACGGAGCAAAACGGACTTTCCAGAAATCCTATGTCTGCCCACGCAGTCATAGAGCTTTGTGGATGATACTGCCTTATTGTTTATCTAACTATGTACGCAAATTCTGGCTCTGATCAAGGAGGTTAAAGTCTTCATATGTGTATTGTGGCTCGTTCCATTTAGGGTGATAGTTCACATCTCAGCCATTGCACCTTGTCAAACCATCAGTCTGCGTAGACATTTGAATCTCGGGCCCGGACAGTAGAACGACCGGTTCAGCTTGACTTCTCAGTTTTTGAAGCAATAAGAGATTAGGGTCGAAGAGACCCAGAGTTTCTCTTAAGTGACGACGCGCTGCATTGCTTTACGCGTCGATCAATATAATTAGCGCATTCAACTGTGGTATTGGCAAAATACTAGAACGATATAAAATCACACGCTTCTTGTGAGTGACTGTAGCTGAATGGTATTCTGCTTTGTATGTGCCTTGTTCTATTTAGTTGTACATCAGCTCTTTGTTGAGTCGAACAGCTACTGTGACATGTTATCCCGTTCACTTAGGAAACTTAAGTAGCATCTGCAAGATCCTTTCATGATACATGACCGTGCATATGCTTTTATTTTGATCGACTGTTCGCGTACCTGTCGAGCGGACAGCTTCGACTATAGGAAAAAGACTACGCCGCACAGCACCCACACCATCGCGTCTTCTAGCCCGCGCCATTTCGCCTATGCGTCGACCCGGGGACCGCACATCTACATCCTCTAAAATCCATGCCATACAATGCAAACTTAAACCATTGTTCTAGTAAATGGACTTTAAGCACAGCGTTGGGTTTATTTGGTGCTACAGGGCGTTACGCCAAGCCATAGAGAACAATGCGCGAATGTCACACTAGAAGTAAGAGGTCAAAGGACTACATACACCCTTTGTACACTAACGTGGTAGTATTAGTCGTAGCTCTTACATATCTAACTAGTCTTCGAAGAATCGCTACCTCAATCTATATAAATCAGCTCCTCCCCGACTGCACTCTCTATCCTTTCTTTCCAGCTACTATCTCGTTCCACTTGACATCCTAGCAATAGACTTTTTTCCTGATATGCCTCTCACAAAAAATGAAGTGTTTATGAAACACTTCGGGGTCTCCGATCGTTCTGCGGCCAGCGATATGATTTACGCTGATAATTTCATACCAAGCCCGCCGCTTTCCGAATGGTCAACCCTCCAACTACCATACACAGCTCCCACACATCCCCCAATTCCTTCAATTGAGCAGATTGACCAGGCAAACAAAGATAGCAGCCTTCGAAGATTTGGATTTTACGAGGTTTGCCGGATTGGTGATTGCGTAGTAAAGAGATCTTCGCACGAAGTAATTTTACAGGTTAAATGCCCTATACATATTACGCCTACTAGAGAGTGTTTCTAACAATAATAACAGGAAGCCGAGAACATGTTATTCCTTGAGCAAAATTCTCAAGTTCAGACCGCTAAAGTATACGCTGTTTTCCGCCACCCAGACACCAATACCGGCAAAATCGAAAACTACCTAGTTTCGGAGTACATCCATGGCGAAACCATGACTGAAGAGCTGTTCAAATCTCTTAGTGTCACAGACCGCAGCATCTTCTGCAGCAGACTCGGGGAGCAACTGAAGTTGCTCAGGTCTGTCCCACCACCACAACCTGAATACTACGGCCGCATTTACCGCCAAGGATTTCATTATCATCTTAATCTCCTCGACCTCCGTAACCAGAGCATGTGGGGCCCCTACAACACATACGAGCAGCTTACATTTGCCATGTATGACGCTGCTGAGCTAAGAGAAGCGATCCTCCTCAACACACCAGAATTTTTGCCCGACCAAGTTGAATTCCTGGCTGAGTTCAAGTCCATCATCAACAGATCCAAAGGCCGAAAGCCTCTCCTTACCCATTTAGATCTAAAATGGGAGAACATTATCGTTCAGCCTGTCAAAGAGAATGGGGAGGTAATAGATTGGAAAGTTGTTGTGATCGATTGGGATTCGATGGGGTGGCTGCCAGCTTTCATGCAGGAAGCGTCACTCAATGAACGCATAGCAATGGAGGATAAGGATGCGAGAAGTGTATTCATTGAACAAATGTCTAATTTGTTCGAGGTTCATTACAAAGAAGAGTTTGAATTCTTCGCGAATGCCGAAGATTATACGTTCGTCTAGGTTATCAGTCATCTAAACGTGCCATTCAACTTTATCTGAATACCTGCCCATCTCTTTCACCATCTAGAAGCACTTCAAGACACAATGGTTACTCAACATGTTTAGTCCGTGATAGAAATGCCTTGTCTTTACAGTATATTACCCTCATTCTTGATCCACGTACCATCATCCGCAACCACCCAGAAATTTCAGCATTTCGTCAATCCATGTATGGAAGACTGTCTCTTGACAGAGCCCTGTTTTTGTTTGAACAGGTATTTTCAAACATGTATCTTCGAGCTTGTCACCTTTATTAAACCCATTACGCTTGTTCGAAGTTCTAAACCATCCTAGCTCCCTGAATTTGGTTCGTGGCGAGTATTGTCGAGTTCGACATTTCACTATGCCAGTTTTTGGATTTGGATAATAGGAATTGCAAATGTGGTGTTTGTCTATATCGCCAGTGACGTATTGATAAAGATGCAAGGGTTTATCTCCGTCTTTTCCCACGTAGACTAGGTGGTGCTCCTCAGTCCGATGTTGCGTCATTGTGTCAAGCGCAGGTTTTTTGTTATATCTGGGGGTTCAGCTGACTATCAAGCATGTGCGCAAGCAAATTGCAAATAGGATATACGCTACTACAAGTTATGCAAGTATAGATAGGGTTGATCTGTTTGCACTAGTCTGCTGGAAAATTGACAGGACTGCTAAAATGTATCTTATCAGGCAGCTCAGATGGGTTTGACAAGGATCAGGACAAGATTAACCCTTAATGTGACAAGTTCATTCGTCATTAAGAGTAGATATTCGCTAGTCTTGACTAAAGTTTGCATGCATTATAGAACATACAGTACACTAAACTCCTAGTCATGTGTATGGATGATGTCTTAGACAGTAGTCTGTGCCATGATAGACTTGGTTCAAGAGCAGATACTGGGCCACAACAATATAAGACACTTGACGTTAGTGTTTCAACGGGGCACATTCACGCTGACGAGGTTCCAAAACCATTTGTCACGAATACTAACAAATTCTGCGATTAGGATTCAGAATCAGTCTTGGAGTTGTGCTTTTCCTTGCAGTAGAAGGCCAAATATGACATGTTCAATCCTATATATACAGAATCTCAAATCTAAAAGCACAAAGTGTCATGTCCAGGAACCTCAGCTTGTGGCTTTATCGATTCAAGGTCACCACCATAAGCACCATAAAAATCCAGTAACTCCTTCTTCTATCCCTCTATCCTCCAACTCATATTGCAGTCTAGCCCCACCAACCTACTAAAGATATACAGGCTTGTGTGGCGGGGCCAGCCGGATGGGGCACAGAGCGGCTGACCGTGTCACTCAAACAGCCAGGCATTGTCAAACTCTGGGCGGTGCCCGACGACACAGTTGGGGGGTACGCAACCTACAAAGGTAGCTGCAGAACAACCAAATGTCCTGATGCAGGCAGCGAGGCGGCGGTAATGACTGTAGCTTGCGAGAACTGCAGGGACTATGGCCAAGGCTGCCGATGTGGGCCAATGGATGCTAGGATCGTAATGGCGGCTACTGGTCGAGCTGTAGCTGGAGCTGGAGCGAACGCTGAGGCTTGGGGAGGTGCTTGAGACTCTGAGCGCGGGCCCTTGTGTGTTAGTAGATCAAGGCCGCCCTGGCGGGACTTGGCTGCAGCTAGTCAACGACACTGCACCCAAACTCCAGTTGCAAGACTTCAACAAAAGCGAAATACAATGCTTCGCGACACGCAAGACGTTTTCTAGGTCTGTCAGGCTAAGACAGTAAGAAATTGATCCAGGATATCTCGGCATCTGGCGATGTCTTCCTGTGATGAAGACAACTAGCGCCCAAGGACCTCTTTATCGAGGATTACAGCCGCATTTCAGGCTGCCTTCTCGTCAAAGGCGATTTGGTAGGCAAAACTAAAGGTCCTTGAAGAATATTCTCTCTCTTATAATCCATGTAGAGAGGCCGCATGCTTGCCACCGGTCATATGTGTCCTTGCCGACGGATTAGGAACTGATGCCATGGCATTTGAAGGCCATGGCGGCGCGGTCTCACAATGTATATGAATAGTAACTGCTTGCCGCCCAACCAGAGTTCAGGAGTTGAGCAAGGTTTTTGTAGCATGAAAAGAGTTTCCCGCCTTTTTGCGCGTATAGCAACGTTTCTGTTCTCGAGGACAGAATTTTGGTCTTCCAGGCCACCTTTGCAGGTAGAGAGACCTCGTTTAGCCACTGCGTCAAACAGCGCATCGAGACCATTCATTTCCCTTATCTTGAGCAACTGTACTGGGTGTCAAGTTAGCGTCTCGACACGACGTATCACGATCAAGGCCCTTCCTCCGGTTGGTTTCTCCGAAAAATCAATACTCGAGCAGTACTGAGAAGACTGCCTCAAAAGGAATCGTGATATGCGCAGTACCAATTACTCTGGGGTCAAATTCAACTTGGTCATATCACTCATTCACCAAAGTGCAGCAGGTAGAAAGAAACTGTTGTTCACGAATAAAATTTTGCAAATCTTAAGAAAAGGCGATGAGCAGAGTAGATGGGCTACACTAGGCTGTTCTCTATCGAGATTCCCTTAAATGTCCTAATAGTAATGTCAAATACATCAAAATAGCTCAGTAGATCGTGGTTACAAGTGAGAGTCCTTCTCAGAACAGCCCAAAATATGCTTGAAAATAAAAGCGACAAGAGAGCACAAGACAATAACGTTGTTTTGAGACCCCTCATCGTACTAGAATAATCTAATAGTACAAACATTCCATTAGAATTTAGAAGGATCGTGTTTTCGGACAGTAGAAGAACTTCACAATAAGGGGATAGGAACTGATTTTGTCGGGACACAGTCCTTATAATATAATTCTCGTGAAACCCTCGCGCAGGTTTTCAGAGTGGTTGAAGTGGAACTATTAAAAAGGGTGAGCAAGGAAAGCAAAGAAACGAGAGGTCGATTACGAGCATCTTCATGGTTCTGATTGTGTTAGAGAAACAATCTCGATCATAGAATTCCGCTAGCGCCGAGATTTTAGAGTGGTGATGGGTCATTGGCCACTGTTTCTGCTTTAGGTTTGAACTCCGTATAAGCCTGGTTCCCTGGATATTACTTGCAAGCCTGGTGGGACGCTAGAGACTTCCACGCATTATAGCCGCCGCTACCGCCAGCACATATTTTTTTATGAGAAGAAAAAGTGACAGGGACCCCTAGGATTCTTCTTGGTAGTTGTCAAGGGGTTTCCTTTCTGGGCCAGCTTCCCTTTACCAGAGAAGCCGTTAAAGGATGATTGGACCGGGCAAAATGTGACCCTCAGCACCCCTGCCACCATCATATCCACTCTATCAACGGCTTTTCGCTCTTGGATAAGATAAGTGCAGGGACGGGTTCATTCCGCTTCCTCCTTATACAGCCCGTCGGCCCGTCCAAAAAGCATGATTAATCTGGTCTCCAAGGTAAAGTTAGGAAGATCCTTTGTTATTCAGATGACTACATTGAAGGGCAACGCTCTACTATCGTTTAATCCTTCAAAATATCACGCACTGGGTGATCAGTCCATTTCAAGGTTGATCCAGCATAATTTATTTCATTCAGATCTTGCAACGAGATCATGGCGACTGAAGCGAAGGGAGCAGTTGGTGATACATCGCATGTGAATACACCTCTCAACACACAGAAATCTACGTGTTGGATTCAAGTCGCGGCCAGCTTCTTCCTGATGTTTAATTCATGGTCAGTATCCTGTTCATGTACAAAAGCACTTACTGAAGACTATGAAACAGGGGTCTCATAAATGCATTTGGCATTTTCCAGGAATACTACGCCTCGTTCGAGCCTCCTCTTGCAACATCGTCCTCGATATCGTTGATTGGAACTTTGCAGATCTTTCTACTGCTGATTTGTGGATCTGCAACAGGGTCCTTCGTCGACAAAGGCCATGCAAGAAAAATGACCTTTTCCGGCTGCGCTCTTTTAACCCTTGGGTTGCTCTTCACATCGTTTAGTGGAGAGTTCGCCTTTCCTTATCGTCCTGTGTACTACCAGGTTCTCCTATCGCAAGGAATTCTGCCAGGCCTGGGTATGAGTCTCCTCCTCGTTCCATCGACAGCAATTGTTTCCACATACTTCACTCATAACCGCGCCCTTGCCGTCGGGCTGGCGAACACGGGTGCGTCAATTGGTGGGATCATATATCCCATTCTTACTCGTCGCCTTCTGGCCAGTGTAGGGTTTAGCTGGGCTATGCGAGCCATTGCGCTTGTTGTTCTTGTAACCACCACCATCGGCGGTGTTCTTGTACGCCAGCGTACTGAATTGACTCGGAACCCAGCCAAACGAACACTGTATGAATTTCGTTGTTTGAAAGAACCAGCCTACGCCTTGTTCATTGTGGGCGTTTTCTTCGCTTTCGCCGGCCTCTACATACCCTATTTCTACGTTGCTGTCTGGGTGCGCGAAACAGCGTTTCCTATGCACGGCTTGAACGCCTATTATTTGCTGAGTATCATCAACGCAGGAGGGCTGGTTGGCCGTATAGTACCTAATTTCTTTGCGGACAAGTTTGCCTCAGGACCGGTGCTTACTCAAGCCTTTGCGGCTGTTGCTTGTGGTGCGCTCGCAGCAGGCTGGACTTACATCGAAACATCTTTCGTGGGTCTCATTGTCTGGCTTGCCGCATATGGATTCGTCAGTGGCTGCATCATCAGCCTGATTCCAGCTAGTGCGGCAACATTAACACAGGACATGAGCAGACTTGGTGGCCGGCTGGGAGTGTTATTCGCTGGCAATGCTGTTGCAAGTTTGGTTGGCAATCCAGTTGCAGGTGCAATCCTACGTAGCACCGATGCAAGTTGGCGGGGTCTTGCAGGCTACTGTGCAGCATTCAATTTTGCGGGTGGTGCTCTACTCGTGGTGTGTTGGGTCTTGAATGTTCAGAGTAAAGGCAGGCGGTAGCGCTATTGGTTACATATTGCAGGTTCGATTGACAAAAGTCCCACTCTGCGGAAAGTCCAGTATGTGATGTTCTACCAGCCCATTCAAAAGCATTTTTGCGTGAGTGTGTGGGGGGCCAAGACCCATTGAACACTATGATACATTGCTCGCGGCAAAATCTAACATGATGACAATGTCGCAATTCTGGATACACGTAGGCCCTAACTCGTCTCGTCAATGCAAGACATTTTTGGCCTGACAGTGGCGTGGCTCGCATCTACTATGCTTGACTCTTTGCAGGGTTATCCTAGGTATGGGAATGAGCCGTGATATATGATGTATTGTCTTGCTCAAAGTCGGACCTGCTGCACGATGCGACGAGCCCTTGCGCTGTGGGACGACCATCCACCGCGACGCCACACGGACCGGACCGGGCAACCCAGAATGGGCGTCGCGCTCCCCAAGTTTCTGCATCCGGTATGCCCACGGACCACGTGATGGCCTCCTTCGCCGACGTGAAAGGCCTGTGACCAACACGCTGCTCGATTCAGATCTATCACCGAGGTCCGCCCGCAAGCGCGAAGGCCCTTGTTGCGACCTACCTTTTATGACACAGTCACGCAGCTTGGTCGAACGCACCTACCTCTTCGAGCCCATCCATCAGGAACACATTCATTAAGAACTTACGCTCCGCTCCGAGAATTAGCAATGCTTCTTAGCTTGACGTTAGAGGAATGGGTTACTCTATTAAGTCTCGTATCATCTACCGTGGTAATTTGTTTTGTGATCTAGTGCGGAAATGCTCCGTGTTTTGTTCATGAAGGCATTGTTTCGACCCGAAGAATATCAGGCTTAGGAGCCAAGACAGCACGCAATTTAACTATAAGATCGGAACGTCCTTGTGCATCATCAAGTAGTTGGCTGTCGCTTCTGACTGTGTCCTAATCAACCTCTACAAGCGCTTGCTATCCTCAAAAGTAGGCATGGCTGTGGTTGAAAAGGTTGTCGCTGATACGATCAACGGTAGAAATGATAAAGCTGTATCAGGGATTGAGGAAGAGGTGGATCTGGTCATTATCGGAGGCGAGTCTTTTCTAACAACCGCTTGAGTTCGCTTTCTCTAGAAAGCCCCTTGAAAATCATTGTGTCTGACAGATAATCAGCTGGTCCGACAGGGCTTCTGTCCGCTCTCCTTGCACGACAGCTCGGCTTAAGCATTTGCGTTCTTGATGCCAAAAGCGGCCCATTACAAGTCGGCGGTGCAGATGCCATTACGGCGCGTACACAGCAGTATCTGGAGGTGGCTGGTAATGTTGACGACGGCAACGACGGAGATGCAGGATTGCTTGGAGAGTTGCTAAATAATGGAATTAGATGTAACAGTACGTTTGCGACGAAACTTCGAGAAGTAGATGTTGCCAACTAAGTTTGTGATAGCGAGCACCACTTACGTGGATGGCCAGGTTACATCTCGTCAAAGTCAATGGTGGAATGGTATCCCGCATACATTCTACAACAGCTTTTTGATGATCGGGCAGCCCTTCATCGAACGTCATTTAGTGTCGCGGATAGGCATTCCCATCAACTATTCAGAGCCTGCGCTCTCGTTCTCCTCCTCTGCATCAACCCAGGGAGTCACCGTGCGGACGCCGAAACGTTTGATAAAAGCAAGGTATTGCCTGGCAGCCGATGGCGCACGCAGTTTTATGAGAAATGAGCTAGGAATCGGGTGGGAAGGTACAAAGCCTAACATGATATGGGCAGTTCTGGATTGCTGGATTGAAACCACATTTCCAATCTGCACAGAAGTTGTGACTTTAGAGCTAGAAGGCGAGTCAAGAATGGCATGGATTCCACGGTAGGCATTTCGGAACTTGACAAGGCCATTAACTAATGCCCTGATGTACAGGGAACGTGGCATGCAAAGATTCTACGTATTACTTGATGGCGACATCACGTTGGAGAAGACCAAGGCGTCAGTGCGGCGACACATGGCACCGTATGCGGTCGACTTTACGCACATCGAGTGGTTTAGCAAATTCGAAAGTTCGTCATCGCTTCTCAATGTAATGGGATCTATATTGAAAGCCAAGCTGACGGATGTAGTCAAAGAGCGCGTAGCGACCACATTCATGCATCCGACTCCCCAGGGACCCTTTATTCTGGCCGGCGATGCCGCGCACGTGCACTCGGTCAACGGTGGACAAGGCATGAACACTGGGCTTTCGGACGCCTTTAGTCTGATCTGGCGTCTGTATTTCTCAATCAAGTGTGTAGGCAACCCTGCGGAAACACAGAAAGAGATAGTTGTGAGTTACGATCTGGAACGGAGAGCTACTGCTCAAGGAGTCATCGATGTTGCTTCGAAGCTGGTACGCAGTACAAATGCAGAGGCGAAATACTATGTCCAGCTCATTGAGAAAAACGCTGGATTCATCACTGGTATGGGAGTCGCGTACAACGGATTGAGTTCACCACTAGTAAGAGAGTCAACAAGAGGCATTTTTGAAGCTGGGAAGCGCTGCCCGGACCTTTGGTTGCAGGACTTCAGATCGAAGATCTCGAGCCGGTTATATCAGAAACTACGTTATGGACGGTATGTTCTATTGCTGGTTGGGATAACCATATCCATAGAGTTGGAGAACCGACCTGAATTCTTATCTGTACTACGACTGAGGCCGCTCCAGCCACTTGGCGTAGGAACTGAAAGAGTGGAAGACATTACTGATGAACAGCTGGATTTGACCAACACTTTTGGGTGCTCATGGGTAAAACTACAAGAGAATTATGCTGTACTAGTAAGGCCAGACTGCTATATTGAATACGCTGCAGATATGGAACTAGTTATGCAGCATATTGAGAATCGGTTGCCTGGCCTAATCCACGTCCGTAAGTAGGGACTGGAGAATGTTCATCAGCAGAGAGCATTATTTAGACATCAGTCGTAAATTTAGAATGTAAAAGTATTTAACCCTGATCCATAAGGGAGCTTACTTCGAAGGGCCAGTCATTAACATAAGCAGGAGAAGTGGTACACCAAATGGCAGAGTGAAGAAGTCAAGAAGTCACGAAAGCGGGCAAAAGTACTGTAACCGAAGCATAGCATACAGCAGCAATGAAAACTGACCTAGTTTCATACCCTTGCATAACCAACCTAAATCGATCTCTGAAACATGCTCTAAGGTCACTATCTGCCTTGGACACGCTCTTGTGAAGTGTTGCTCTCCAATTTGCCTGGCGCTTTAGGGCGCGACCAACTATGACCAATCAAGGCCATTCAACTCCACCATGAACGTTGGCCTATATCAATACACTAATCTAAGCCCTCGGTAGCTCCTACATGCAACCAAGGAGCTTTGAGAAATAGATTAGCAAGCCTGATCTTGCGAGCTCCCTACTGAAAATCACATAGCAATCTATCTTTGTCAGAATATTCAGGATCCTCGTTTGAGAGGCAACCTTAACGAAGAAATCTCGTACTTCTTGTCAACAGTAATTCAATTTGCTGCTAGGTTATTGTCTTAATGCTAGCGAGTAGTCTGCTCCTAAGTGATTTTGCTCGGCGCATACGACGCCTGCAATCGCTTAAATAAAACCTGCGTTGTGCTTTAACTTGAATACTAGTCAAAAAGGGAACGAAACTGCGTAAGAGAACAATGCTGACACAGAGAAGACCAAGACGAACTGGAAGATTCTGGGAGCGAAGGCTTGGCTTAGTCGTCTTCATTTCGTCCTCCTTCTAGACCAACGCGATCGTGCTGATGGACAATAACATCTAGAAAGCGACTAAACAGCTAAGAAGCAAAAGATCTTTTGTATAGCATAACTAGACAAGGAACATTATTGTCCATGGCGTGGCCAGCTGTCACAGACCGGTTCTACTGTGAAAAGTGGTATCGTATCATTCTAATTAAAAATAGAAATGTAAATCCAGCCTAGATATTCGGTGTTTGAGGCAATGGGATAGAGAGATATGGTAAATTTAGGCCATCGTAGTTAAGCTTTCTGAAGGAGCAAAACGACGTTATTTGAGTACCGAATTTGGTTTGGTGTCACCTCATGCGATTGTTTTCAGCTGAATCCGACAATTATGATCTCCTTGTCGTGTTTAATTAATCATCTTTCATGTAATTACACTGAGGCTAGTGGTACCGGCTTACAATTCTGCCGACACATTTCTTTCCTCCAGTTAATACGCATATCAAGCACGATTATGAGACAGCTCTATACGTTCTAGCTACTGTAGCAGGTATAGTCTAGATAAGTACGATGAATTCTACCTATAGGTATTGAATAAACTAAAACTAGCTCTAGTATAAGGGAGACTACTTCCTAAGATAAGGATTGTCTATCAAAAGTTATTTAAATATTAATAGCGTAGATTCATGGCCTGAAGCTTATAAATCCTAGTAAAAGGTCGCCTGATAATATGTTTTATAAACCTGTTCTCTTTATTTTAGCGTCTTTAGTACCTACTGTCAAGTTCTATATAGCTAAGGGCGTTCGCTGTGGTGGCCTAGGTAGAGATGCGATTACCGCGTATCCCGCACTCAGCGTCCGGTCCGATCAGGACAACTGCGGCGACATCAAAACCGCAATTATTTTTCGGCAATAAGAGTTATCGCCATCAGTTTTCACACTTCAGAAGGGCGTTCCGCCATGCGGATATAACAACAAACTCCACCTTTACGGACGATATGGAGACATATAGGATTACCACAGACGTAACGAGAATCAATGGCTTGGGCGTTGCTATCAAGTGTCAAAAAAGAGTAAGAGTTGCTTTACTGTTGGTGTGTAGTGTGGCTTCGGAGCTGAGACCTGGAAGTGCCATCCCAAACATGCGGGAGGACCTTGCGCGTATCTTTAAGTATTTGGCTACGAGAAAGGGAACTTCAAGGATCCTTGAATTGTTTCCTTCGCCCACACTTTGTTCAACGTTCTTTTGTGCAAAACAATTCTTTTCAGTTGTTTTGGATTCAATATGTGCAACGCAAATGATAAAGCTGCTTGATCAGCAAGACACCTAAAATAACAATCGTAAAGGCATCTTATTGGGGGACACATAATGCATCAACTCCCCTGAAGTGGTATCTCACAGGTCGCCTTTCCACACCGACAGATACTACATCTTTGAAAGAGGTTATATGGTGTTCTCAATGCTCAGGTGAACAATCGCTGTTGTTTCTATACCTACGGCTTACCACTATTAGAACAATCATGAATCTATTCCCATAGCCTATTATATGATGGAGTCCCTGGCAAACGCAGTCATATTGACTATGGCTTCTCTCCGGACAATACAAATCGCACAGCTGTAGTTGATGCATAATCATATCAACGACAACGCGACAGACTGTGATTTGACTTTTCGCTGACACGTGGTGGTGGGGAAGTATTGCCATAATTGTCATTGATGGTGGGGCAAATACTCCTTAGAGGCCCCACTCAACTGATTCATCGTTTACAATCACCTAGCGGTTTATCATGTTGATTGCGTGGTCCTACAGGTGACACAGGATGCGGGTCATCCCGCAGTGTCAACTCCCGAGCCCCCACTTAAGTACCTTAATTAGTTGGAGATTAGGCTAGTACCCCAAAGCACATACGGGGTCTTTCCACGAAAGAGTCATATGCCGACGTCTGTGACAACTAAATACGGCTGTACGGTTAAGGTTTCATTCAGTTGTTCATCACCGATTTTCACTTCTTAATTCATGGCAAACGCAATTGTGTCAGGTATGCAGTGGAAATTCTTCTTCGCATCGTTACTTTTGGGGCTGGGCTCTACCCAAGGACTTGTTCCTATGATGCGCTTCGAGTGCTCCCAGCTAGTCATTGATCGTATAGACCCGCTGGTCAACGCAGGAACTGTACCGTCGCCACATCTCCACCAAATCGTCGGAGGCAATTCTTTCAACGCATCCATGGACCCCAAAACACACGATCTTCCTACAGCCTCTACATGCACTAGTTGCACGTTTTCAGAAGACTTCTCCAACTACTGGACGGCGGTCTTGTATTTCCGAGCTCGAAATGGGACTTTTAAGCGCGTCCCTCAATTCGTGAGTGAAGGTCTTCGTGGTAACGGTGGCATCACTGTGTATTATATCCCATCAGCCAACAACCAGTCTACGGTTACCGCCTTCAGACCGGGATTTCGCATGCTTGTTGGAGACGCCACGGCAGATTCTCCTCGCGCGGCGCGGAAGGTGTGTCACCGGTGTATGCCATCATCGGGAGATAATAGTAATATCAACTGCGGATTTCCTGACAACCAGACGCTACCCGAGCGCTTTTGTGATGGCGGAATACGCTCAGTCATCACATTTCCTACCTGTTGGGATGGTACGAACTTGGACAGCCCGGATCACATGAGCCACCTGGCGTACGCAACAGGTTCAGGAGCCAACGATGTAGGCCCGACCGGGACCTGTCCAGCAACCCATCCAGTAATCATACCTCAAGTAATGTATGAAGTCATGTGGGATGTAGGTTTGATCATTCCCTTGTCCTCATCTTCTTCGTGAGTTGTGGGCCAATGCCTTTGGGCGTACAGGGCCGGTCGCCTCGATGATGCAACGAACTTGAGTGACATTTGAATCGCCTTTGACAACATTGTTTGACTAATATAATAAATTTTGTAGACTCGAGGCTTCAATGATAAAGATTTATGGCCAGAAGATGGCTTTCAGCCATTTGTCTATAGCACTGGCGATCAGTAAGACATATTCCTGAGGGTGCGATTCGCACGCGACTGTCAACTCTAATTATATTGCGCAGGCATGGATATGGACAGCACGGAGATTATGTCTTTGGTTGGAAAGACGATTCTCTTCAACGTGCCATGAACGCTCGGTGTAATGGCGACGCATGCGACGTGTTAAAAAGCCAGACTCCTGAGGATGCGATGAAATGTACCATCCCGCAGACCGTCAAAGAGAACGTCGATGATTGTAAGCCACAGCACCAAGACCTCTTCAGGGAGGCTTAGTAAGAATAATGCAGCTGACAACATTCCAGGGCTTGGTGCTCTTCCAGGCAGAGATGCAGATATAGCGAAAGAGTACAGAGATAAAGGGTTGGACCAGTAAATTTATCAACTGTCTAGTTCTAGTTTCAGTGTATGGAAAACTGCTAGAGGGTGGCAATCTATTTATATATTAAGTCTTATTATCCTCAAATATTCCTATATACCCCTCTTTATCTAATACACCTAGGGATAGGGCTATTATAGTATAGTCTCTATTCTTCTACAAAGTTAAAAACCTACTAGCTTAGCTGAGTTTATACTCAAGTTTAGGAATAATGTTATCTATCTAGATACACATAGGTAGGTAGGAATCGATAGTTATCTAAGGAAAGATTTTAATAATATCTATCTACATCCCTACTCTACGGTGAAAGCACTTTATTTTTATGCGTATATATTGAATACATTATATACTAATGAGTCGTGCTTCAGTTAAGTTTAGAGGCACGTATCCAACAAAATGTAAGACTCCGAAGGAGAGGGCCCGATTTCTAGAGTAGACGGATGATACATGTGGCAAGGGTCGCAACTGGAACGCTCTACCAGATATATGGATGCCTTTGCTCGATGTAAAAGAAAACAAATTCCTATCATGGAATTCGCGTGTTCACATGTCTTCAAAAGCGTTATTGTGAACCCAACTAGTGGACCCGCGTCCACCGCTGTTGAGCTGTAACCTTGCCTGTCAAGTTCAACGAACTTATTGCCTTTGCTGCGGTTACTATTACAATGGCCATTCTGACCCCTCCTCTCAGCCGCTGCGATTTGACTAAGAAGATTAGCTTCAATAGGCTGAGTCATCGGGCATCTAATAAGTGGTTCTTCATCAGGGTGGGCTCAGACTTGCTGTATATCTTAAGCAGCGTAACGACAATTGCAGAATCCTTAAGAATAGTAGATCAACACGCAAAAAGCCACTATGAAGATTGCGAACATCATGCAGAGAATTTAGAGGCTCGTCCATGTAGTCCACACCAGGCTCTAGAGCATTCTGGATTGGTTGAGAATAGGCCTAATTTTGAGAAAGAGATAACGGACGTATTTTAAAAGTATCGCAAAATCATGATGAGACCAGGTAACCACTGGGTTAGGCTAGAATCATAGGTCATTAAGGATAGAGGTGTCATAAAGGAGACGGAGAAATCAGAGCGAGTTTTGCAGTAAGCAAAGGATGACTCTCCACTCTCACACGACGAAAGTGCACATGCTTACGCCAAAAGGTAGGGAACACTCACTATGGAGTTTAAATCTATCGAAGCCGTTCAAGTCTCGCACGATTCATCTACGGTCGGCGCTTTCTAAGTAATGCATTGCCAAGCACCTTAGATATATCCGTGCAAACAATATCAAGAACATGTGCATTCAGATGGAATGTGAAGGACTTCAAGATGTTGACTGCACGCTTCAACGTTTGGACAAAACCACTGCTTATTTCGAGATCTGGAGAAGCGGTAGTTCTCGCTCTAAGGCTTTGATCGGGTTACACAAAAGCTCTGAACATAGATTGCGTGATGAGGTGTACTGTTACTTGAACGAACTCTTTTTGCATGATCATGACTGGATCTTCCATACCTAACCGCTTCCTAAAGGCGTTTGACACGCTTCTCGGCATGAAGTTCACGTCCTCGATCGCTTGCGCAAGAAGATCAAGCTCGTTGCTGAGCTGGAGATCGATGTTGTCTGTGAAGGAATATCGGCAGGCAACTACTTTCCAAGTATTATCCATAGTTACGATCATTTCTTAAAAAGGACGTTTATTGCTAGCCCTCAGACAATATCAACTACGCCACACCATGTTCAAAGTAATATGTGAGCTGGAATGTCGGGACTAAATGAAATCCCTCATCTCCTCACGAGACAGCGTCTTATGCTTTATCCTCTCGAAACAAGAAGCAATCCAGTCAGCCTGGAAGAATCATGAAGAAGGAAGACCATAAGGAAAAAGAGCAAACGCTTAAGAAAATGGGTGCAAAAGACAAACTGGAACAGATTACGATGACCCTGATTATCGCAATAAGTTTATGCTGGACTGCATATTGGGCCTGGTGGGTAGGTTAGGTCCGTAGTGCGGATTTAGAGTACATTTCTTTTTCACTTAAGGTTAAAATACTTAATCACGCTGATCATTGGTAGCTACTACCCACCAAAGTTAGGGAAGGTTGCATGTATGGTCTTTGTTTCCTACTCTTGGTATGCTTGAATTCCTAGCTCTTATCTGGTACGGCTTACAAGCTAGAATCAAGGAGCTATGGTATACTGATATGACTATATAACTTTGCGGGCCCTACGTTATTATTAGCCTACGTTAGGTCCCCTCTAATGTCTATATCCTTTCTTCTCTCTTAATTAATAAGCGCCCACAGCCTTTTCCACAGGTTTGGAAGAAGATAGGCTAGAATTGATAACGTGGCAGTTGGCTCTATAGATAAGTTAAGGATTTTAACGAGAGTACTTATCAACGTTTCTTAGAATCCGACAGGTTACAATAGCACTCTTTCTTGCCAATGGAACCTTTCGGCAACTGCCTATGGAAAGCATTTTGACGCCTAACTTAATGGGCTAGGATGTTCTGGGTTAGAGTTTCCCGCAATCTCTAAATAACCAAGCATGCTAGAACAATTATGAAAGTTAGAAAGCATTCCAGTGAAACGTGCAACACCTGATGCATATGTGCTTATACAAAGCCAAAAGATCTTGTGTGGTGTACGGCTATGCTCTCGGTTCAGTCAAGAATTTGTGTGGCGCCCGGGTAATTCCGAATGGCACACCGAATGCGAAGTAAACCCCTACCCCTTACCCATTTGCGAGACGGCTTTCTGTCCAGCCCGCGCAATGGGTGGACTCCGCGACGTCTTGGCCTGGCACGCGGGTTGGTCACTCTCGAGCGAAGGCGCTTTCCCCGCCTTCCCCCACATGTCTTGCATGTCAGCTTGCTTGAGTCTCGCAAATTAAGTTTCGTATAATTTCCAGCGCTCCGGCCCCTACTCACCGTTTCCCCACAAATTCGAGATACTCAAGTTTTACGACGCATTGCTGACTCCTTTCACATGCACCTACAAACCAAGCACAAAGTTCGGAACCTGCCATACGGGTTGAAAGCTTCATCGGTGATTATACTGCCCGAATTATGAGTCAAGACCCTCTTGGCTGGATCCGCACACTCGAAGATGGCGACTCGGAATGTGCGTAGGTTCCGGAACGCACACTTCTCGTTAACGGGAATGGTCAGCCGCATTGCAGACGCCCAAAGCGAGAGAGAGACGAACATGTTGTGCCTGGCATATTTCGACCATCCCATTGTGAACTTGAAAGGTTACATGCATAATGAAAACTGACGATGACACTCAGCCACTGGTTCTTCATGCTATTGATTTTTTCTAACGCTACTGCTAGACACAGGTCTGCTTCGACGTGCTCAGAGCGGTTTCGCTGGTCTCAGTGTTTGCATTGGCGTGGTCATTAATGCATACAAATCGCGGCTCAGAACTTAGAAACCTGTACACTAGGTCCATTCATGGGCGGTTACGATTCCAACACAATTCCAGCTGCATGGAAACATTAATTTGCTTGAAATATATGGGTAGGCTAATCGGGACGTATCGCATAGACAAGATTTTGATATACATAGAAGACGCACGGATGTATTGTGAACTTGCTTGAGGGGGAGTGGTTACCGAACCCAATAAACTCACTCGCAACTCCAAGGAGATCAGCACTTTGAAGAGCATTTTTGAGCTCCCACGTTCCGACTCGCCCTGGCAGCTTGGCGGCTCGGCGTTCTGTGAGCTATCTATGTGCGTAACTAGGGCAGAAGAGTGTAAGGCAGATGAACATGCAAATGTATCTCAGTTGGGGTATAGTGATGCTTTCTCGTTCAGAAAATGGACTGCATGACGTCTAGGAAAATTCGGGTCCTATTCATCTCGTGGAATTCCGCCGATAGCTTTTAGCAATGCAAATTAGAACCGGTGAACCATCTATATAAGGATTTCGTAAACCTATCTCCCAAACTACAGCCATACGAGACCTGAAACCCGTGTTAAAATGCACGTAAATTCCGCCGCTATCCATTTGCCACTTTACTTTTTTAAATTTTCACTTAGAAAGCCTATAATCGCTGTCTACAGTTCGCGCTTTTCGTCCGTACCTTCTAGTTTAGTGTTTTAAAAGTCCTGCACACGCTGTGTACTGCCCTATGCGTGAAACAAGGTACTATATTCTACTGTTCCAACCCCTTATCCTATCTCTATAATCTTAATCTCTACCCTTAATCTCTTTCGTTAACCTCCAACCTTGATATATGCCTCCTTGATCTCTGCCTAGCTTAATTAATAGCTCGGTTAACAGCTTCATAGATGGCTCGTTGACAGCCTGATTAAACGCTTGATAGATGGCTCGTTGCAGCTTTATAAACAGCTCGATACATGCCTAGTCAACATTTTCCAAGTGAATGCTTACAAATAACATTACTCCGCTGGCCCATTCACTAGTATGTTACTTAACTTGAATAGGATAGAGTAAGTAAAGTTGTGAATTCTACGGTATTGAGTCTTTGAGAAGTATCTTACGAGCCTCTTGTGCTATCAGCCCTTCTGCAGCTCTATCGCCTCTGCCGTCTCGTCTGCTAGACGATTCTATCGTTCGCGGTATTGTCGCAAGTTGAGCTACAATGCCTCTCGACCTCTGAGGGTTGAGATTTTACCCATAGCCATACAATACTGGATCAGATACTTTGACTTCTAGCCCTGAAACACGGTCAGAGGGGTTCAAATTCATTGTCCTCTCGCGCTAGTGAGAAATTAGTAGATTGATCATGTCCTGAGCAGACCTTTTGTACTTCCTGATTCGGTAAGCAGCTTGCAGGTTCCGTGATAGAGGAGCCTATCCAGATAAAGCCGAAGAGGGATTGCGTCTCTTTTTCTCGAAAACAGCCCGGCCGTAAGAGAGATAGAGACTATTCCCCTATCCTCGGAGATCCAACTATCTATATTCTTATGTTGTTTTTAGAGAACCTTTACGTCGACCTTGCAAAACCCTTGATATATTATCCTCCAATTAGTCGAAATTTGTATGCAGCGTGAAGGGTAACGTAGCGCAATAGATTGGAATACTATTTGTAATTCGAAAATAGATGATTATATGCTATTTCCAAGTCAAATCTAGTCTTAGCTTACAACTGACTAGGTTAGTTGATTTTGGCTCATTACATCAGCGGAATCTTACTTACCTTAACCTCTGTTCATGGTTGCTTGGGCTTGTTTATGATTAAAATTTAGGTGCCTTAGGCTATAGATGGCCAAAATCATGGTGTCCTAGGCTGGCCATGCTCGACTCTCTTTTGGTTCCTTGTCCTGATTCTAGTCCCCCACCAGTACAGCTTAACTTGATGAGCCTGATTTCAGGCCGAGCTTGTGATCTTCTTTTGGAGATTTTGATCACGTGTTTTGGGGAAAGGGCCCCACTTTAGACCCCTTAGAAGGAGCCTGATCTTGGGTCTCTTGTTAGATAATGCCTAGTTTGTGATGTTTTCACTTCTTTCACAGGTTGGCGAAAGAGCATGCGCAGGCAAAACTTCATGCACGGATTAGAGGCTGCAACACGTCAAATTGCAGTATACGTTGGCAAAGTGGTGATTAGGACGGCACCCTGGAACAGTCCAAGGAGGTGTTGTCCATAGTAGTGCCAGTGTAAAAGGATGAGCTTCAGTTGATGTAAAGGCAACTCTGAAGAGCAGCCTAGTTTCTAGGACACTGCAGATCTTCAGAGCCGCTCGTGATCCTAGGAGTACTCTCATGGGCGAGCCATGCTCCCAGTAGAGGTGAGCTCTGCGAAGAAATACACCGAGAAGAGAAGTTTGCCGAGGAGCGACAAGCTCGTAGTAGAGAAAAGATCCCTAGGGGAAGAAATATCTCTGTCGGCTGCTGTAGAGCTTTCATGTCCCGGGGTTAATAGAGGACCGTATCCGACTCTGCACAGAGTTCTCGTTTCGAATTTACCATTTACCGTATGCTTCCTCAAGTGGTTGGCCTTAACCTGCCGTCTTTGCGCCGTCAGTGGTCGGCGGAAGTGGTACTACTCCCCGAATCCTGCTGCTAGCTTCGCCATCGCATCGAGCAAATATATCGAACCTGCGACAATCGTCCACCCCCTGCCCCAGTGACGGATAGCACAAAAATGGTCCCCGTTATAATCCTCACCGTCGATTCGTGGGACTTGCATGTGTAGAGCCCGCGACCACGAGAACGAAATTTACTAGGTCGACCTACGAGCCAAGATTGCAATTGCCCAGAGGTCTACTATAGCTACACTGCTTTGCAAGTATCCAATCTGCATACTAGTTTTATCGAAGGTCTGAAATTATGCGCCGCAGCGCCCTAGGTCAACATTATACAATAATAACACTTGTATGAATTCATATATGCTGGCTAATACCTATCTTAAGTATCGGCAATTTAAAGGTTGTATTATAACAAATGCTATCTACTGACGCAGACTACACATATATACTCGCGACAGTCGCAAAGGGTAGTGATGGTTTGAAGGTCGTTGTAGTTGGCGCTGGGCCGTCAAGCGCTGATTGCACAATATCATTCGGGATGTTGGGTTATGCAAAGCCATTGTCCTGTGTTGGATTCCGCGGGAAGTTCTTTTAAAGCCGTTAGCCAGCATAATCTCAATAGGGAGTAGAGTAAAGTAGAGGAGGGGCTTACCAAGTTTGTTTGTTCAATGTACAACCCATCTTTTCCTTTGAAATAACCGCCGTAATACTTACCAGACAAGATGCAGTCATTGAGGATACTTTGAACAGCATTCTTACAACTACCACGACCAAGGTCGTATGAAGCATCAGGTCGCACAACAATGAGCTGATTGTAGTCAGCCTTATTAGGAGCGCCGCCGGCAGTGACGCAGACAGTGCCGTTTGCAGAAGGGAAATCCGTCTTATCGCCGTGCTATTCATATTTGATTCGTTGTCTGAAAACAATAAGTTGAAAGATTTGAGAGAGCAGACTTACTACTCCATCGACAGCCCACTTGCAGATCTGGTCGGCGTTGCAGGCAACCTTAGTGATAAAGTCATCCATGGAGGCGCCCTGCAGGATGTACTTTAGTGTGTCTTCTTTTGTCGGCATACCCTGCCCTGCAAAGAATTCGAACTCTTGATTGCAGGTTACTTTGTCTACTATAAGTGTGTCGTTGTCGCCGGGGCGCGCTGGAATTTGACTGCCTATGCTGATCGAGTCCACGCCGTTCGGGACCCCACGCGGACCCGGGTTAAACCATCCAATTAACGCTGCCATGGTTATGTGCTCGACAAAGTTAAGAGCAATGCGAAGATAGCCTCGTGTATTGGGTAACAGAAGATATCCATCCAGATGCTCTCTTGTGGTGGCCGAAGTGTGAACGGTCATGATGCGGTAGCCGTGTTCCGTTGCTAGCTGGTCAACAAGTGCACTGAGTCGAGCATTGAACTGCGCAATTCTTTTGTGGAGTCCAAACCACTTAAATGGGTCCTGGGAGTTGTAACCTATCATGGGAATGTGGCCAGCAAATACCTGGGCATCAGGGTCACTGTCAAAGATATCGTGTATAAGGCTTGTGTAGCGGTCAGGCCAGTGGTCCAAATCCACATCATATAGCACGTCGATAGTTCCGGCCATCAAAAGGATGACCTTGTTTCGAGTATATAAATCAGGAGACCTAACGAAATTGTCGTGCAATTCATCGATGGTTGCTATTTTGTAGCATTCATGGAACTCCGAGTTGGCGTTGTGTGGCTTTTGTGAACCAGAGAATGTTGGCCTAACATGAACTCCTGACCCATGTGGCATGTTATAGTATCGGTAGTTTCGGAAGATGGCCTTCGAATGAGGGATAATTCCTTGATAAATAGCGGAGTTCGGGTCTTGGGAGGCAAATGCGACATAATCCCCTAGAACTGGATCCCCAGAATCGCATGACTTCCCAGAATTGCAGCTTCGGGTAGATTAATATATCTTTGGTATGAGTGAACCCAGCTGGAGTCGGATGAAACGTTTTCATAACCCACGCCCAGGATGCATGCACGCCATCGCCGTAGTTGGCGTCGATCCATGCAGCCGTAGCATTTTCGTGGGGAATCGGCATGTTCGTATCGCTGACTGTTACTGTCTTGCCGTCTGTTGACGCAAGCAAGTTGAGATTGAAGAAATGTGTGTCTGGATTGTGATGTTCCGGCTCCTGAACACCCTGTCGACAGAATCTATGTCCGTTGTAACTGATGTCGACATCGACAAAGCTGACGGCGGCTGAAAATAAGCTCGGATTTCCGACTGCATGCGAGTAGTCTACGTTCAAGAGGTCTGCATAATATGAAATAACATAATTGACCTCGTGTGTGAGCCTATTTAGCTTAATTCGCAGGTCTTTTGTGATCTTCGGCCCAATGAAGTCGACAACGTAGAATGAAGTACTATCGCACTGATCGGTGTAGGAATCGAAGAATTGAGAGTAACTGGTTTGATAGATTGCAGTGTGAGAAGACCCTCGATTTTCCCAGTCCATGTTGGACAAGATACCGATAATGATATCATTATAGTGGCCGTAAAACTCCTGGCCAAAGAGGATGTCTCGAGATATGCTGAGAAGCGCATCGCAACTAGGTCCTCCAATTACTGGCGGAAACCCAAACACACATTTCTTGAGGATATCAACAAACTTGGTGTCGTTGCCTCCAATGGAAAGGGTCACATAGGACGTATCACGCCGGACATCACCCAGTTGGTAGTTTGGGTTCTGTTGATTCGTAAGGTCCGTTGTGACATCGCCGGTGCAATCTTTGAGTATAAAAGTTGGCTTTTGACCATTTGGGCCTAGTATGTTGGCGTCTACCTACATTTAGAAGGTGTAGCTCATGCTGCCGCGCACGCAATTTGCACCATCTTGTAGCTCATCGCCTGCGCCGGGGCCCGCCGCAAACGAATCGCCCAAAGCAACCCATACAGAAGGTCTAGGATCCGGATTATTGCCTTCCGTTGAGACACTGCCAGATTTCAAGAACTCATAAAAGTCAGGGCTGAAAAGATTATTGTTGGAAGGTGTTGGTAAGGGACGATCTGGCTCTGAATTTTGCGCGGAAGAAACTGACTGGGGTGGAACTACTCTGGACTGTACTAGAGACGCGGATAGAGCTATTCTATATCAATTCTAATTCATGTGACTTGTGGACTGCGTACCCGAGAGCGTAACAAGAAAAGTTAAAGGAAACGGGTTCCACATCGTAGGCCACTCGTTAAAGGTAGATATAGTCGAAGGGACTTACTACGCAGCGGTAGGAGAGGCGGGGAAAAGCATACGACAATACTGGGACAGGAAGATGTAAAAGACTTGAACCAAAACGGGACGGTGAAGATAATAGCTGAGTTGAGAGTGTTACCTTGATTTATATGGACCACAACACCCGGGAAGTGTTCACATCATATATACAACTTCAGGCACGGCACAATGCGGCGTAGCAAGACACAACCGGCGTGATTCTTAAATAGATACTCTAAAAGAATATCTAGAGATGAAAGGAGCGAAGCCTGTAGAAGTCTCACTCCGAAATCTGAGTTGACTAGCAAGCTCATAGCCCACTTGCCGTGTGATTGTGGACAAGCCACCCATGGATCATGGTATAAGCCTCAGCGAGCTCTGGCAAATCATGGAATCTACTAGTAGCATTTTCCGTTGGATTTCGGTGAGCTGCTCTAGACCTTTCGGTAAAGTATTGTGGCAAAGTGTTGCGGCAAAGTATTGAGGCTTTGTTCTATGTGACCATCGACCTTAGAGCTTGAGACATGGATCAGCAGACCGCTATTTCCTTGTCATGGCACAGTGATAACCAACGGATGATTTGATGAAAGGACAGTGCCACATTTTATCTATAAGTCACCCAGTAAGAGTATATCTTTAGGAGAAGTAAGGGTCTCATTATATTTCTCAGTCTATTCGGGTTTATGTTTGAGATTTTATATTCTGAAGATCGTAGCTCTGAGATATAGAAAGGACGCCATTACGAGACTGTGAAAAACAGTCTTTACTATTTTATGCAGGATGCGCATGATAATATTGGTCTAAAAAGCTTATCTATATGCGACGAAGCTTCGTCTGAAACTTTTGTAAGGTTAACGCCATCTTCGGCCTGATGTTTGACTGTTCGACAGTGTGCCACACATACCACGCCTCACGTCCAACCCCGTCGATGTCGATCACTAACAGTTGACATATTTCTAGTAGTTTAGAGTTAATGAAGTCGTTACTAAATCGAATCAGAATTGCTTTCCACTGGCGCATGTACGACCCGCAGGTTCCCGACTGCGGTCCGCTTCAGACGCAATTTCTGGGCAATATCAAATGGAGCGAGGAATCGAACGAACACACATATAGAGCCTCCGCTTTTATGTTCGTTCGATTTACTTGGAGGTGTGCAAGCGAGGGCGGGGCTGGGCAAATTGTGGAGGAAAAGATTGCAGGCTGCTTGGGCGCTTCAAAGTCGCCGACGCCTGCTGAGCCGCCACGATTACGCGCTACCTTAGGATTGCCGTGTTTCGTCACACCCAACGACAACCAACACTAGAGAATCCTAGCTTATGCGGCACTTTTCTATGAATAGCCACATATTCCGCGCCGCACAATGAAACAACCTTCAACGCTAAACACACCGCTCCGGCCAATTGATGATGTCTCTGACGTCATAGTAGACCCAGGCATCTGCCCTTAGAACTACGACTTCAGCGTGAAATCATCTCTAGTAGCTCGGAGTGCCTCCACGTACACGCTATAGTTTCTATCATTATAACGCCTCTAAGTTCTCAAAACTTGAGCTCACGATACAGAGATGATAAGCAACGACGTATATCTCGTTCTGTTCGTCTCCCTTCTTCCTGTGTGCAGCGGCGCCACAGCGACAATACCAATCACGCGCACAACTATTCGCTTCAAATTCGACGACTGGCAACTGTATAATGGATACGCCGGCGCCTTCCAACAACCTGAGGTCTGTGTGCCACAATTCCTAAAGGAGTCTGCGTATGGCTCATAGCTGACTCTATAGCAGGCGGGGCAGCAGCATCCGCTGAGTCGCCATGATCAATCAACCTTTTACCACATCCTTTACACCACCTCGATAGCCATCGGTACCCCGCCACAGCTCTTCACTGCATCCATTGATCTGAGCTGGTCTGACATGTTCGTCCCATCTGTCGAGTGTCTGCAAGACCCTGTCACGTCGCTGTACTGCCGGGGACAGAACAAGTACAACTCATCGCTCTCCACCACTTACCACCCAAGCAAGACTGTCACTAAGCTCATGTATGAAGGCCTCTCGACATTAGGCTATTTGTCGCAAGATGTTTTGGGAGTTGGGGGTCTGGATATTCTTGACCAGCAATTCGAGGAGGCGACCTTCTGGCGATCCATGTACTTGAATGCAGCGCCCCTGGATAGCGCACTCGGCCTTTCACGGCTCCAAAGTCGCACCCCAGCATCAAATGCTAGTACGAAGAGCGCCCTGCGAAGTATGCTGGATCAGAAGTTGCTCAGCCACCCCGTGTTCTCGCTTAGGCTTCCCCGTCGTGATGGCGAAAGCGGCGAGCTTGCATTGGGGTACTCTCCCTCGGAAGTCCTGGCACAAAGTGCAGTCACCCTTCCTCTAATCGAGGCCACACCCCCTAAAGAACTTAGCCAACTATCGTACTACATCTCGAGCGGATACACCGTTGAGCTGGAATCGGTTACCATACAGTCTTCTATCGGAAACAAAGCCGATGGCAGGAAACCGTCCACATACAAAGCCGTCTTCACCAATTCTTTCGATTACATCTCGCTCCCGGGCACACTGCTTACTGAGATTCAAACTGATCTACACCCAAATCTAGGAATGGACGATCAGCTTGCGGACCTGGACTGTTCGATACGGGACAATTTACCGAATATTGTGTTCTCGTTTGGCAAGAACGCAGTGATTGTGTTGACGCCATGGGACTACCTGACAGAGGTCCGAGATATTGAGAAGGGGGTACGCTGCGTGCTTCCGTTCGCCTACTTACAGCAAGCCGATGACGAATGGGTGGTGCTAGGTTCCGCTTTTATGGAAGGGGTGTATAGCGTGTTTGATTTGGAGAAGGGTGAAGTGTCGTTATTAAAATTAAGGTAATAGACCAGTACATAACTTCCGCTAGATATTCAAGAAAGAATCCAACTTAAATTCTTCACTCTACCTAATTAGTTAAAATAACTCAGAGGTCCTAAAGCCGGCTTACCCGCTCTTAACTTCACGATAGAGGGGTTTTCTTCAGTGCAATTCTTTATACTTCCAGGTTGGCGCACGAGTCTAAGAAGCGAAAGGATGTTCTTAATATATCCGCTACCTGAGAATAGGGCAGAGTATTGGACCACAAACGGCGATGATATCAATTTAAACTTCTACCAAATTCTCAATCGAGATACTAGTAAGAGTCATTAGATGCAATTTAGGGCGTCAGTCGTTTATTTTTAAACGTAGTAGACTTACAGATTTCATCCTCATGGTATCTCCCAGTGTTGCTTGAATACGAATATATATGCTTTTGCGATGCCTGCATCTACTAATAGGCTGCCAATCATAAAAGTCGCAAGAACCAGGGGTTTACGCGCCTTTGCTAGGTGAAACAAAATAACTTTATTGGTTTAATCAGTCCATACAAGTTTCATTCGCGGCTTATTACTTACAATAGTAAGGAGAATAATAAGGGTAGAGAAGTCTGTAGCAGTATCACCACCGATATCCGCCCTTCCAGACGGTATTGCAGACCCACAGCTGTGTAAATACGTTTGAGATGTCCCTAACAGTGCTTTTAGATGGCTTTCACATTCTAGAAGGCCGGCTAGCACAAATGATGTTATCTACTTAACGAGTATCGTGATCCAATCCAAAGACAGCGTAGTTATCAAAAAGTAACAGACAAAAAGTAGTGGAGCATAGGCGAAATGCGGTATCCAATCATCAGAAGCTATATTTACCGATGAGTTAGGCAGTGATATCCTTACTACCGTATCTTTTTCTATCTATTCATCCATCCAAATATGTGACTTATCGCATAACGAGTGCCCGGAAATAAATCTCCAAAAGAAGGTACCAAAAGAAGGCCCACACCTCCTATCCAGAACAGCAATCAACAACATCCTACACTCTGACATCATGTGCTTTGGTCGTTGACATCAAGCCACTGATTCCGGGATCCGAAAATGGGACCAGTAAGTCCTAGACACTCCGCATTCCCACAAGTTGATTAAGGTTCAGTTTCAAGCCCCTTTCACACTGCTCGGGTTGGAATCAGGCAACGATCACTGTGATCGGGAGGAGTTTAGGTTTGGACGACATATAAATCGACAATAGTACCCTAGTATTGAAAGGTTTACACTCCCTGGGAATTATTAGCCCGATATTGGACGTCCTGGCCAGACTAACAGCGGTGTAGTAACGAGTCCGCTCCGGCAAATTAAACACAGTTTCATCTGTGGCACATATATTTTTCAATAGGAGAAATACCAGTAATCAATGATCAATATAAGTCATTATATTTTGATGATTTGATCGATATAACGCATAATGTACAATTAAAGGGGGGCTATTGCCGAATGGTTGATCACAGTTGAAAAGGAAGGACATGATACGACACGTTAGTTCTGCACGCACTACTTCAGGGGATGGCAAAGATATGGATACAAAGGCAAATCTGGTTCAGAAAACATCGCAAAATCCTTTAATTGCCATTCTTGAGAGTCATGTACGAATAAAAGAAGAGGTTCTTAGCACACCTCGACATAGAGCAATGCCTCCAGCAAAAGCTACACGCTTCACTTGGAATGAGTTGCCTGCGTCATCTTCACCACTACTAAGTTGGCACAGGGTACCCATCAGTGCCATGATAGTCAACTTCCCTCACCGGCCAACCACCCAGCGGAATCGCAATCCTCGTCAACTCCGGCCAATACTCAAGCATAAATTCACGCATCAAATCCAAGCCATTCAACAAGGCTCCACTAGTCCAAACTTTGCCGTCGCAAACATAGCGTTTCTCGACCCAAGAAGTACGAGGATCTTGCTTTTGGAGTTCGGAGACCATGAAGCGTGGAGCCGTGGCCGTCTTTCCAGCTAGTACCCCAGCCAGCTGCGCGGGGAGGAAGCCACCACAGATGGTTAAAAAAGCAGTGGATTCATCGTAGGCTTTGCGGATGAAAGCGAGTTCGGTTTCATTAGGGTTGTACCCGGGGAAATAGGCACCCATTAGTACAATGTCCAGCGGTGGACATGTTTCGAAAGAGTCCTGGAGGGTAGTATCAGCAAACATACAAAAGTCTCAGAATCCAAACGTCGGGGGACGGGAGCCATACCGTTGCCGACAGCGTCATGTTGGCAGTCAGCTTGGCAGGAGCACCTGTTTCGGTGATCCAGTGGAAGTTGATATCTAAGGCTTTGGATTTGAGCTCGGGCGATAGCGGGAGGGCGTCAACAAATTTCTTGCTTAGGCCGTGTAGTAGATCGATTGGAGCAACGTCCAGTATTTCGGTTTCGCCCATGAGAATTACGCCAGCTTCAATTGGGCGGCCTGGGTTGGAGAGTTCGAAGGGCATCTTGGTAGTGATTAATGGGAGTAACCAATACGTACGTAGTTGTTAAACCTATGATTGATAGAGCTGAGATCGCATGTACTTAGTACGCCGGACCTCTACTTTATATAAGGTTCACAGAATCTATTCCATCAAGCAGGCCCGTTGCACCAAAGCGGAGCTGCACAAACATTATTGGACCTTCCCTCAGATCGAAGATAAGGCGACCAACACGGAAACACGAAATCTTGCTGCCTTGCGCCTCTTGGAGATTTTTGTGGCTCGTATGATCCATGCTGGGAAAGGTACATGGATTCTACGGATGTGCCGTTACTGCCGATCCGACTGCCGGTTTTGGTCAAATCCCACAATGCCGCATTCAATCGCGGTTGCGCTGTAGACCCCTCCATGTCAGAAATACGCTACCCGAGATATTCTGCACCAAATCGCAACTTGTCATTAAGCTTGGTGTAAAGATCCGTCGGAACGGCTGCATTAAAAATGCCGTGCCGCCATTGGTAAAACCGACATCCGCAGGCAACAACAGCACCGTGTATGTGGGCTAAATGCACACTGAGCACCGAATGCCTTAATTAAATTTGAAGTTGTAGAGTAATGTAAATAGGATATCATGATGAGATGGTTTGATGGAGAGACTGATAGTGCTCGAAAATCCCTTGAACCTAAAAACCCTTACACAGAGTTTTAATGACCCAGCTTCTGCGCGACTCTGGCTGCAACGATAGCGACGCAGCCCTTGGGTACTCAGCAACAACTTGTTTCTCGTTGATCTCCTTTGTCGCGCTCGCTATCCGTGCTGTCTTCCCCCATCATACCGAAGGTTCCAAACCATTGCACGACTCTTTGACTCGCGAATAAAGGAGATTATCTGGAGAACGAAGTAGAGCTTCCGCGGTATGGGTTTACGCCTTCAAGTGTCTAGTGGAAGAGCTCCCACTCTTCATATCGTCGTCCCCGCACCAATTTGATGTCACCATGGTGGAAACAGACTTTTGTATCCCGTTAAGTACAATCGGCCCTTCGACTGGCCCGTCAGAAATTATTTCGACGTGGGTTCTAGCCTCAGTCGAGAAACGCTCCCGTACGCGATGTTTGTACTCAACAGCCGTATCTGAGAGTGCTTCAGGTTTTGGCTGTTGGGAACGGTGATGTGCTGAATTGTAGTCTACACCGTAGCCTTGGATTTGGTTGTTACGATTGGAGACTTTGACAATCTTGATGATGAGGTCGGCATTATTCATCTCGATATGCAGCTTGATAAGATATACAAGAGGGTGAAATTGTACATAGCTAGATGCATACGAGTTAGTCGTGTCACTGAAGGCACCTGTATGGAGACAGTCGAGCATCCGATCAAATAGGAGGACTTACACAAACCCGTTTCGCAGTGACATGACCCCGATAAGGATGACCTATCATAAAGATCAGTTCTCATGATCTTGCGACCAATAAGTAAATACAGACGGCTGTTTACTCACATCGAGAGACAGCGATGTAAACACCATGAGAATGTTAAACCAGAAGAGTGGCATGTATTTCGTGAGCCCATTCGCAATCAGTTTCGTCCTGACCATGTATATAAAGTATAGGTTCAAACTGCCATCGATCAAAGCGAAGACAACTTTCTCTACTCTATCCCATATTTCGTTGATATGAATGAATGTTTCACTGATCTGGAGTCGGGCGGGTATCCATATGACAAAAACGCTGATGTTGATCACTCCTAAGACAGCCGCTACGGTCCATTTCAGCCTGGTGGCCACTGAACGTCGAACCGAGAGGAGAGAGATCCGGTTGATGATAATTTGCATCAAGAGTTGAATCTGATTTGTGTAAGCATAGGAGGTAAGCAGCACCAAGATTCGTTCTCCTCTGGCGTACCTGAACAACCCATAGGCAAACTAGGAAGCATGCGTCAGCGCCTCAGTATTAGTACAAGTGTTTTCAACGGATTCTCACCTAGACTGAAGAAGAGTTGGAAACTGTGATAAAGGTGAATTAGCTTGAGAAGGAAATTTCACGCCTAAGCAGTACTCACCTTGGTTCGATCGTGCCACGTAGAAAGAACCAACAGAAAATGCCCATAAGTACACTAGCAAGCCATTCCAGCCAAACCATTACAATGTATGGTGAGATTCTCCTGGAGCGTTTCCAGGACACCCTTGATTGCTGGATAGCTTTAATGGCGGTAAAGATACTGCTAGCAATAGAAAAGCCCCATACGATGCATGCAATGTACATGTCATCAGGCGCAGGCGCAGGCACGTGGTACGTCGGGGAAACGAGAAACCCTGTCATTTTTCAAGAGAATCCCTTGCAAATATACAGAAATTGACTATAAATGACAGATGTGAAATCGACAATTGCCCTTTGAACAGACTCCAGGTGCTGTTCTTATATGGTGAAAGGCTCTGAGTTCACCCTGGAACAGTTTCCCGGGTTCATTCAAACGCTAGGGACAGGCCTACCATGTAAAGAGATCAACGGCGCAAGTCCGGCACATTCCGGTCGTCCTGTTGCAACGCCTAGGGGTTGAGTGGCTATCGCCGACTGCGTTAGATTCGCCATGACTCTCAGCCGCAGGGTCTGCATCATGATATACACCGACAAGGATGGTCGCTGGGTACAAGCATTTTTGGAGATGCTCAGGGTGATTCTATTGGTCTTAATTTCTGCGCGCACGGGAAACGTGGGAAATTCCGACATGCATGAGTTGCAACCTTGGCACAATAGATGCGCCGCTACACCGAACCAACAACGCCACTATCCCAGTGGTATGGAGGCTTTCGTTTGCACCGACTATAAGTCATGTGGCTGACTTAGCCTCCTTTACCGAGCGTTCTGCAGATTTTGATGTTCATTAAAGCTAATTTGATACCCCAAGTCACGTTAAAAATGCCGCAAGCTTGTATCAACACTGTGGCTAATTGATGAGCAAACGGAATGTCCACATATAGCTAGTTCTCGAATCAAGAACATGCGTGACCTTTCTAGGTTTCCAAATAAGTTCTGACGCTATCAGAGTAGAAAAGTGTACATTCTATAGGACTACTTGCAATTAGGCTCGTGGTTCACAAGCTTATACATCGTGCGAGAAAAGGCGGAATCTGTTCAAATCCCATAATTTATAGAATAGAGGTTTTAAGGAGAACAGAGATCTTTACAGTGAAGTAGGTGTCAGCAACATTTCAATGCCAACTACTTATGATACCACAGAGGCAATGTCCATAAGAAATGAGGCGGTTTAGCGACGCTGCAGCGATTGGATGTGGAGCCGTCAGTAGTTCGACGACACCTGTGAGAGTTATCGACCTAGAAGTATTATTATGGCCTCTTAATACATAGTAATAAAGAGTTCATAGTTAGTAATTGCAGTTAAGAGGAGAATTTTGCAACGTGCATCGAGGACCCAGGGTTGATCGCTAGGCAGAGTTGGCATACACCAACGAAAAGATCTTCTCTATTGCTGTGGTAGGGCTTAAAAATAGATAGGGACGAGAGAAGGGCTCGCAGTGTTAATGCGAGATCAATGATGGTGTTAGAGGCCTATGGCTATTAAATGAGCTTTTCTTACTTGGCCTAATCAACCTAGCCAGTTGGGAAGGTATAGGTCATTAGATAAAGACTACACGGAGTAGTAAGACATTTCCAAATCGTGCTACTAACTCTATTTGGTAATAACTTATAATAACAGGTCTATCTTAAAGAAGAATTATAACTGATAAGGCGCTCAAAAAAATAACACAAATTATCTAGTTTAGGTATATTGGTAAGATGCATAAGAATAGAGAATTATTACCTAGAATAAAGTGGAATGTCGGGTTAGAAATTTTCCGGTAAACAAAAGAAGCTGAACTTAGGCCATGGTTTGCACCATGATTCGACAACTATAAATTTGTATCCGCGGTAGCATTGCACTTAGCATTACTATTATGCTGTAAAATGAGTCTAATTCTTATATTATATCAAATGCAAAGTTTTTAAACGAAGTTGCTAGGACCTAGAAGAGTATTTAATAGCCCCTTTACCCCGCTTCTTAGGTAAGCTCCGCTTAGGTCGGACGTAATAGCTGGATCTAGGCTGATTTGACCTGTTTGTCCCGTGCAGGCTATCATGTCCTTCGTAGAGTGCGTTAGGGTGCATGTGCCTGATACTTAAGCTGTAACGCAACTGCCATATAACGAGTTGCCTGGTAGTGAGGAGCCAAGCAATCCAGTCTCGTCAGTCTCTAGATGCTAAGAGCCTGGAGCGGTAAGACGAAACACTTTTGATAATACTAGGCTCGTATCGGCTCAACAAACCGTCTAAGCACGATTAATATTCATTCTGTTATAGTCGCGATGCATACATCACAGCTTCAGCGCACTCAACAGCATATAAGATGCTATGCGCGGATGCTGCTCGTCTTGAACTAAAGTAACATAATGCTGATTTAACTGACGATTTAGATTATATAACTAGTAAGAAGGAGTTAACGAGGGAAGCGATCAAGAATTCACCGATACTTTTGCGGGACCGGCGTTGGGTTACCCCTGCATTTCAATAATTACTGGCCCCAAACGTCGCTGTGATTCGACCAAATCCATGCCGCGGCAACGAAGACTGCAACTTATCAGCAAGGTTTAACAGCTGACCGGAAACCGTAGGTCAGCATTCGACGTTATTTATACAGCGGTTCTCTTGCAGCGTCTTTCAGTCCGGTTCTTGATTCTTTTGACGTTCATACTTTTTGCCGCTAGGTGTATGTCTATCCCTTTGTCAGTTTAGCGAACATGAAGATGCGCCTGATGCGAACATTTCTTTCTGTCATTCAACTTTTTGCCCTCAATGGCGCGATCCATGCACTCGAGATCGCTGATTACCCCTCTTCCGGTGTTCAAACCGGCCAAACGTACACAATACTGTACAATCCGAGAACAAATGATGTTAGTGAAAGTCTTGTGCGCCGACGGCGGGTTAATCCAATGTGAAAAAACAGCTAGTAGACTTTAGTCTCATGAAAGGCCCTGCAACTGAAATAGCTTATTTTCGCGTAAGAATTTAGAATCGAATCAAGCTCAGGAGCTGACGAAAAAGTGGTATAGCTACTTGGTTCTGCACAGAACGGCATGTTCAAATGGACTGTCTCTCATGACTTACCAGAGGGCAAAGACTATGCATTGCAAATAAAGATGGACACAATAGAGAATTATTCAGGGCTTTTCAGCATAACAAAGGCTTCAAATGGATCTTTTTCATCATCATCATTGACCACACCGAGCACAGCATCGTCAACCCTCGCATCAACGACTTCAACCACAGGACGCGATCTATCCGAAGGAAGCCAACAAGGGGGTCTAAACAAAGCAGCAAAGGCTGGCATAGGCATTAGCTCAGCTATTGCAGGGATTGGTATTCTGCTTGCCGCTTTTCTCCTTGGTAAAAGGATCCACAAAACATCTACACGAACAGGCGATACTGAGTCTGACCCCAGTTGGGTCAAACCAGAACTCGACGGCAAAGCTGCATATCGGCATGAATATATGGCTGAACTTGATGGGAATGCAGGATTGCAGGAAATGAGGACAGACGCAGATGCGAAGGAACTCATCGGTCCTTTAGGACATGAGCGTGCAGAATTGAGTGCTGAGTCGAAGCTTTTTGAGATAGATTCTAAGTCTGCCCAACAGTTAAATGAGGACTCGCAACAGGATAGCCAGGGAAACAAACACGAAAGCTAGATAAAAGAAAGTAAGTATAGAAGCAAAGTTCCTTAATATTTAAGGACTTTAGCTAATAACTCGAAAGGAGTTCAAGGCGTGTAGAAATAGGAAGAGGGTAGAGAAGAGAGGGCGCGCTAATAGAGGTAAGCTAACCTAAAGGTACTATAGATACTGTAGTAAGGTTAGGTATAAAGTATATATATATTAAAATAAGTAGAACTAGTTACTAAATAATATTTTATACTCTATATAATAGTATAGATTTATTTTTAGACTATAGTATTAAAAAGATAGAGATAGTTTTAGTAGAGACATAGTATTATAAGCTACTTACCTAGGTAAGCTAGTTACCTATATAGTATATTATTAGCTATTACGATTTAGGTTTAAAGAGGCTCTAGAGGAAGTACTCTTAACTAACTATAAGTACTACTATAGGCGTATAAAGACCTCTACTAAGAAGATAGTAAAGGGTAAAGGTTAGTTCTTAGGGTTAGAGTAAGAGTAGAGTAGTATAGGGGTAATACTAAGATAGTAAGAGTATACTTCTAAAAAGAGTATTAAGAATAGAGAACTATTCTATTACTTTTACTATTTATAAGAATATTAAGTTAAATATACTAAGCTATTAAGGCCTATAGTATAAGTCTATATATATATAAGGAGTCCTAGAGTCCTAAAGTCCTAGAGACGCTAAGGCCTATCTAGTACTTTAGAGACTATAGAATATTACGTAATCTATAATTATAGAATTACTTATTAGAGTAGGTTAGAGTACTTAAGGTAGTAGTACCTTTTATTATAACTTAGGTTATAATAATAGGATAGGCTAGAGATTATAGAATAACTAAAGAAGAAGATAATATATACTACTTTCTTAAATTCTTAATATTTCTATACTTATATCCTATAGTAAAGGAAAGGAGAAAGTATTAAGAATACTATAAAGTAAAGTAGGCGTAGCTAGTAGTATACTATCTATTATTCTATTTTCCTAGAATAGCCTTTTTATAAGTTTGGAGTCGTAGCTTACTAAAGTAGAAGTAAAGCTTTTTAGAGATAAGTATACTCTAATAATAGTAATACTAGGGCCTAGAGGAATAGATAAATTATAGCTAGTACTTAAGCTTACGTATAAAATAAGATAAAAGAATAAGAGCTACTTAGTCTTCTAGATTAATATAAGCGATATAGATAGTCCTATTAATTATATATAAGTATTACCTAAAAGCTTAATATTTCTAGTTAGGATAATAAGAAGGCTAATATTAAGTAGCTAGTAAAACTTAATCTAAGTAAAACGAGTATAAGGTAGTAGTTATTAATTTTTAATAATATAAAGAATATAAATTTAGAATTTACCGCGTTATCCGTAGTATAAGCTACTAGCTTAATTAATTACCTACTATAGTCTAAACTAGTATATAAGCGACTTAGATAGTAGACGTATAGTATTCGTGAGTATAGAGTACTAGCGTATAATATACTTCTAGGCCGCGTATTATTATAACCTAACTCTATAGTAATACTATAGCTAAACTTATATAAATTTAAGGTTATATAGCCTATTCTAAGTTTCCTAATAAAACTTAGTACTCTTATATAATAGTAAGCCCGCGAGGACTATTATATATAGCTATTACTTATCTAAGATATTAAGGTAGTTATATATTCTATAAGGTTAGTATATAGAATATATAGGCGGTAACTACGTTAAAGCTAGCGCGCTTCGATATATCTACTTTTACTAATAATATACTTTATAAGCGAGGTAAGCTATATAAGTAAGTAAGATACCCTACTAACTTTATAACTATCTTAGTCTAAAATTTAGTCGCGATTAAGAGCTAAGATTATAATAGTAATATTAGCTTTAAAAGAAGCTTATTAGGCTTAAATTAGTAGTATTATACTATTAAAAGGGCTTTAGGTCCTTAGTAGAGTAGCTATAATATAAAGTAGCTAGTGTTACTAAGGAGTTCTTTCTTAGTAGCTTCTAGATTAGAGTAAGTAGAGATAGATAAGTTAGTTAAAGTAGTTCTAAGTATTAAATAGTAATATTTAATAATAACTTAAGGTTAATTATAATATACTATAAGAGTATATTACTCTTATCTATATACTTAGGTAGTCCTATAGTTCCTATAGTATCCTAAGAGATTCTATATAGGATCCTATAGTATCCTATAGTACTTTATTTCTATAATATAGGATCTATAGGATTATATAACTTCGTGGGATATACGTTATTATTAGCCTATATTTAGGCCTCGCCTAATACCTATATCCCTTCTACCTCTCTACTTATAAGCGCCTATAGTCCTTATTATAGGTTTATAATATATACTTAATAGAAGTTAACGTATTATATAAAGTTAGTAGGAATAATTATAGAAAATCTCTTACTAATTATATATAGGTAAATCCGCTTATTTTCGTAGCTAAGAAACTTAAAAGATTATTATATCCTATATATACTAACTTAGTTAGATAGGCTAATAAAATAATAGTAGCGAGGACTATTATATAGCGTCTTTTAAAGGAGATAGATCTAATAGATATTACTAAAGGCTAATAGAATTTAGTATATTTAGATATATATATATAATATTCCTACGTATAGTTAATATAGGGTAACGCTAGGAGTTCTAGTAGAATTAAAGTAATAGAAGAATTATAGCTATCTACTAGAATTTATACGGTAAATATATAAAGAAGGCTATCTATAACGTATAGCTTAAGACCTACTACTATACCTTACGTTTATAAGCTAGCTATAACTATAGTATATAATCTTCTAGCTTAAATCTTACGTTTAGATCTTAAAGACTTTAATACTTTAGCTTTAATACCTTATATCCTATAACTAGATCGAAGCGCCTAGAGCTATAACTATAATTACTATCCCTAGTAGTCTAGATCTATAATCTCCTCCTAATAACCCCTTTAGATTAAAGTAGCTAGAAGTACTTATTAATATTATCTTTAAAAGTAAATAATTAATTAATTTTTTAGACTATACTATAGTCTCTTATAAAAAGTTTCCTTTACTAGCGTATAAGCTACTATTACTAGTCTATATATATAAAACTTTAATACTACGTAACTTAGTTAATATATAATATAATTTATTTATTTTTAAAGTAAGAGATATATATAATATTAATATTTAGTTTACTATCCTCGCGTAGCTTTATATATAGTAAGTTATTATAGTATACTTAAGATAAGGTACTTAATTAGCTTAGCTAGTATATAATACTAGTACTCTTTTAATATACTATAAAAGCTATCCTACTCTTTCTTAGCTACGCTATAATTATTATACTAGGGGTAGAATTTATATATACACTTTTTAAGATACTACTAGAGGTACTTAATTAGGTTAAGATTAGGTAAGTATACTAGCTATTTAATAGTTATAATATAGTAGTTACTTAGGAATATATATATTACTCTATATATGTAAATACGCGCGTTATCCTATATAAAAAGCTAAGAATAATACTAAAAAGGTAGAAGGCCTTTTATTAAGGT
Source organism: Pyrenochaeta sp. MPI-SDFR-AT-0127 (assembly GCA_020747015.1). Taxonomy (NCBI): domain Eukaryota; kingdom Fungi; phylum Ascomycota; class Dothideomycetes; order Pleosporales; family Cucurbitariaceae; genus Pyrenochaeta; species Pyrenochaeta sp. MPI-SDFR-AT-0127. The sequence goes on from JAGTJM010000033.1 coordinate 341,243, forward strand.
CTTTATATAACTTTAGGTAGAGTAGCTACCTTTTAGAGTATTAAAATCGCGCTCTATTATAACTAGTAGGCTTCTCCTTAGGTAGCTATATTTATCTAACTATATTAACGCCTATACTATTTATCCTAGTACCCTACTTATTCTATAGGTTTATAGTATCCTTATCTTCTATTTTTTCTATAGATAGTAAAAAACCTACTTATTATTATACCCTAAGCCCTTTTAAACTAAGTACTTATCTAAGAACTTAACTATATATTAATACTATAGGAACTATAAGTACTATCTATAGAACTTAAGGCACCTTAACGTATATACGTAGTTTAGCTTAGGACACTTTTTATAAGAGTATTTAGTAAGACCTTATCTTCTAAGAAAACTATATAATATATAAGGATAGGGTAGCTTTATTAAGGTACTATCTGCGTTTATAACTACTACTACTTTAGCTAGCTCTTTATACTTAATTTTTAGCTGCGCTTATACTTTCTAATAGATAATCTTTTTCTAATAAAGCGATAGTATAGGTAGTCTACCGCTGCGAGGTTTATCTTATATTATACCTATTTAGTAATACTTTTTCCTAAGTTCGCGTATATAGGGCTTAGAGTGACTATATATATTAGCGTATTATTTAACTATAGTACTACTATATAGTATCCTAATAATAATATTTCACTGCTAGACTATTAAGTTAGGCCCTCTACGTATATTTTAGTCTATCTCTTAAAGAATTTAGCGTTATAGTAGTATAGTTATAAGGCTGCAAAGTTAAGATAGTAATGTTATAAGGAAACGCGTCGCGCTAGCGCGAAGGAAACTTATTGCTTAGTACTGTAACGTAAGGCTTAAATATATTATCCTTCGCCTAGCTAACCCCTCACTATATCACGTGCTTTTAGTGGGGATCTGATTATCTTACGCTAATCCGGTTCTGGAGGGTTCTGTCTGTAGATATTTATAACGTCCCGGATTTGGTTAGTATCATGGATAGCCCAGTTATTAGCCTTTGGCGCCCCGAAAGATTGACATCAGGGATCTTTAGCATAATAAAGCGGGGTGAATGGCGATGATAGAAAAGGTGATAGCTATCTGAGGGTCACCTTAATTATATTACGAGCCATTACAGTCATGTCAGTTAAATCCGTTCAAAAGGAATTTAAATACAAGTTCGCCAACCCTGAGTATCTCAACTTAGCTCTCAAGGCTGCGCATAGAAGCGACCTCGATGGAATAGCTGATGATGGAAATAGAGGGTTATCACAAATGGGTTTATCTGTCTTAGAAATGGTCGAGACGTATCATACGGTTTTCGTTGAGAAAGGTACGCAAAGTAAGTGTTGCAGCACTAATTTCTTTCACAAAAACCTAAGCAGAGTAGAACTTGCCACCACTCGTAAAAGTTGGATTAGGAGCAAATCCGAGCGAGCGAAAACATGCAGAAAGCTAGGAATACATCAGCATATAGTCCGCAGCGTTCGACAGCAGCACGAGGAACCATCACCGACTGTACTTGCAAATACCTTGAGTGCCATTTTTGGTGCTATGTGGATTGATATGCAGGAGAAAAACCAGTCAGGCTCAGATATCGTTAAGCAGATTTCTGTGGTTTTGCGTTACATTGAGTCCGTTGTTGCAAGCGAACCGACATTCGGACACATGACGAGCGAGAATGAAGGCTTTCCGGCTCTTGAAGAAAACGGTGGCATCCCAGAAAGCTTAACTCCAGGCCGATGGGGCCTTCTTGTGCCGAGCGAGGCTTGCCATAATACAAGCAGCTTTCTGGATCTACCGGTATCTTTTCCATGGAGCACTGAAGTATTTCAGGGGCCAAAGGAGGCGCAAAACGAAGCGTTACGGGCTGTTGAGCCAACATCATTCTATTTTGGCAACATGATCCCAACCATAGATCTTGCGCTTTTGGAGCAAGCCCAGGGTAAGACTGTTGTCGAACCCTACGCTGGGTGTTGAAATTTCTAATTTCAGCGCAGAGGCCAGCACTATTGCAAGCAATTCAGCTAGTGCTTTGTCGTTAACGAACCGAGAAAACATCGAAACGTCCATAGCGCCAGCGTCGCAAATTGAGAGTGATATTACGCTTAGTAATAACAAAAGCTCCTCTAGGGTAACCAAGAGCTCCAGAATGACTGTCACGCCGGCCAAGAGGAAGTCATCGCAGGGCCTTAAGAAAGGTATCGAGGATGACATATTGCTGAAACGACTCATACCTGAAGAGATGGCAAAAATATGCAATCTACAAAATCAATGCAGTGGCAAACACCTGATGGCCCTTCTGGACCATGCCCAGCTAACCAGTTTGAGTAACGACATCTCTTGGGTAATACAGTTACGCCTCTTCTATTTTGCAATTGGCAGCTGTCAGTCACTCCTGAGTTTCAAGGAGATTCTCGAAAATGTCCGAAAGATATCAGGACTCACTTCTGCTACTTTTATACACTGCCGCACAAGTTCAGAGAGTTATCAGATGATTCGTCAACTCAGTAACACAGAAGCTTTGTGTGTTCTGTTAAAGCGATGTCATACGGTCAAATTATTTGAGACCGAATCAGCCTGTATCACCCAGAGTACCGTCACAATGAATGTGGAGACGCCATCAAACTTTGGTGCAAGGCGAGGGTCCGAGGCTGGAAATCCTGCAAACAAATGTAAGGCTACAATAACGGATGCAATGATGAGAAAAATAGTACCGGAACTTGAGAAAGGCACAAAAGAGTATGAAAAGCATCGAAGAGATATTTCGACGCTACGTCGACTGGCTAAGCCACTGCTTCTCCTAACGAGCAAATTTGGCTTTAGAATCCTTGCATTGCTTCCGGCAGGACCTGATTCGGAATTAAAAGTTTCAGACCATATGCGAGTACACGACTTTTTGTCATCAGACGGAGAAATGCTGACTTGCCTAGGCTTCTTTCGATTCCTGAAACAATATTTAGGCAATTCTTGGACATCGTGGATGAATATCAAGGCCCCATTCTTAGGGAGCTTAGTATCGTTGTGGGACCTGTTCTCGAAATGCTGGTACAAGGGGATTTGCAAGGTCGAAACCCCTTCCCGATTGAATGCGTTGAAGCAAGAGACATTGAACAGTTTCCAAAAGGTTCGCGGGAGATTCTCGAATGCTTGAGTGGATCGCCATTGCCCGGCTAAATTGTCATGATCTCTGCGCCGGAGACTAGATGGTACGCAAAGGCTTCTACCCTATAGTTAACACATTTCAGTGCTACTACTACGAATGAATAGCTTGTTCTTCTAGTCTCCAGTGTCGCAGAGTGCTCCTCGCTTGTGAATTCTTTTCCAGCGTGGATGAAAAGAGTTTTAGGTTGAGCATTTTCGCCACTGGATTGAAATGGGCATGATGTTGACTAGCATACAAAATATCGTAGTTGATTGCGCAAAATTAAGTCTCTTCAAAGGCCTATCATGATTATCTTTATCTGCCACTCTTATAGAGCTTCAAGCGATGTCTCTATGAGAGGACCTCTCCTTTCCATATTTCCCATGGAAATCGAAAGCACCACTCTTGGTTGTGGCCTGAGCCCTTCTGAATTAAGCACTCGTCTGAGAACTTAAGAGTGCGGCGATGCCACGAGAAATCTGAGTAGTTCTTGCAGAACGCACAGTGCTGCTTAGCATGAACTGCAGAGAGCTTTGGGCGCTCATTATAGCAATAATTAGTTAAGCCTTTGCTCTTAAGCGTCCCGTACAATGTGCTGCGGCTAGGTGGCTTTGAGGAGGTACCATCTGCGTTCCCAACCACGCTGGCTTGAGCTAGGTCTGAGTACTCAATCTTTGGCTGCGCGCGCTCGTATGCGATGGATGATCCTTTTCTGATGACGCGATAGTTCTGGGGGACGGCCAGCACGAGGTGCTTCATCGCGTGTTGCGCGTTTTTGACAAAGTCTAATGGTGGTGCGGATGCAGTTGGGTGAGCGCTTAAACTCAGTGACAAGCGCTGCAACTAGAACACCAACCTTAGCTTTGGAGATGATTGCTTGTCGCTGCAGGGGTGTCAGATTATGCCCTCAGCGGGCATTCCCTGAGATTTCTGCGCCAAACTCATGACGTGGCGGCATTGTAGGTGGTGGTCGAAGTAAAAGGGTTGTGGGACGCGTCTCACGCGAGCTCGCTTAGCAACTCAAACTTTTGACGCGTCACTGTATCACGCAGGGGATTGAAGTAAAGGTTGTATTTTGTCTCTGAGTCAGCCTGATGGCGCGATCGATCTTACCCATCGCCCACTTTGAGATCAGCTTATCCTCGTGGTGCTTAACAAAGCGATCAACCCAATATTTTCCAAGCTCTCTCTTGGCTATCTCTGAGGCAAAGCGTCGTATCATAGCTCGTGTAGGTGGCAGGCCGTGCTCCGTGAGTCGTTTGATATATTGCAGGAGCTCCTGCTCTTGATAGGGACGGAGAGCTTGTTGGGTTTTCCGCGTTGGTGTTAGGCGAGGTTGTAAGGCTCTGGTGTCTCCGTGCGAGCGCTGTACGAAGGCAGTCATGCTGTTGTGCAATCCTTTCGTAGCTTAATTTTCTCCTGGTTCTAGCGACTCTATAGCTGCAAGTGCTTCCTCAATTGGGCTCATATTGGTAAAGATATTGCGTGTTGAAGACAGGAGTTGTTTTGGTGAGGTGGCGCATCACGCGGAGTGGTGCATCACGCAGGGATCCTTGGTATGCGGATTGTGGCAAGTGTATGGCTGTGATTTGCTGGCCTCGTGCCGCTCACTTCATCACAGCACATACATAGCGGAATCGTTCTGATGTTTGTGCCATAGAACTACACTCTGCTTTAGCTAGTCGCGATGGAGAAGTGGGTGCAAAATGAGTACCGAACGCGCCATTGCGACCAGGATGGTCACCTTGTCGGAAAAGTCAACCTCGATACCCTCCGATCTGCGCTCACAAAAATACGGCCTAATGATGCTCATGCCATCAATGATATACTCAAGCGGTGAGTAGTAAACACGAACCTTTGCGTGTTTAGAGCTACTACTGACTGTATTTAGGCTTCATATAGAAATATGCGCCGTGTGTAAATTTGCGATATTCAACCTGCCTGTGCTGACTCATTGTAGGACATTTGCCGCAACTTCGAATTCAACAAACAGGGAGAATTCAAAGATACGCCTGCGGTTCACCAAAGGCTACTGCAAGCAAGGTCTGATTTGAAAGATGGAGTAGTACGGCGAAAGGCAATAATTGAGTAAGTTTGGATCAATATTTCAAATAGAACTTCAACCCGCTCTTGCTCATTCTATTAGGCTACAAGAAAGACACAAAGCGGGACGTGTGGTCCAGACTTCTACGACATCCACAGTTGAGATGCCCCAGCCTTCCCAATCAAAAGGAAAAGCAAACGCGACGCCAACAACGACTCAGATTCCCGCTGGGGACAACTCCTTGAAAATATGGATTCATTCGCAGTATCTCGAGAAAGGCTTTAGAGGTTCCGACTTCATTGGTTGGAAACATCTTGCGAATGCTCTAGCACAAGCGAATCCTGGCCGCGCCGAGGAGATCAAGACTACTCTGAAGGAGTAAGGATCCCAAATAACTTTGCTTCCTCGATGCTAATATTCTTTAGGCTGCGTCAACCAGGCTATTCATTTAGTCTCAAAGATCCAGATGAGATCTCGCATGCCCGAGCCGCCAAATTAAAGCAAGAGGGCGGCGTCAAGCTTCCAAGTGCGGCCCAACAAATTAGCAATGCTGTCACTGCGGCGGAGAAGAAGTCAACAGGCCAGATCCAAAGTAGGATATTTTCAAATAATGCTACCGCCCCAGGAATGCTGCAGCCAGACGTTGTGAATCAGGCGAAACTTCTTGGGACGCAGAAACCTTTGGGGCATAACTCGACTCGTAAATTCAACCCTATCGAGTCTCAGACGAGAACCCTCGCCATCTCTAATGAGGTACGCATTCTCAACAACAGCTCTCTCTTTATGCAAAAAGCTGAGCATGTTGAGAAACAGAGCTCGAACATCAGCACAGTAGATCTTGATTCCGACGTGTCCACCGATGACGAATCGACGCAAGAGCTACATCCCGATATTGGAGAGCCAGACTTCGATCTCATCGACCAACTGATCACCAAAAGACCAAACATAAGCGACGTAGCTCAGGCAGCCAACACCGTAGAGCGCGATATTGGGCATGCTCCTCTGTTGGCGGCTAGTATCGTTACTCAATATTCAAAGAACCTCGTTCCACAGTACGGCTTCCTTGGATCCGGGAATTCCCGTGAAAAAGGTACCAAAGTCTTCCAGAACACTAACGTACCATTCTCCACCTTCATTTGCGGAGTACAGGGCAGCGGCAAAAGTCATACCACAGCATGCATGCTCGAGAATGCACTGATCGCATCTCCCCATCTCGGCCGTCTCCAGGCCCCTGTTTCTGCACTGGTGTTCAGCTACAGTGAGTTTAGCAGTGGAGGCTCCGGCTTTAGTGTGAGCGAAGCCGCCCATCTAGCTGCAGCGAACGAAACTGTCGCCGCGCACCGTGTCAAAAAGGTGACAGTTCTTACATCACCCTCAAATCTAGCGATCAAGAAGTTCTATCGCGCAATTCCCGGCGTTGAAGTCATCCCTTTCAAGCTGAAGGCCAAGACAATGGACATTGGTACGCTGTTGACACTCATGGCGGTCAACGAGAAATCGGAAGTTCCGCTGTACATGGCGAAGGTTGAGAGCATCTTGCGCGCTATCGCTACAGAGAGTGAGGATGGACGGTTCGACTATGACCTCTTCAAACAAAAGCTTGCATTGGAGAACTTTGATTCCAAGCAGACCAACGTGCTCGACATGCGCTTGGGTTTGCTAGAGTCATTCTTGGACAAAGAGGGCAACGCTCCAGTACCGAAGTATCGACCTGGGGAAGTTACGATAATTGATCTATCGGATCCCTTCGTCTCATCTAACACGGCCTGCATCCTCTTCAAGCTAGGTCTCGAGCGGTTCATGCAGTCCCGTGCACCCGGTAAAATGGTGGTACTTGACGAAGCACACAAGGTATGTATTCCTGTCACAACACTCAGCGTGCGCTAATACCACATACAGTACATGCTTAACACACCCGGACCGAAGGTCCTCACGGACTATTTAACGACACTCATCCGCCTCCAGCGCCACAAGGGCGCCCGTGTCGTAATATCCACCCAAGAACCCACCGTTTCATTTGATCTCATTGCCCTCTGCTCCGTCACCGTCGTACACCGCTTCACGAGCCCTGCATGGTACGCCGCGCTGAAGAAACACATCAACGCAATGAATAACGAAAAGGACATTATGCGTCAGATAGAGGGTCTGGAGACTGGAGAAGCTATGGTGTATGCTCCGAACGCGGTGTTGGATATGGCTGAGGATGGCAGTCTTGTCAAGGCCACGGGTCGATTGCTCAGGCTGAACATCAGAAAGAGGATTACGCGAGACGGAGGTGAATCCATCATGGCTGTTTGAGCGCATCTACGCATTTCCGGCTGTGCATAGAAAGTGGGTGTTTGTATTACATGTATAATTTCATTTTTGCTTCTTGAGCTTGGGTAGCTTGGGTAGCCAGCATGCATTGCAAGAGCATAGTACTGTCAGATACAAGGTGTGTGCCCGGAAAGAGTATGCTGTTAGATCTACAGCACAACAGCGAGGGTACGCGATACTACAGTTGTCAGATAAAATGCTGAAATGCGCTTAGCAGAAATTGATGATTGCGATGATAGATTATGTGCTGTTCATTAATTGTATTGATCCTGTTTTATTGGTTCTGTTCTCTCTTCATTTTAAACATGGACCTGATACATCGGTGATACATCGGTGATACCGTCCACGATCTAGTATTCGTGTACTTTATCTGATACACCCAGGAACTGCTTCTGTTATAGGTATATACCTATATATAATCTAGAATCTATTTACTACTTACTTTAGCCTTACTTATAGAAACTTTAAACTATTATGCAGGAGTAGGAGGATTATAGCCGACTGCTCCCTTTAGGTAGATGCTGGCGCAGCTAGAACGATAAGAAGCGGTTGTAGGCAAGGGATAATAAGACTATTAAGTTTAGATTTCGTTGCCTAGAGTGTCGTATTACCTCCCAGATCTCCTAGAGATCTTCTATCTCTCTATATACTAAGCCTTATCAGCTTTACTTTAGTTAGTTAATCTCGCCTAGCGTAGTTATCTAAGATAACTATACTATATATTAGTATATACCTCCCTTACTTTAAGCTTAGCCCTATTAAGCTCCTTAAAGACTAAAATAAAATAAAAGAAAGATACTAAAGAGCCTATTACTCTTATTATCTATAAATATATAAAATCCTCCTACTAGCCTAAGCTCTACCCCTTACTTATCCTCTCGCTCCTATATATCCTATAACTTCTAAGTCCTTAACCTTAGTTACCTACTTTCCTCTAGTTACTATAACTATAATCTAATTCTCTTACTTTAATATTCTTCTTCTTAAGCTAGTACTAGCCCTTATTATAGATATTCTACTACTTATTCTATTAGTAGTATTCTAGTAAAAGGAGTAGGACTTAAGCTCTAAGAAGAAGACCTTAGTATTAAAGGTAGTAAGCTAAGGATAGTTAACTAAATTAAATATATACCTAATACCCTACCTAATAGACTATAGGTATAAGAATAGAGTAATATATATTATAGCTATAGGGTTTTTAGAACTTTAGATAGTTAATTAAGCCTATTCTTCTATAGCCTTTTACTTTCTATAAGCTTACTAAGTAGCTACTTAAAAGCTATTTCTTTTAATACCTCTCTATTATACTAGTACTAGTCTACTATCTTATCTAGGTATTTATTTTATATTATAAAGTAGGACCTATCTAGAATCTAATCTATATAGAGGTAAGCTATTATAGACTAAGAGGTTATAGTCGTAAGACCGAAAATTAAAGAACTTAGAGAAAATTAAAATTTTAGCTACTATATAAAAAGCGGTAATAGTAATATTAATACTTTATAATAAATAGCTATACTACCCTTATTACCTATAGGGTAATATATAGAATATATAGCCTAGATCTTATAATAATTACTAATAAACTTATTAAGTAATTATTATTACTACTACTCTTCTTATATCCTAGAGGATAAGATCCTAAATAGATAGTTTTAAGTTAATACTAGTTTAGAATAGGTAGTTTTAAGCCTACCTAAGAAGCTATAACTTTTCGTACCGGAATTTCGCTGAGTTAGGGTTAGGCTGGTCGGGTGGGTATACCCCCTAATCTTTCTTTTATTTATTCCTCTATCAATACTAGTCCAAATTAGGTAAATTTTAGTTTATTTTATAGCTATTAGCTAGATCTATAAATCTAGAATTTTAATTACGTAATATATCTTTTATTACGTCAGTTATTTCAATACCCATTTTTCGATACCCACTTAATTAGGCCACCAGTACCCACGCTTTAAAACCTGAATAACTTACGTAATTATTTTTTTAAAAAGAAATTTTATATATAAAAGTTATAGATATAGATTAGATCTATAAAATAAGCTAAAAGTTATTAAATTACGTTGTAATATAGGAAAGTTATAGCTAAAATAAGAGGCAACCCGCGGGGTAACCCAACCCCTACCCATCGGCCACCCTAGTTAGGGTTAACGCTAGGGTTTCTTATACCTAGAATAGTAAGCTTAGGGCTCTCTTATTTTAGCGAAATGCGGATATTATAATTACTTTTTTATTAAACTTTTAGTATAAATACTACTTAATAGCTTCTAAAGATATTATTTATTAGTTTATAGCCCTATCTAGCAGCGTGTATATTGCGATAGGATTAGGATTTTACCCTAGATATAGAGTTCTACTAGACGCATAGATACTAGTTATATAATATAATAATATATAGATAGAGAGTAGCGTAGAATATACCTATACGCTTATTATAGTTAGTAGAAGACTCTATATACTTTCTTAAAGAGTACGGTGTAATTATCTATAAGTAGTATACGACTACTATTTAAAATCTAGATATATATCTATAGAAGTATTACTCTATAAGAAGTAAGATACGAAAAGTAATTATTAAAAGCTATTAGGATAAGTAAGTCAGGAGCCTATAAGAAGTTAAGTTACTAGTACCGCTAGGACCGCTAATTAAAGAGCTTAGGGCGCCGCTTAATAGCTTCTACTACGAAGAAGAAGATTATAGTTTTATAATAATTAACTTTAGTATACTACGTATATATCTAAAAAACTTTATACGCGATTATAGAAAGGTGAGATAAGTTCGCTATATAAGAAAGTAAAAGTTTAGACGTTCTTTCGTAATAGAGGACAGCAGCGATATTTTATTATTAATATAGGAGGTAGTACTAGCGGTTTAGTAGTGCCCGTAAAGTAGTAGATATAGTAGAGTATTAGCTCGCGTAATAGAACGTAATAAAATAGATTCTTAAGGAAAGAGCGTAGGTTATAGAAGAGGAAATAGTAAAGACAGATAGAACTAGCTAGTTTAGTTAGATAGGGTGGCCAGAACATTTTACGAATCGTAATCTAGTATATCTTACCTATTAGATCCGACTACCTAACTAAGGCGATATAAAGCTTAAGCTTATAGTAGAGCTAGTTAAGCGACTAATAGAAAGAAGCGTAAAGGGGCTATTAATACTTATATAAAAGATAAGATAATAGCTAAAGAGTACGTAGCGGAAAGAGCCTAACCCGCGACCGCTTGCTTAACTGCAAAACCTAGAGAGTTAGGCACGATATACGAGCTATATAGTTAAGTTTATCTACTATATACTAGGCTGGTCGATGGGTATACCTATACCCTGGATGTGTTGGGGTTGGGTTGGGGTCGCATAGACCCTGGGTATAGGTAGGGTGGCCGATGGGTAGGGGTTGGGTTACCCCGCGGGTTGCCTCTTATTTTAGCTATAACTTTCCTATATTACAACGTAATTTAATAACTTTTAGCTTATTTTATAGATCTAATCTATATCTATAACTTTTGTATATAAAATTTCTTTTTAAAAAAATAATTACGTAAGTTATTCAGGTTTTAAAGCGTGGGTACTGGTGGCCTAATCAAGTGGGTATCGAAAAATGGGTATTGAAATAACTGACGTAATAAAAGATATATTACGTAATTAAAATTCTAGATTTATAGATCTAGCTAATAGCTATAAAATAAACTAAAATTTACCTAATTTGGACTAGTATTGATAGAGAAATAAATAAAAGAAAGATTAGGGGGTATACCCACCCAACCAGCCTAGGTATAGGTTTGGTTGGGGTGGTAGGAGCGTTGGGTTGGGGTTGGGTTGGGTTCGCACGGACTTGGGTATAGGTTTGGTTGGGGTGGTAGGAGCTTGGGTCTGGGTTGGGTATAGGTTGGGTTACTGGGTTATGATTAACTCGTAAGGTAGCGTGTATTTTATATATATAGCGTTAGGCTAGGTACTTACTTTTAGTGATACACTTATAAGAGTTAGTTATCACAGCTAGTTATAACAACTAATTATACTCTTATAGATTAGGTAATAGAAGCTTATATAAATGTATTCTCCACTATACTAAGGGACACTACGGCGCTGTCGTTTTCTTGGTGGAGGTTGTAACCCTTCTCCAACATCGTTACTATCTTCTACTATACATAATTCTTCCCCATCTCTATCCTCTTGAACCTGATCTTCTTCAAAATCTACCTGAGCAGGTAGCTCAAATAGATCATCAACTTCCTCGTATAGTATTTGATCCTCTTCTAAGCTAGTCCTAGCTATACTAGAAGTCTCCTCTTCATCTATATTCCCATACTTTACTATAAGAAGTTGCCGGATTGTTTGAGCAGATAGTCTATGCCTCCGGTTACCTATGATATCCTTTGCAACGTTGAAAACGCGTTCAACACCAACGCCTGCAATAGGAATTGCTAGAATATCCCTTGCTACTATAGCAAGTCGGGGATAAGTAGTCTGATTTTCTTTCCACCAGGAAAGGATATTAAAACCTTGGTGCTCCATAATAATAGGAGTATTTAGGTAGTCCTCCCCTTCCTGCCTTGTTGCTCCTGTATACTGCTCACTATCCTGGGATGCTATATCACAACTAAGACTACGGTCTGATTGTGATAGCGATTGCGATCTACTTAGTTGTGATGGTGGAGCTGGCTTTCGAAACCACTCAGTGCCCTGGGATCGTCTAGGGAGGAGACTATTAGTTGATAGGGTGATAGTAGTATGCTCTCTATTATCATATCGTTTGAGGTATTGGAGGAATTGTTCGCGATAAGTGAACTTATCAGATGGGTCCAGGTTTCGTCCTGTGGATAGCAGTTAGTGTGTGGCTGTGATAATAGACTGTGATTAATAGTACCTCATATGCAGTAAGCTTCTGTGTAGGATCTAAAATCGTCGCACAGTTGAATAAGAAGCCCCGTTCTCCACTTGTAACCCATAATACTTGCTTAGCTTTGCCTTGCCTTTTATAGCTGCATTTCGAACAACTGCTGGCCATGTAGCTATCTCATCGTGCTCAATATCTTCCTCTAGGTCTTGAGTCATAGTATCGAGGAAGTCGAATAGGCGGTTATACATAAGCAAATATACTGGATCTGGGGTTGCTGGACTGGCTAAGCCATATAGTAGCGTCCTTAAACTTCTGGAGCATATTTGTAATTAGCTCTAGGTGGTGCCATTCACTGTGGCTTAGTCGAAGCCGTTTAAGGTCGCGGAAATCTACCTCAGCAGTACCATCATCTATAGAGATACTACTCGTGTTTACTACTATCTTCTGTGCGATTTCTTGATTAAGCACTGGTTAATATAGTCTCGAAGCTTCAGCGCGCGTTCGCATATATCAAAGGTTGAATTCCATCTGGTCTTTACATCTCGTATAATAGATAGGCGTTCCTTTGCTAGCAAGTGTTCTTGTAGGGTAGCGAACCGCTCATATCGTTGTGGTGATCGATTAATCGCAACATAGATTGCGCGAAGCTTTATCGTAGTTAGTATGTGATAAAAGCCTGTAATAAAGCTGAGCATACCTTACGGAGTGAATTAGGGACAGATATTGATGCCTGTACATCACTAATATGACGTTTCTGTAGAGTTGATAAGCCGTTATCCTCGTTAGCTGGTGTAAGCTTAAGGTGTCTAATTATCTCCTGTACAACAAGGTTGATAACGTGGGCGAGGCATGGGATAGTATTTTCGTTTGCCTTCCAGGTTATATCTTTCTTGCGTAGTGCTCCTTTAACGCAAGTACGAAGTGTCCCATTATTTCCAGCATTATCAGCTGTAATAGCAAGGAGACGGCCTTCAGTCTTTGTAGTAGAGAGGACACGGAGTAACTCTAATGCCATAGAAGTACTAGTATGGTGCCGCGGATAGGGATAAAATCAAGTAGCTTCTCCCTATGTTGCCAACTATTATTAATATAGTACGCTTTAATTGCTAGAAAGCTAAGATGGTTATTTGCTGACCATCCATCAAGTGCAATTGAAACCTTAGTCTTTTTACCAAGATCGCTAAGCAACGACTCTTGTATATACTGAAACTGATCCTTAAATATCTGTACAACTTTACTCCGTTTTGGTATATAAACACCTTGACGTAGAAATTGTATAAACGATAAAAAGATGCTCGCTCTACTATACGGAAAGACCAGTTATTATCTGCGATAACCCGAATAAGCTCTTCCTCAAATTGTGATGGACTATATGTGTATAGCAGTTGACTGGTTCTTGGCTGAAGTCGTTTTGTGCCTGTGCTATTTGTATGGCGATTGAGTTGTGCGTAAAATTGCGTCCTTTAATTGCGTAGACTCGAGGTGATTAATCATATTTTCGTGCAATTAAGCGAATTTGTGGGTGTTGGAGTATAAGACTACACCGTAAGCAGAATACAAAGGGATGTCCATTAGAAGATTGTGCAGCTTCGCCAAATTTAGCATACTACGCCTATACGACTTATTGAGTTCCACCGCGGCTTATAGTTCCAGGTGTTAGTGCCATTAGTCTTCTCCCACCAGTCTTCACGCTAAAGGGGCTTCTTGTTACGGAGGGGTTCCTCTAAGTTAATAGGTGGCACTTAATAAGGTTAAGAATCCTCCTAGTCCCTCCTCTAACGATCTGAGGAGCACTAAAGTGTAGGAGTAAAGTATAATTGAAGACTTAGAAGCGGATCGATATTGGACATTTACTACACGCCCAATAAACCAGTGTGATAAATAGCTGTGATAAATAGGTTAAAGATAATTCTGCGGAAAATTACTTGTGTACTATAAGAGTTTGATAATACCTATTATATCAAGCGTTCCCCCGCAATAATTAGCTATGATAATTGCTTTTACTAGGGGGTTGCTAATTAGGAACCCGTAAGCGAGTTAGGCAAGTTTAATCCCAAGTACAGACTAGTGCCTAGTCATATCCGTATATCTACGTCATTATCTTCAGCCTTATCCCTTATATTGTTGTCTGATTGGAGCTTATCTTCAGAATTGCTCTTAATCTCTATATCTCCAGAATCCTCGCTCTTAGTCTCCTCATCTCCAGAAACCTCACTCTTAAGCTTACTATCTGACTCTATAGTTGCCATATACTGCTCCTAAGTCTTATACTCATTCTCTTGCCTATTAAGCCATTCTTCAATATCAGAGTTATCATCCACCTCTTCCTTACACTTATCATCATTATCGCCTTTTATATATAGGCGATGGGCTTTAAGAATAATATTATCGCCATTATAGGTGAACTCTGGTAGAGGAGTTAGCTCGCGTTCCCTATAGATATTAGTACTCAGCTGTTATAAAGGACTGTAATAATATACTACCACTCCTTATCTGTAACTAGAGCAAGCTCATCTTGAGAGAGACTGTTAATATAGGCCTACTATTCACCTGTAATATATGAGTATAACGCTGTGATAAACTTTAGTAATAACTTACGCTGCGCATCCTTATTCTAATTCTTATCTATCTTTAGTTCTAAGGCGCCCTCTTCATATACCTTACGTATAAGTTTCTCTAGCACACCACCTAAGCTAAATAAACGTTGATTACCTCTATTAGAGTATATCTTACTACTCTTTTTTTCCTTCTCTTAAGGTAGCTTACTAAGGGCCTCTACATACTTCTTCCGGGTAATAGTCTTACAGATCTTACTCCATTTTATATAGATGGATTGTAGCTTAGTCTCTAGCTACTCTCCTACATCTCTATTAGTAAAAAGCTGTAATAACTCACTATAATAACTTACGACTCTGTTGATAATCAAACCGATCTTATGTAATATCCTCTAGCTTCTTTTTAAGTGCTACTTCTTGATCTATAGTAGATAGCGCTTGATAATAAGTATCCTTTAAAAGTCGCTTAGTAAGTGCGTATTTAGTAGCTTAATTAGAGGCTCAGTATTATCGAGAGCTGCCTGCTTATAAGAACGCTGAGCTACCTTACCCCGCTGGTGAATTGCTCGGGCGCTATTACTGAGCTCGCCCTTAAATATAGACTTGAAGTTTATTAGGCGGCCTTTACGAGATGCAGCCTGTCCACGTTAGGATATCAGTATTCGGCCTCTTCCTGCTCAGTTCCCCAGCCCTGTACACATATTAGTATATACTATAATTATAGCGTGTGATAATTACACTAGTTAGCTCAGCCCACTTAGCCTGCTCGAATCCTTCTGGGCATTAAGCAAGATATTAGGAAAAGAAGTTTGTCTTCCTCGACCTCCTCTTGCTTAACAGGTGGCGTGTTAGGATCATTACTGCGATGCTGTAATATATAGCCGTGATAATTAAAGTTGTTAGAGTGTTTGTAAGAAGTATCGAAGTTTTGAGATCGAAAAATCATAGATTTAGCTTCACCTAACCCTTCACCTTCACCTTCACCTAGAGTCGCTATATAAGCTAACTGGTGGGTGAGGTACTAACCCTAACGAAAAATTGCGATAATTATCAGGTTATTAATCACGGTATGCGCAATCAGGAATGGCTGCGCGCGATAATATAGGTGCAATAACGCTTTAGCTAGGCTCCAGAACTTATAAGGTAGAGGTAAAGGTAAGAGCACCTAAGTAAAAGACTTCCTACGCTATCTATAATAAACTTCTATCAACCAAAGCCTCTATCTCGCTTATACCTATACTTACAATACGTTTATATATAAACCACCCCAATTCAATATCACAGTCAATATAACAGCTAATACTATGCTCGCACAAGGCCAGCAGTAATAACTTCCCGCAAGAGACCCGCTGCAAAAGGTGGCAAGACTGGTGGTAAGACTCTTGTAAAGCCCCTCGCAAGGCTCCAGTCAAAAAGCAGGCAAGGCCAGCCAAGGTACTAGGGAGAAGAGGCCCTATCGCTTTAAAGCAGGCAGTAAGTTATCACGTCTACTTATTAAGTTCTATCCTAATAAGATATATAGCGGTTGC
This sequence comes from Pyrenochaeta sp. MPI-SDFR-AT-0127, assembly GCA_020747015.1. Classification (NCBI taxonomy): domain Eukaryota; kingdom Fungi; phylum Ascomycota; class Dothideomycetes; order Pleosporales; family Cucurbitariaceae; genus Pyrenochaeta; species Pyrenochaeta sp. MPI-SDFR-AT-0127. The sequence continues at coordinate 357,662 of JAGTJM010000033.1, forward strand.
GCTCCGAGAGATCCGCCGATACCAGAAAAGCAAGATCTACTTCTACTCAAGCTCCCCTTTTCGCGTGTAGTCCGCGAGATCATGGCTAATATAACTGGTCATGGGATATGCGTATCCAACCTAGTGCCCTAGAAGCACTTCAGGAGGCATGTGAGGCTATGCTTACTGGTATATGGAGGGTATTTATCACAGTTCTTTATAATAGCTATATACTAACACTAATAGATTGCAACATAAACGCTATCCATGCCAAGAGGGTTACAATTCAGGTTAAGGATTCCCAGCTAGCTAAGCACTACTACAACAAATATCAGGCAATAGCACCAAATACCCGCTTTTCTTATCATTGATACTATCAATTAGTACCACAACTAGTCTATAAGAGGAGGTAGGGTGGTATAGGTTTATTCAGCTCAAGATCTAAGTTAGTAGGTATTATACTACTTAGATATGATTAATCGAAAAGTTCAAGCACTGTGATAATTTATCGTAATAAAATTCCCTAATTGCGTGATGCTAAGTGGCCAGCTTATAGAAAACATAAAGAATTTGCTTTCTAATACCCAAACTGAACCCAGCTATATACCCAACCCCAACCCAGACCCAACCTATGGTCAGTGCGACCCAACCCAAACCCAACCCAAGCTTAGACCACAAAATGTGGGTAGGGGTATAGGTTGGGTCTGGGTATTATGTAAGGCAACCCAACCCCAACCCAACCTATACCCATCGGCCACCCTACTATATACTATATATTATCGCCGACAAAGAGAGGATAGTTTAGCATAGCTATAGTATAGATAATAGCCGCGATAATAATAGTAATAGTAATAGTATCGTATCTAATAGTAGTATAGATTTTAAGTCCTAGTTAGATTAAACGGGAAGCGACGCTAAAAGTAATAATAATAGCCGCCCGCGCTATAGTAAGAAGAAGAAGAAGAATAGTATAGATATAATAAAGGATATACGTAAGCTATTCTATTAATATAGCGAGTAGAAGGTATTAGCGATACGGCTGTAGGACTAGCTAGATAAGGACCCTAAGGAGAATAGAGAAGCTTAGCTTAATACACTACTAGAGGTATTTATATTATTTATATTTTATAACTTAGGCGACCGGCTACTTAGTAGTAGGTTAATTTATTTTCTAGCTATTATAGGTATTAATGCGGATATAGGGCGCTTACGCACTGCGAAGAACTATTTATATATACTAGCTAGAGTCGTATACTGTATACGCGTGCTTAGCGTAGAAAAGCTACTACTATTAGTACTCCGCGAAGAAAATTTAGATAGAGACCGTAAATACTTCTTAAAGATAAGAAAGTAGTATCTTACTAATAGCGCGTATAGCCTAATAAGTAAGGCTATTAATATATTAGCGTATAGGAAGTTTATTGCGCTTATAGTAGATAATTCTAGTAATACGTACTAGTTAGAGGATAAGACGATTTTTTATCTTAATAGCTAACTAATTTATATTAGCCACTTTCGTACTATAGTATAGTATATTATCGCTAAGGCAAAGAGTATACTATAGTAAGAGCTACTCTAGGTTACGAGGGAGAGTGATTAATTTACTATCGCACTTAAGTAACTAGTTAACGATATTACGTTTATTTAGTAAGGGGAGTCTTTTATTAATAATACTAAGAATTAGCTTAATAATAGACTAAAGTAGATACTTATATAGGCTAAGTAGAGCGTAGAGGGCTATAGGCTTCAGTTAAGCGATAGGAAGTAGAAGGTAAAGTAGGTAAAGTAGTATCTACGTTGTAACGAACGTCACATAGAAATAGAGACGCACACGCGTTCCTATAAGAAGGGAGGTTTATTTGGAGGATATCGGACCTGCCTCCGATATCGTCCCGATTAGGCCCCGTTACCCCTATTTCTCCATACATAAGTATAGCTCTTTAGCAGTAGATAGCAGGACAAGTTCTTCTTGTCCTTCCGTATCAGACCTATAGGAATAGAGGTGTTCTTGGTTATCCACCGCAGCACGCACTCCCATATGCCTTTGAGTTGCACTCGGATCCGTTTCGGAGCCCTCTAGTAGGGTGGCCGATGGGTAGGGGTTGGGTTACCCCGCGGGTTGCCTCTTATTTTAGCTATAACTTTCCTATATTACAACGTAATTTAATAACTTTTAGCTTATTTTATAGATCTAATCTATATCTATAACTTTTGTATATAAAATTTCTTTTTAAAAAAATAATTACGTAAGTTATTCAGGTTTTAAAGCGTGGGTACTGGTGGCCTAATCAAGTGGGTATCGAAAAATGGGTATTGAAATAACTGACGTAATAAAAGATATATTACGTAATTAAAATTCTAGATTTATAGATCTAGCTAATAGCTATAAAATAAACTAAAATTTACCTAATTTGGACTAGTATTGATAGAGGAATAAATAAAAGAAAGATTAGGGGGTATACCCACCCGACCAGCCTACCCTCTAGCACCTGTGTCGTTACAAGTTAGACGTAGATCTAGATTCTAAAGCTAAAGAGATACTAAAGGATATTACTTAGTATAGGGTAGAGGGGCTAGTAAAGCTAAACTATACCTATTAGACTATAAGACTATAGATAAGAGAAGGTAAATTCTAGAAAAGGTAGGATCTATATTACTTAAATACGCCTTACTATTAATAACCCTTAACTAGTGTATACTAGGTACTACTTTAAGATAAAAAAAAGACTAAGAGTTATTAGAGGAACTACTATGCGTATATAACCTAGGGATATTTAAAGTATACCTCTAACTAGTCTTCTATAATCTCTTAGAGTCTATAGGATTTAAATATATACCGTATAGGACCCCTATTATAACCTTATAGAATTTAATAACTAAATCTATATCCTATAAGGTTTAAATAAGACCTAGTCTTAATATAACTTTATAGAAATATATAGTATAGTATAATATATATTTTACATTCTTTAGAGGTATAAAATAATAACTATAGTAATAGAAACTAATAGTAATATTATTATAGTATTTATTACCTATCTAGCTACTAGCGAGTAAGACTAACCTTATAAATACTAATATTATAACGACTACTATTATAAAGACTATATACGTGTTTCTACACTATATTAATAATAGAAGAAGAATTTCTATATAAGTAGACTACTACTAAGGGTTAAATAGCTCTAATAGGCTACGTTACTATAGTAGCTAAGCTAGGGCTATACTTTATAGTATTACCTAAGTCTATAGTTATAGTTGCGGTTAGGGTAACAGACCCGATAATAACGGTAAGTACGCGGGAATACTAGATTAGCGCCGTAGGCTGCCTCTTATAAGGTAAGAGAGTTAGATTACATACGCTTTAAAGTATAATAATATATTATAATAGTTATTATCGCGTATAGAAGATAGTATTCGCTGTATCCTATAGGCTAAATATAGTTAGTAGCTAAGAGTGATATATAAATTTAATTAGGTTTAGCGCTACGATATAGAAAATTAGATCTAGTATAGCGCCTACTCTAGCTTAGTTTACCCCTATTACTATATATATAACAGACCTACGTATACTATAGAGTAGATAAGCTAGGACCTATATAACTCCTATCGCGAGTACTATAAGGAGATTATACTTAGAATCGCGCCTTCTCTAGACTTTAGGGAATATTCTATAATATCGTCTCCTTCTCTCTCTTATCTTTAGTGGGAGTTTAATAGGCACTTATATTACTATTATAATTATATTTATCCCGCGCTACTATTATACTCGCTATTTCTTAAAACCCCTTTTTAACTATATATCTACGTCTATTATCTATTCTCTATATTTCTACCTCTATTAATTCTTTACTAATATAAGTAGAATATACCTAAAAACTCTAAGAAGCGCGGTCGACTATAAAAATATTAGACTAAAGAGAGCGCGAGAGACGTAGCTAACGCGGCTAGCTAAGTATCGCACTAGTGGTAAAAGACAGCCCCCTAATAGTAGAAATAATATATTAACTAGGATACTCTTTAGTTTAAGTTTAATCTATATTCTATACTCTAGTAAGCTAGGGTAGAAGGAGATATGCGTATTATAGTGCTAGAACACGGAATCTAAGTAGAAGGCCTAGATATTCTAGCTAAGGAAGAATATCTAAAATTCCTAGAGGTAACTTTATTCTCCTTCTATTAAATTAACTAATAGTCTTCTTTCTAACTATAGTTAGGTTTAGGCCTACGCTGCTCTTTATTAGATATCTATATTATAGAATAAATATACTATTTTAATTTAGTAATAATACCTATTCGTCCTATTAGTCTATTCTTATCTTAGGTATTTAGATTATAGTAGTACTAATACCTTTTCCGCACGATAGCCTAGCGAAATACCTTAGTTTAAAGATAAACCTAAAGATACGATAGCACCGCTTCTAGAAGATAGTTAATACAATAATATCTCTTAATTATCTATACCTCTAGGATCGCGCCTATAGAATCCCTAGCCCCTTTACGAATTATAACGCCAGTCTCGCTAGTGGGTAGGCTAGTTAAGTCTAAAGACTAAGAACTAAATAAGCAGCTCTATAAATACCGCGTAAGTTATATATATAATAGATTAAATAACGAGTGCCTTAGAAGAAGTAATATATAAGATTATAGAGAGCGCTATAGAAAAGACGCTAGAAGAAACGCTAGAAGAGATACTAGGGCCCGCATAAGGAGATATAGAAATAACTTCTAATATCACTTTAGAGCTAGATCTAGCGGAAGCTATAGATATTACTAAGAAGCTAGCGGAGTAACTTATACATTCTACGGCTGCGATTATAAGACTTACGTATAGCAGTTACGGATTATAGTAATATAACTAGATATATAACCCTTAATAAATTTATCTTATATTATAACGCGATGCTAGATATAATTAATACCTCTTATATACTCGCGAAGGGAAG